>JAIVEN010000016.1:7856093-8459062 GCA_026686845.1 Adenanthera pavonina
AATGTGGCGGGCAGAAGAGATGAATTGTGGAGTGGATATCTATCTGGTAATTAACAAGAACAGAATCGTGCGGAGAAACCAACTTGACATGGAAGACAAGCATCATTGAGTAGCTGCATGTGTTGGGTTTTTGACACATCGTCGTCATCATCAACATTCAACAATGCTCTTCTGCTCCTGTTATGATTATGTGGCCACCATGTTTCAACTACTATATGTGTTTGTTCAATAACCATCAAAAACAAGCCCCCAAAAATTAACTATCAACCTCCAACTCAGAAATAGTAATATATATATCTATATCTATATATACACATATATTAAAGCCTAATCGCCATGCGTGGGGTACACACTAAGTTGTTCCTTATCTGTCATAATGAAGATAGGCGCTATATTCAGAGCCGTCCATTGACCGGAGGATCGGTGCAGATGCAACCACGAATTCTGTTTCTAAAAAGTTCAACGCCGAAAGGAAATGGAAATGGAGTGTTCCAGGAGCAAGGTCGGTGTTCGCCCGCAGAGACCAGGAAATTTTAAATGGGTCTGAACACATCTGAAGTCTCAACCAGAACCACCCAGGTCATATCATGACTCGGGAGTCAGGATCACTTAAATTTATTTATAAACTAAAAATAAGAACTGCTCTGACTTTTTAATGTAATAATTACTAATTAGACATAATCTTTGAGCATTGCAAAATGCAAATTCAAGAATAAATTATACAATTTATTATTACAAACTAGTAGTATAGACAATTAGATATGTCTTCTAGTACATAGCACAATATCTAAGTAATAGTTTCATTATTCCTAATTTATTATAAACTTTATTTTGTATATAGATATTGATTATTTGATTTAATATACAAACATGTTATGTATATACTAAACATAAATAGTATTATAGTATATTTTTCATATTTCATGCAATACATAAAGAAACATGTATAAGCTTACTAATTATTATACATTGATATATTAATTAAATTTCTTTTTACACCTTTAAAATTTTATTCATTCCTTTTTTTTTGGCAAAACTATATTTAATTTGTTGCAACGCAAACCAAGTAAGTTCAAATGAATTAATATATCAATGTATATATTGAAAATTCTAGAAAATCATATTATTCATAGTGTGGCTATTCCCACGAACATTCTGTATGAACGTGTAAAGTATAGAATCCATGTCTAACTTTCGTTATATCAACTTAAAAAATGCTGCACATATTTTTATTTTTAGTTTTTTTCTGACAAAAATATATTTCAAAAAATGAAGTACCGAATAAAATACCAGCTTTTGAGATAACTATGTTGAGCGAGTCATGATGAACGGAGAGCGTAAAAGAAAAAAAAGAAGAAGAAAGAAGAAAAGGCAAGAGAGAAGTTATGGGGTTAGTAAGGAGAACGGTGCACGAGAAGGCTAAGCATATGAATGTGGGCGGGTGTTTGTGTAAGAAGGAAGAGAGGTGGGGGGAGAGAGAGAGAGAAGCAGAAGAGATGAGAAGACAAGAAGGATAGTGATGGGGACAAGTTCACATGCACAAGGGACGGTGGTGGGCAGAATATCCCATTAGGTCTTCTTCTGGTACTTGTCCACATCTCTCTCTCTCTCCCCCTCTCTGTATCTGAGGCTTGTTATTTACAACATTATTAATATTATTATATTTTCAGAAGAATGGATGTGAGGAAATAGGAGAGGGAGAATGGTGTCGTTGGGAAGTGGAAACAAATTAGGTTAGAAATGGGACCTGCTGTACAAATGGAGGGGTTTTCAACTGTTTGTGCAGCTTTCACAGTCCTCTAGATTGCTCAAGATTTCCTGTCTTCTTTCGTCCCGTCACTTTCTACCCCGTCGACCCACGTCCTCTCCATGGGCTTCCCACCCGGCCCAACTCTTCCGGCCCCACTTTTCCATCTTTACACTCACCAAAAATTCATATATTGCTTTTAATTTTAAGTAGTGTGTATGGACATTATTATCTATATTATAATAAGGCGCTCAGATTTGGTGGATGAGCACCAGATATATGTATGTATGTGAAGGTCAAGGGCTCCTGGGATTGTCCACAAATAATAGTAGTAATATGTGAGCAGCATCATGCTTTTCTCCATAATTGGCACTTGAACCCTCCGCTTACCTTGTCCATTTTATTCTCTTTTTATAGTAAAAAGTGTTGCATCCATCACACTTTGACAGGCCAGCCAGCCCCAAACGAGTCACATGGTTAGATCTCCCATGGCATCAACTGAATGACTCCTTGTTGACAAGGCAGCTCCGACAACATCAACACCTCCTCTCATACATCACCAATTCCGATCCAAAATTCAATGCAAGAACCTCTCAATTCCGTTTTTGTAACTTCACTCATAAGCTTCTCTTTTCTCAATTACACAACACCGAACGCCTTGGTTGCTCGCTTGCATGCTTTTACACTGAGAAATGAAAATGTTTCTTTCTTTTATGATGCAGGCTGACCCTACTACTACTGTCTCATCCCATTTCTTTTGTGGTGTAGCAGGGCCCACTCCTTATGTTAATCTTTTATATTTTATTTTATTAATAAAATTAAATAAATAGTCGGTAAATTTGTGTGGAAAACGATCGAATGTGTTATTTGAACTTGTAAATTAAGTCGTGTTTCTTCCCCGTAGCTATATATATATATATATATATATATGACCATTAAATCAAGTGAAAATTAAGGATCATAGATCGATAGAAGCAGCCTCAGAGCAAACAAAGGATGGATGGACATAGAAGGAGACCCAGCGAGGATGTTGGGTAGTGCTCTTGTTGTCACTGCTTTGGTTTGGTCCCAATCTATCCACATGACAGCAACACAGCTGCTTGTCTTTTTGTTAAATCTTACAAAATAAGATCTCGTGATCAATCTTGCATCCCATTTTTACATTTTCGTTACTTACAAATACAACCCAACAACCCCTTTTAATCTCCCTATCAAGTCACTCTCTTGCATGGCCTCCCCCCTCCATCCTCATCGTGATCCTCATCATCATGCATGCCTCATCATCACTTCATATATATAAAAACTGTTCCATATATTTAATATTAATTATTTATTAAATATAATAGTTATTTACATTTTAGAATATTTAAGTTAAAGTTTTTTATTACAAGATATATATATATTCTCATTATAATTTTTTACTTACTGTACAAAGAGAAAATCATATTTTGTATTACTCTGATAGAATTTACAAAATATATATATATAATAGGAGAATTCCAAAATAATGTAAAATATCTCCAAATAATAACAGAAAATCTAATCTAATAATATCTACAAAATCATCTATATTTAACACCCCCTCAAACTCAAGATGGTTTGTAGAAAGTAACTTAAATTTGTCTACTAAAAACTGAAAACGACCAGGATTAAAAGATTTAGTAAACAAATCAGCTAGTTGATGCTTCGTTCCAATGGAGACAAGTCTGATGTTGCCTTAAATAATATGTTGCCGAGTGAAATGACAATCGATCTCAATATGTTTGGTTCGCTCATGGAATACATCATTGTGAGCAATCTTAATAGTTGCTTGACTATCACAATATATGTCAGTGAAAGATTTCTGAGAAGCTCCCAAATCATCAAGTAGCCAACGGAGCCAAAGAACCTCAGCAGTGGTACCTGCTAATGCACGATATTCTGATTCAGCACTGGATTGAGAGGCTATAGTTTGTTTCTTATTTCTCCAAGAGATAAGAGAGTCATAAAAAAAAATACAGAACTTAGTAGTAGACCGGTGATCAGCATGATCACCTCCCCAATCAGTATTGGAGTAGGCCCGTAAAGTAAGAGAGGACCTAGTAGAGAAATGAAGGCTATGATACAAAGTTCCTTTGACGTATCGAAGAATCCGAAGAACAGCTGCATAATGAGTAGTCCGGGGCTCAAACATGAACTGACTAACAATATGAACCGCATAAGCAATATCCGGATGAGTCACCGTAAGATAAATGAGTCCCCCAACCAACTGTCGGTAACGTGTGGGGTTCTCCAACAAGATACCATCAGTAGAAACAAAGTGAGCGTTAGGCTCAATGGAAGTGTTTTCAACCTCCTCGTCAGTAAGAAAGGCTCTGATACCATGTAGAAAGGGAAAATCATATTTCGTATTACTCTGATAGAATTTACAAAATATATACATAATAGGAGAATCCCAAAATAATGTAAAATATCTCCAAATAATAACAGAAAATCTAATCTAATAATATCTACAAAATTATCTATATTTAACACTTACATAATTAGACTAGGTATGGTCGATCAGAGGTCTTTATGGTCAAGACAATAATATATATTCTCAATTGATATGATCAGAGGATCGAGAACAGTGGGTTTAGCTAGTAAATTTGACACCTATCATAAGTTTCCTAACTAATGACTGTTATTGCATTAATCTTACCACTAGTTAGAAGAACCCTTCAACATCGATCGATCTCTATTTCTTGTAATGATTTCGAATCTATTATTCTCTAAGTCATCAAGAATCTTCTCCAAACCAGTATAGCATATATATATATATATGGCTGCAGGTATATATTTCTATTCATTCATTCTATTGCCCTAATTTAATTTCTTGATGCATGCAGGGATATGAAATTAGAATTTTGTGCATGTGAGGCTTTTTCATGAATTATTATTTGTACAAATTGTATGAACATGCCTGCCTGCCTTAATTACATGCTAGCTGCCACTAATCCAAATTCGTTTTCAACACACCTCCTAGCTAGTCAACATTAGTCTCCATCCCTCTCAAAATTCAATAATATTGCCTAACACGCACGAGCATTCCCTTTGAATAGTCAATCCCTGCTTCTATATATACGGTCCCTACGATCGACCCTCACCGTCTATTGTTCCACCATCCAACTATATATGTAATTGATCATATCCACTATATATAGCTGTGTTCAAACAGAATATATATATATATATATTAATATTATTAACAATTAAACAATGTCATAGCTAGCAGTGACTCCTTGCTGCAGATATATATGAATGCTGACACCAGCATAGTTTAATGAAGGAGGAGGCCGGAAATATGAGAAGAAGAAGACGGCACAAGATGAAGGATTTTGAAATTAAAATGAATGAATACTAATAATATTTTTTGTTGCTAGGAAGGACATGTGAGTGATGATCTTTGAGCATGCACGTAATATCAATTATGAAAGCATCAATGTGCGCACATGCGCACAGGAAGTTAGATATTGACTGCTTCCAACTGTGCTTGCAACGTCGTGACTTAACTCGTCATAATAATGCTTCATCCAAACAGCTAGACATGGTTATAATAAAACCCAAATTTAATTCATAGGGTCTACTACATGCAATATTGAATTGGATCAAGATATTGAATGTAAATAAATTAATATAATTTAAATAATATAGATAAAAAATATAAAAGATATTTATTTATGATCGTAAAATTAATATTCAATTTAAAATGAGAAGTAAATTTAATATTTTTTTAAATTTTATATATTACATAAAAAATTAAAAAAATTATTAATAAGTTTCACAACCTAATGTTAAAATTTAAATAATTTAATATTTATCTATAATTATATTTTGAATTAAAAATAATCAATTAATATTTTATTTTCATATTATTTATTAAGTAAATTTATTATTATTAATAATTATGTATCATAATAATGCTTATATAATATTATAATATAAAAAAAAAATATTTACATAAAAAATAGTGTTATTAAATACTAAAAATAATATTATTTTATTTTAAAAATAAAAAATAAATAAATAAAAATTAGACCGATTCAACTAATTTTATACTGGTTTATAACCGATTCTCACCGATTTTGAAAAGCGACGGTTAACAACTATGATTGGACTCGACAGGGGACTGGTTCCCAATCCGACCAATCAAATCAGTCGATCTGATCTGTTTTTTCAAACCTTGACTACATATTATTGATGAGGGTGATATATATATATATATATATATCGCATTGGTGAGAATTCTTGCATTTCAATTTTTTTTGGTACAGTTGAAGCACGTCATCAATCATGAGCCTCCATACGTGTAATATTCCAACTGCTTTCATGGCTCGTGACCAACTTCATTATATGAAATTAATACCGTGATGTTGTAAATGAAAGATTGTATTGCACAGATCCTATTTGATACAAATCGATCAGGATCCTAAAGAAGATACAAGATATGACTTGTTTAAGGTGTAATTTGAGATTTACAACTGCATCGATGTATGAGATTTTGTTTAAACAAACAAAAAATACTATGAATTTCATGTACTTTTGCAACTAATGATTTTTGTTTCTAATGTAAATTTGATGGGTTTTTTTTATAGTATTGGACACATTATATTTATGATTTTTTTATGTAATCATCTTTATTTTTTTTTTTACTTTTTTGTTATCACTGATAGAATCTTAAGATTTTTCATTTGATTCTATATATGATTCCATTTTTTATTTATTAGGCAATCATATGTAAATTTTTAATATCAACATCACAAGTGAATTGTGTTCATGTATTTTTATTTTTCCCTTAAAGGTCGGTTGAATTGTGACTTTTGATGCCTATTTCTTCTTCATGATAAATTGAAAAAAAAAATTACAAGTCTCAAAACGTGTTTAGGCTTAAGATATAAGGAAACATAAAAAAGCAGATAACTATAAAAATAATTTTATAAATAAAATATTGTATATTTTAATTTTTGTGCTGAAGGGGGGAGAAAACGTCCTCAAATCTCTTACCAGACAGGACATTATTGTTGTAACTTTTTCATCCAACTGTCCTCACAGAACTCATCACAGGTAGTAGTATCCAGCAACTTATAATCCTTCTCTCTGCATGTATGCGCTTCGATTTATTTTTCAAACACTGACATTAAATGTCCTGAAACTTTATGGAATCCTATATGTATATATATATATATATAATATAATATACTTGTCATGTACGTACGGTTAGGCTTGTGGACTAAATGTTATACGCTGTCTGTACCCTCACGCTTATACAATGATTACAAACTTGATCTTGTTCAGGGGATAAAATTGCCAAGACCGAGAGGTAAACAAGTGCCACATATCTGTGACTTGCTCCAGCATTGATGATTTGTAGACAAGCTTTTACCACCCATAAATGCTTCATGCTTAAATCTCACTCAACTAAAAATAAAATGTATTACTCCCACGGTTCCAAAATATAAAAAAATAAATAATTAAATCATTAATTCACTTATTTTTTTTAACTTATACATTATAATAATAAATTTATTTTAATTAAAGATAAAATAAAAAATAACACATCAATTTATTAAATAAAAATTATTTATTTTTTATATTTTTAAAAATATTTCTTACATTTTAAAATAGAGATAATATAATCCCAGAGAAGTTAACATATCCTAAAACTTCTCCACCTGTTTCAGATTTGTTTCCCTCCACATGATTGTACGGAACTGAATAAGGGGGAAAAAGAGACTGCACTGCATCAAGTCGTGAGGAAGAAGAAAGAAAATCATATATGGAGAGAAACTGACTATATATATATATATATATATCCATGCCCGCTTTCACCGTAATATAAGGCACTCCAGGTTATATGATTATCGATATGTACATGTCATCCTCAGACAACTATCATGTTAATCTTCTCAATATCATGCCAATTTCAACGAAACGTTCTTTGGAAAAAACGTCATGTACAGGCAGCCCAAAAGGATAGTCTATTATAAGGTATTGTCCCATATCCTACAAAAATTGTGGTTAAAATTTTGTGATTGATATGAGAAATTGAATATGCAAAGATTTTATTATTGGGTAATTTATATTTGTTTTATAGGCAATTTTTTAACAGTAAAATCTACCTAAAACCCTATTTAGTTTAAGATTTTTTAGGATTAGAGGAGAGAATTAGAGGGGAATTGATTCGCCTCTCTTTTGATTCAAAAAATTGGAAAAATTTCCCTAACCCATCCCATTTTTATTTCCTCCAAATTGTGCTTTTTTTAAATTATTAAATTATCATAACTTAACTCACTTCAGTTTTATTTAGAAAAAAAATAATGTACAAGCACTTTTTTTAACCTTCTTCTTAATAATTAAATATCCGTTTAGCTTTCAATTTTCTAAAAATTAAGTTAAAATATGTACAACGTGTAAAAATAAAATTTGATTAAAAATAGTAAATTTTGCCTCACACCTAAAAGTAAAAAAAACGACTGTTTACAAAACATAATTTAGCTTATAAAATGATAAAACAAGCGGCATAGATCACTAAATTATTAACAGGCATATATGGAAAAGAATTAGAAATTAACGGGAAAAAAAAATTAGAGGAAGCGTCGATGATGCTTGCGATTTGGCAAGCGCGGGAGGTGGCGCGGAATGCTATGTGATCCGTTCCGCAATCAAAAACAGCAATGGTTCATGTTCCGTACCTTTCTGGTTGTGAAGGAAGAAGAAGAAGAAGAAAGAAATAAAGAACGTGAAGCATGGAGTTGTGGAACAAAGCTCGAAGCTTAGTGGATGAAACAGCCAAGCGCACTCAGGAGATCACAAAGGGAGCCGCCAAGAGATCCCAGGACCTCTCCCTGGGCGCCACGAAATTTTCCGAGGTTGTGGCGGAGGCCACCAAGCGGTCCAAGGAACACGAGGCCGAAGCCTCCAAGCGAGCCGACGGAATCAAAACCTTCGCCGAAGGGATTAATGCCCCCGCTCGAATTGCGCTCCTAGAACCCTATGTTGGCCCGGACACCGACAAGAAGGATCTCCAAAGGTTTGGCATCACCGACGAATTGAGAGCGTTCGTTCAGGGGATCACTCGTACCACCTTTCAGGATTTCCCTCTCGAAGGTAACTTCCTATATGACCGCCTTACTTGAACTAGTTTCTTCATCAATTAATTTTAGGTGCAAGGTAGGTTGATTTGATACAATGTGGATAAAGAACGTAACAACATTAGTCACGTTAGGCTTACACGGTCCTCTGCAAATCAACAAATTAGTGCACTAAAATAAACTTCCCTCTTTGTATCACGAGCTTATATGAATAAGGCTTCCCATTTGCACTTGCAGATGATATCCAGTTGCCTGATTCTCCTGCAGCTTCAAATGTTACGCACGATCTTAACGAGTGGCAAGAAAAACATGCCACTCTTGTTCTTTCTGCAGTCAAGGTAGTGTTATTCTTATTCCAAAGATCCGAGGTGAATCACTATAATAAGTCAATTCTCTAAAATTGAAAAAAAATGTTAATAGAAGAAGCTATGCAAGGCCATGGCTCCTGAATAATTGAGTACTTCTATGTTCTATAAATGTAAATCCACCGCATGTTTTCTTAATGCACTCATTCACTTTAAGGGGAGCTACCATGATTGAATTATGAGATGTTTGCTATAATGAGCTCTAAGTTTGCTAATGGAGCGAGTTTGAGGGTAAAATAAAGGACAGTGATTATCGTTATCTTAATTCGGCATGAAGTTCGAATACAGAATGTCAAACTGTCACCTATGTTTATAAGCTGGTTCATTCATGCATAAGTATTATTTTGTACTGAATATCAACCGTTATTTCTTGAAGTTTCATATTTGAGAATTAATACTTTCTAATTACTTGTTGCAGGAGATTTCAAAATTAAGATATGAGCTTTGTCCCCGAGTCATGAAAGAGAGGAAATTCTGGAAAATATATTTTATACTTGTGCACAATCACATTGCACCGTAAGTAATTTGTCCTGTAGCTTGAGTATTTATATATCTGTCATCTGCCCTTTTTCTGTGTAGGATTTATGCTTATATCTTCCCCTTAATTCAGAGTATTTTAAGAATTATTTCTTATCCTTAAGACATGGAAATCCTATGTTCAGTTAGCATTAGAATTAGAAGTTGAAGGTTGATAAAAAAAAAATTTAGAAGTTGAAGGAATTTTTGCAGAAGTGATATGTTCATGGAAGTTGTTCAGAATGTAATTTGGATTGCTAAAGAAGAGCCAGTATTGGCAGCTGAATGCTATCTATTGTGTGCAGTCCATTTACATGAGTCCAAAATTTAATTGGATGTGCATAGATAAAATGTTCATATTAACAATAATTTTGGTAAAGTATTTTAGCAACTCCAGTAAAAGAATTAATGTACTGTGGAAACAAAACTGGATGCACATGTTATATATGGAGGTAGTTCTAGTATCTCCCTCATTCTACTGCACTTTCACCTAATTTATAGTTGTACTGATTTTTGACTTGTTTTGAACTGCTCTATTTTATAATTTCCCCATAGCTATCAGAAGCAGTACATGGAAGATGCTGAACTCAAAGCGTCTGAACAAGAGAAAGATCACCAAGCAACAGAGTCACCAAATGTTGGATTGACCTCTAATCAAGGGATACAGGAAGTGAAAAAGAACAAAACTTCAACCTCCACTGAACAAGACTTGGATGTATTTCTTCTAGGAGATGGGGGAGACAGTGATGATGAAGCAGGTACACTTTGCTTATTTTGACCGTTAGAATCTGATGTTGATTTCTGAAAATAATACGTATATGGCATATTTATATTTGGTCTATCTCGAATTATAATGATTACCTCAATAATCAAGAGAAGATTAACCAGTTAATAGCAAAATCTGTATGATGTGTGCCTTGCAATATTGCAATTTACATATTCTCTTGGAATAGTCATGGAAGCCAAATATTGATCTAGATTCCACATTTGCCAACAACCTTTCTGTTCTTTGAGATGATGGCCTCGGGGACATCGATGATGATTTGAACAAAATGAATAGCTTGGTTAGCACAATATGTTTTATCCTATTTCCACTCAGATTTTATTACACTTTCTGTCCATTCCTCCCCTTTTGGTTTGTATATTCCGTACATATTTTACTGCAGATCTGCTAATAAACTTCTAAAAAAAGTTACTCGGGTGAAATTTTTGCTAATAATCTCTTTTTTCAACAATTTATTATTCCTTTTTTACCACTACTTTGTTGGAAAACAAATGAATCGAAGCAGTTTGGCCCAGGTTAAGAAAAAATAAGTTGCTTCTGGATGGTAACAAAAGTAATGTTTCCTGCTTAATTTAAATTTAAATAATCAAATGTGCGCAAATGACAAGACACCAATACTCAAGTACGAAGTAGGCATGACAAATTGAATTATTATTAATAATGCCTTAGTTGAATAAATTGAGTTTAAACTGAATATTCTTCTTCATGACTAAATAAATAGTTCAGCCTATTGTACAAATAAAAGTGAAAATTAATTAGGTCTCTAATAACAAAAAGGCTATAATAAAGGTTCAAATTGCCAGAGAAATGCTTATGCCAATGCTGATAGACATGTATGCTGCCAGCATAACAGACAGCCATGGCTAACCCCCTCACACAACCCTTGTGCCAATCATAAAAAATGTCTAAAATCTGAAAGATGCATGGAAACAATGGTGTTAACATATGAGACAAAAATTTGTATCATACGACTATAAAAAGAGTGGGTACACAGAGAGAGAGAGAGAGAGAGAGAGAGAGAGAGTAAGTTTTAAGCATTCTCTTACTCTTTAATATAACATAACCTCTTTTAAAAACATGGTGAATTATTTTTTTTTTCCTATATAGAGGATTCATGTCCCATAAGATCAATAAGATGGGCCCAAGATGCAAAAGCCCCGATGAACGTTAAAAGGCCACGAACCAAATCACACTCTTCAGCCCATCAAATAATACAGCGATAAACCCATTCGAAAATGAGCATTTGTTCAACAGTTGGCCTCTCAATGAAAACGAGATATAAAAGGCCATAGAGAAGTGTTAAACAAGAAGCAATGTTTCATCTTCAGGCATACATGCTCTTCTTTAGAACAGTGCATTCCAAAGCCCTCCTCAGACTCAAAAGCTAGTTGTTTAGACTTTAGGTTACATTTTGGACCATAAAACTTATATTTTCAATATTCTGAACAGTTTGAATCAGTAGAAAATTGAGAGACACTTTTCTTTTCTTTTTTTTGTTCATGGGGGGGGGGGGGGGAATACATTAACAGTAACCTAGGATAAGATTATAAAATGCTCTGATACCATACCATATGTAAAACTCTAGACATATGTATGAACGTAGAGCACAGTGGAAGCACAACAGCCGTATAAATGTAGCATCTGGCTATGATTATGTGTCTAAACTTGCTTGAATTCATGATGAAATGTATATATATCTATCTTCAAGGAATGGCTTAATCAAGTATATGATCATGGACCGAGGCTGAGCTGTTCCATGTTTTCCCCATTTATTCTTCCAACCCAGTCCTTCCCCTTCCCCTTCCCCTTCCCTTTAGTTGCTCTCTTCTTGTGTTTGTAAAGGATGATTTATTTATTCCATGTGTATATGTGAGTTTTCGAATATGCATTTTTATGTGTATAGAACATATACATTCTGCCTCTCTTCACCTTCCTTCCAAAAACTAAACTTCTGTAGATAAATCTTGTATTCCGTTTTAGAATTTAGTACTACATTCTTAATTTTTTTTAAAATCATTTGCATGTCATGTTTAATTGAAAAAAAAATGATAATAATAAACATTGAAGGAATTGCATTAAAATTCTCAAATTTCCAAAACCAGGATGCTGTGATTATAATTTGCAGATGTGGTTCAGTTGTAGGAACCCCAAAAGTTAAGAAAAGATTAGATGAAATATACAGCTTGTGATTGGTGAGGTTAGTATTAGTTTTTCTTTCCCCAGTTCTGCAGTGACGTTCAAGTCAAGCATGCTGGGAATTTCCTGCTCATGATCATCTTAAATCGCTAAATTTGATGCCCGCATGCCTCTTCTGCTCTTTTTTCTGCCACATTTTTTTTAATTAATAATAATTGGGCTTTCAAGTTAAATTAAATTCATGAAGTCGTCTTTTTATTGGATTCTTCATTTTAGCTTGATCCACAAGTTTTATGTGTTCCCAAGAAACTCACTGGATCCATTTGATCTAGATCTAGCTGCTTCACTTTCTTTCTTTTGTACAAGGAGCATGATTTTTTCCTCTTAATTAATCTTTATTAGAAACAAAAAGGGAATATAATATGATTGCTTTGCTCTTTTAATTTTTACCATGAACACTGCTCTTCCTTGTTTATAAGTAACTTTGTTTTGCTATTTTTCCCTTGAAGATTTGCAATATACCATTTTTTTCCTTTTTTTTTGGGTTCTATTTTCCATGAATGTTAATATTATATTAAGTCTTTTTTGATAATTTGGAATATTCTACTATGAGGTAATAATTTGACTCTTTTTTTTTTCTCTTCTTTTTCTTTCTTTCTCGATCACCTTTTTATTTAATTGCATCTTTAATACGCCTCTCCAGCTGGTGATGCATAAATCATGTGACCAATCACTCCAGGGTTGATGCTGCAACTTTATTGTTTCACTTTTTTCTCTTACGCTTTTCTTTTTGAGGTACAGAATACAAACATTTCAGATGGGAATTAATTTATAACACAAGGTGTTGAAATGTGTGGTCAGGTCCGGTCAGGTAAAAGATACGAGCCACTTCACATTCACTAAAGCTAAAGCTCACATTTTTCAATTATTAGAGCAATCATGGTGTTGTATATTATGATAAATCAGAATCCCATGACTCTGTTTTTATTTGTCTCCATTCTGTTTTAATACTTTAAAGAGAAAAACCAATATTTTGTATGATTGATTCAAGGGACTGATCTCATTTTTGTACAGTATATGCATTAGATTTTATTTTTTTAATAAATGAAACCAAAAAGTAAGAATGGGAACAAAATTCAACTTCACGAAACGAGAAACAAGAGAAAGTTACAACGAGATTCTCTACTTTTGCTTACCTTTATTTTCCTGATGAGTGATAATTCTGCTCAAATCCTTCATTTACTAGTAAACCCTTCATATTCATCTCAGTTAGGCTAATCAAATAGTGTTACATATATAACTATATATATATATATATATATATATAATACTGCATAATTGCTCTATCATGCGGAATCAAATTGCTTCTTTTCAGAAATTTACGACCAACAAAAATATTATGTCAGGGATTAAGTTGCATTGAATATGGCATGAAGCACTTTGACTTGTTCCAAGCATATCCTGTCTGAGTATGAAGAAGTACCAATTATTGGCATCATAAAATGAAGCAATTATTGTCAAACAAGGCATCTCAAATTATAACCTATTTTCAAACTTCTCACGCCTTTTCGCTGATTTATTATCAATTTATAATTACAATAATTCTATTCTGAATGATTCCTCGAGAAAGTTCCTTGAAGGAACACATAAAATAATCTGTAATTATTGAGTCAATATAGATTTTTTTCATCCACATATATCTTGAATCTATCCTACTTTAATTAAAAAATTTATCAAGCTTTAAATTAATCCAGATTGAGATAATAAGCTTTACTACCAAGTATTTAATATGATTACATTCTCAGAACTTGAACTCAAGATCTCTTATTAAGATAGTACAACTCTATTACCAGTTGAGATTTTTAATTTGCATGTTTTGTTTAGCTCATAATAACATATTCACATAGGCCGCCCGCAAAAACATTCAAGTGTAATTTTCTTTTAAGTCATACAAGTATAATTATGTAATATAAAGTCATAAAAGCTCTTTCTTGCTTACAGAATAGTACTTCATGTCTCTGTGTGCCTGTTTATATATACGCTTAAATATATATATATATATATATGGGAAAGACTTTAATTAGAACAAGTGGTAGGGCTAAAATTGACATGTTCAATTAACAAGGTCTGGTACCGTTGACATATAATTAGGTTTCTGAAATATATTATTTAAGGTTTAATAAATGATCATGTATATAGAAAAAATCTTATTAAGAGAAACAAAATTCAATTTGATAATTTCTGCAATTCAAAAATATTAATTTTTAGCTATCAGTTAGAATTTCCTTCCTACTAACCAAAAGAATAAAATTGACATGTTCAAACTTGAGAGAGGTGGATTGCAGTGTAATTGTAATTCCATTTGTTGGGGTTTATAGTTTCTATGTGTATTGAAAATGGTAAGCGATTGAATGGTGAAGGGAAGCCAACAAAAACTAATTACTGATTGGGAATTTTCTGTGTGGATGATGATGACTTTCATTTGTTTTACAAAAATTTTGAACAAAAATGATTGGCTGGGAATTATGTCATGTGAGAGCTAACTTTCCAAGTTGGATATTTTTTAAATACGAAGGGAATCAGTCTTTACTTAGCAACTGTTCATAGCTCTACATACAGATCGGATAATTCTTTTATTTATTTATTTATTTATTATTATTATTCTATTTTAATAATTCAATAGTTAACCATCAATTTAAACAAAATATATAGCAGTATATATACTGTACGATCATCACAAGAGATCATACGCTAGTAGGCCATTCATAAAATATCGGCTCCAGAAATTCATTGATGGGAAAAAAACTGAAAAGGAAGAAATTATTAGTAACTAGGCAAAATCTCCAATATGAATTTTGGGTATGTAGAAAATTATGACTAAGAAAGCTTTACACCGATATGTTCTGACTTAGCTTGATCCAAGAAACTTGTTGGTACTTTTTTTTTAAAAAAAAGAGATAGATTTTAATTTTTACAGAACTTAAAAAAAAAAGTATGAAGGCAGAGCACGAATGCACAATGCTGAGTGGTACTAAAAAAAAGAGCATCTTTGGGGCTTTTTTTATTTTAGAAAATTGGGCTTTGGGACTAAAAAATTAAAATATTTTGTTTTTATATTAAATTTGAAAAATTTTTATTTCACTTGAAAATTTTTTATCCTCCTTTAGAAATGTTTTATTCTCACTTAATATCAAAAAATTATATCCTGACTTTAGGAAAATTCTTTCATATCCTTAAAATAAGGTGAACTTTTTTTTTTTCATTCCTCAAATATTTTGATTTTTTTTTCCAATTCTCTTTTTTTTTTCTCCCTGTAATAATGGTCCAAGTCTAAGAGCACGAATAGTAGAGTAGCCTAAATTTATTTTTCAATCCCGAAGGCGTTAATATTATACATATGTATAATCACACATATTAAACACGATCTTCATATATTATGAGTTCTACTATTACTTTGTAATAGATTTTCTATTATTTGTTATTGATATGATTAGAAAGAAAAACCATCTCAAAGTTTAAAACATGGGGTTATTTATTTATTTACTTATTTATCTTTTTGCCAATAAAGGTTGGAGCTTGAGTCACCGTTCCTCATGAGCCATGCCTTAGCTTTCCGTGATTTATGATGTAAAAGAAGCTAATTTTTTTATATTCCTCATGCGCGACAATGCCATTATGATGCTTAACAAACACAAAAATTAAAAGAAAAGTTCCCCAAAAAAAAAGTATTAGTACATTAATTACATATCAACCAACCAACATCAACATCCCAGTTTTGACGTCTTTGTAAAAGTAACAAGCACGCACATTCTCAGCACGTCAAAATCTTTACATTCCATCTTCTTCTATAATCTTGTGTATATATATAAAATTATATATATAGTCTTTCGTTTTTACGAATGCCCTCCATGCCATTTAACTTTATTATTTTGTCACACATTAATTATTAAACATATATTTCATCCTTTGGTAATTCTTCATGAGGCCTCATTAGATTATTTAATTTTTTTATGTGATTTAGAAAAAAGCGTTGAGCTTCATACTTTAGTGATTCCTCACCTACTTCACGAGGCCTCACTACTCCTCAACCAAATTCATACATAATACCAAATAACATTATTATTATTATTATTATTATTATTTAAATCAATCCTCACTCGCCCATTTTCACGCGTCCAACATTCCATTGAAAATAATAATAATGTGACTAATAATTCTACGTTATAGCCACCATTTAGTAGCTACAACCACACCCTGTGTTGTCTTTAATTGATTTAATGGCTCTTTTGGATTTGGATGTTCCAACCCCAACACGGTTTGTGTCCTTTGACGTTTTACCAGCCAAGCCATTCAAGTTCCCTTTCTTTTCATATTAAAATAAATAATAGTTAGTATTTATTCTGAGTTTTTAATGCACATAAAAGTAGTTGCTTTTTAACTCCTCCAACTCGGTCAATCATATGACATGCAAATTTTATCCTTACCAAAAAACAATATTACTGTCAACATTATCCATGACAATTCATTCATTTAAAATTAAAGATAAAATTGAATTTTCTCACATTTTTTCTGGAATTGACAATATCAAAAACTATGTAATACAAAATAAAGGACAATTTTTAAAATTTTATTATACTTGTGCAGGGATATTTATGCATATATAATATTATATATATAATTATTTATATAATAATAAATAAATTTACTCATTAAAAGAAAAATGAGTATTAAATATTCTAAAATTTATAGTATAAATATTAAAATAAATCATAAAGTATTTATAACAACTTCAAATCGTTCTATTTTATTATAAAAATTTGAAGTAATACAGATGGGAATAAAGTTGTACAGATGGATACGTATGTATAAATATAGTACGCATATCATATCATATTATACATCGGATACTGATTGTGAACACCGTATTTTGTCCGGGTAATTTAAAAAATATATATAAATATAATAATAATAATAAATATAAAAAAAACATAAATACTAATAATAATAAATGGAAAATATATATAATAACAAATAAATAAATAAAATGAAAAAAAATTAATTAAATTAAAATTAAGATAATTCTTTCTTCTTAAGAATATAAAAATATAAAAAAAAAACAAACAAAAAAAATTATTTAAAAAAAACAAAAAAAAAGAAGAAGAAAAAAAAACTTGGAGCCAAATTTGGCCCAAAACTTAAAAAAAAAAGAGGGAAAGACCACATTGGGCTGAAATTGTTTCAGCCCAATGTGTCACGAGCCCAATTAAGGGCTCGTGGGCTGGACCTAAGGGTGTTGCCCTAAGGTCCACGGAAAGAGCCCTTAGGGCACGGGGGAGCTTCGGGCATAAAGGAGGGACGCAGAAGCCAGAGGGAGGGGACGGCCGAAAGGAAAAGAAAGGGGGGGATCCTGATAGGGAACCGAAGGAGGGAGCGTGGCCGAGGGAACTGGAGACGGAGGGGCCGTGAGTGAAGAAGATAAAACAGAGGGGGCTCGGTGGAAAGAAGAAAAGGAGGACGGAGAGGAAGAGAGACCGAGGGAGCCACCGGGGACCGCGACTGAGGGAACAGATTGAAGGAGATCTGGAGGAGGAGAAGACCGGGCCGAAGATAAAACGGAGGGGGCTCGGTGGAAAGAAAAAAAACAGAGAGGGAGGAGGGAGCTGTGTGAGTGAGATTTGGAGGGCGCAGAGAAAAGGTTGAGAGGGGAGCTGAAGAAGAAAAAAAAGAAAAGAGCAGACAGAGGAGACATAGGAGAGGCCGAAGAAAAAAAGAAAGGGGAGAGGGTGCCCGCGAGGAGAGAGCTCGGCCGCGGAGCTCCAGAAGCAGAGAGAGGGCCACGAGAATCAGAGGGAGGCGAGGGAGTTTTGAAGACTGCCGCGAAGGTGGCTGGCGTCGGTGTCGCCTCCGCTGGGCTAAGGGGCTTGCCCGTAGCACCGCCTGCCGAGCACCCTATTCGTCAGGCGTTGCAACTTGTGTCAGCAGTCCCGTCTTCGGAGGGAGCAAAAGCTGCTGAAGTTGCACCGCTGCACACGGCGGCCTCGTGGGACTTGGACGATTGGGATCTCGCCTATGATGATGGACTTTCTGTGCAGGCCAACGAGCCTTCGCCCAGGGTTGTGTTTGGCGGGGTCCCCAGCTTTCAAGAGGCCAAGGCTGCCGCCTCCGAAGGTATATTTTTACGCCCTTAAATCTGAATGTTTTGATTTCTGATTTCAAATTCTTTGTTCACTTCTATTCCTATTTCGAGGTGAGAAAAAAAGATAACTAAGGAAGAGAGCTTTTGATTTTAGAGAGGTAAGCCAAGAGAGTGAAGTATTCAGGAAAAGATTGAAGAAAAAAAGGAAAAGTCTTGTGTCCTGTGCTTGTGTACAACTTGCCTGTGAAATGATTGACAAAATGCTTGAAAGGTGATTCGTTTAGGGGTTCAAGAATTTAGTTGGAACTTTAGTTGCGTTCTGATTCTGTCATCATCATAAGTTTGGAAGCATAACTTGGCCTCCTGGCTTTATTGCTCTGATGCCTTTGAAAGCTTGATTTTTGGTGCTTATTTTTGTCTGATCAAGAGTTCAGCATACCATGTGATAAAATATGGGTGGGGTTGTTGTTAATAGTTGGAGATAACAATTCTTAATGCTACTTGTGTGAGGATGGTGCGTGATGCTTACTTTAGTAAGGGTTTTCCCTCAGATCCTATTTTGGCTATCTTGTAGGAGTAGTGATTATCAACTGAAATCTTTTGTTTTCATGAGTTTACTCTAAAGATCCTATATGTGATGATTTTGTGGCCTTGTACGTTAGACTCTTGTGGAGTTTGTTTGTCAATGGTATGTTATTAAGCCATTCACGTTCGTGTGATAGTGCAAGAAGATGGGGACCAATACTAATCAAACTTGTTTACTGAACCTTATTAAGACTTAATGATACAGGAAGTTCTTTATCTGGCTTTTATTTTTAATGCATTAAGAAGTTGTTAAATTAAGTCGGCTCTCAAGGGAATTATCATCACAACAACTAATGTTTTTTTTGCTCTTTCATTGGCATTCCTGTACATGTGAGTCATATGGATGGGTGAATTAAAGAGCAGAACCGAGGAAAAGGGAAGGGGATTTGAAAGGAAGGCTGAGCTACAAGGTACTGAGATCACTGTCTGATTATCATGGGAGCATGAAGTCAAGCTCGAGAAGAATGAATCATCTTCATCAAAGCAACGACCAATCAAAAGGAGAAAATAGTTTGATTTTTCTCTCTTTATTTCTTGTAATTTTATGTTGAGATAAATTATTATTTAAGCATGCACACACACATTGATAAATTGTATTTGATTTGGTTTTTATTTCTAATTTTGGTTTTTATTTGGTCATGAATTTTTCTTCTTTTCGTTTTTAGAGTTTGCCATGAGGGACCAATTCTCCGTGTGCATATAGAGCGTCAGTCAATTGTACCATGAGTGAGGAGTTGCCATGGTATAAACATTGGCTAAATTTTATTTTATTTTTATTTATGAGTACCAATTTTTTTTATTTATATATTAAAAGTAAAAATAAATAATTCAATGAGAGCTCTTTATTTCAAATTTTTGTTTTGGCCTTTATGTTCCGAGTGGTAATACCGTGGGCATTTAGGTGTTAATTAGCGAGCTGTGAGTGATAAAGTCACCACAGATCCTAATTAACTCTTTTTCTGAAGAAAAAAGAAAAGATAAATAAAATAAAATAAAAGAAGTAAACAAATAAAAATAAATAATATATGAATATATATGTATAAAAAGTCATATTCTTAAATTGCTTTTATCACTTTTCTTTTTATAAAATAAGCATAATTATATTTATTTTTATATATAAAATGATTTCTTTTCTTTCAATTTTATCTTTTAAGTCTTTTTTTGCCTTCCGTCACGAGTGGTATCACCGTGAGCACGTAAGCGTAAATCAGTAACTTGTGAGTGATAAAGTCACTACATATGCTGATTATTATTTTTCAACATGTAATGATCACATTTTTTTAATTTTGTTTTTGTAATAAATAAATAGGTGTGAAAATGATTTTTATAATAAAAGAAAAAATAATTTGTACAAAAAATTGAAATCAACAAATTGTCTTCTTTCAATTTTTTTATGCCTTTTTGTCTCGAGTGACACCACCGTGGACACTTGGGTATCAATGGGTAAATGTGAGTGATAAAGTCACCACATGAGCCAATTGATTTTATTATGTAAAATAAAATGTTTTCAAATATTTCCTTTTCGAATCAAAATAAAATGTTCAAATCACATATAATTTTAATCATGTTTTCTAAATTGAGAAAAATACATATTCTTTTTAGAAATCGATTAAACAAAAAAAATATAAAAAAAAAATGAAAAGAGCAAATAATGGAAATTAATCTGTTTTTTTTACAAATTAAAACACACCAACTAATTCCAAAAATTGTTTTCTTTGTGGAAAGACAAATTATTTTCTATAAACCTCTCTTTTTTCAAAGAATATATAAAATATAAAAAACTCCAACCCAGTGACACGCCTTTCTATTCTGAACTACGTTGACTTTGATCCCTATCGCAGGGTACGTAGGCCCCAGACTCTCATTCTGGGTCAAGTCCACCTTTGTAAATAAATAAATATTTTTCTAATTTATTTGGCGTTTTTTCTCTTGATTTAATAAATATTTACCAATTTATTTTTCCAAGTCCACTTTTGTAAATAAATAATATTTTTCTCTTATTTTATTTTTCAAGGACTTTTCATATTTTCATTTTTTAATTTTCATTTTTACATTTTCCTTATTTTTACATTTATTTATTTTTGCATGTGAATGGTAAAAGGGCAACCAGAATAAATTTGTAAAAAGCCATAAAAATTGCATGATCAACCTAAGGTAACCGTTCCTAGGAACGGGTGTTGTGGGGGTGCCTAACACCTTCCCCACTCACAATCGTACTCCCGAACCCAACTCTGATTCGCAGACCAGTCCTTGTCCCTTTTTTGTTTTTATTTTGATTTTCCAAAATTTCCCTTAAAATTTTGGTGGCGACTCCCTCCGAAACCGGCCTCCCGCCGGGCGGGCCGATTTCTCTCTTTTTCTCTATTTCCCGCGCCATCCGCGTCGCATTTCCGGGTGTGACACTGATACAACTACTTTTTTGAAATATTGATATTTTATAGATCAAGAAAAATAAGTGAGGACCTAGATAAAAAGATATTTACAAAACAAGATTAGTAATTGAGAATCTAGGTAATTCCAGTTGGAAATTTAGTTCACGCAACTTAAAAATTTTTAAGTGAGGTCCTTGTTGGGAAATGCTTTTCTTTCTTTGTCCCAACTTGTCTTTTTCTTACTCCGGAAAGTCACAGACAAGAGAAGAAATGGTTTTCATTATTTAAACAAGTGTTTATTGTCCAAACGGTGCCTAATATTCAAATAAATGTCACACAGTTTTGTTAATCTCTTTCTAAATTTGACATCATGAATTTTATAAAGAAATTAAATTCATTCTTTATTTAATGGGCCATTTGCCCACTTTTTTTTAATTATTTGTTTTTTGATGTATATTTTTATTCCATCATTCATTGTGTTTTGTAATATAAAAGATACAGCATTTCAAAATAATAATGAATAATAAAGAAGGGATGATATGTATGATAATACATCAAGACTTCTAGTATTCTTGGAAAACCAATTAACAATTATGACCCATGAAGCATGAACAAATTATACTTTTTTATAATTTTTTTTTCTCATAGATACTGTTAGATTGGTTAGTCACCCAAGATGAAGGTAGATTGGGTGTTACAAAATTTTTTCCTTTACGAGGAATAACCCAATGTATTAGAGTGAAGAACAAAAACAAAGATAAACAAAGAAGAGGATAATAAAATGAAGGAAGAGTAATATATAAGAGATTTATCTTGATTCAGGCCAACTACTTAACCTACATCTAATTCTTAATCCACCACTTGAGATTTCTTCACTGTATCTCACAAGTTTGATCTGAACACTTGTGTTACTCTTCCACACTTTCTCTACTGTGATTACAAATCCTCTCAAGATAACCCAATCTTGAGTAATCCCTGTAAGATACCTCATCTAGAAAATCTCTTTCATAGAGGAAATAAGATTACAATGAATAAACTTTCACTTACAATAGTGGATAGAAACATTGAAGCACCAGAAATAACCTAAGTATGATAGATAAGGCTTTAATTCAATGTAGTAGCATTTTGACACTTAATATACTTAGATTCGTTGCTTCTCAGCCTTAATGAGATTCTATTTATAGATATTTAAGCTAATCTGGCTGTTAGAAGCAAAATATAGTCATTATTTACCAACTATATTAAATGCACTTTGTTAGAACTTGACGTTTAACATGAATGACTTGATCGTTTAAACTAGTTAGCTATATTAGGTTTCTAAGGTATAGAGTCTCAATGAAGATTCAAGAGTTTCTTTTTGATCGATTATCGTGTTGTCTCAGGATGTTTAAAAGTAAGTCTAGACATGATAAACTATCAAGATATATAACATGAACATTTAAGAGTTTCGTAGATGTAAAACTCAGAAACTTAAATGTTTAAGTAGAATATCAAGATTGTTTAAGATGTGTACATGGAAAAACACATATTTTCAAAGTAATACTTGAATATTTAAGAGAATCATACTTAAACCATTATTGCGTGAGTAGTAGATGGAAGTGAGACTTGTGAACCATGATGAACGTTCAAGTATATCAACTTGATCGTTTAAGAGTGTTTTAGGCAAAACACTTTATTTTATCTTTTACCTTGAATGTTTAAGAAGAACAATATGATCGTTTAAGTTTTAGCACAAAACTTGCACATATTGACCAACAAGCCTAAACACATTTAAGAGGATAACTATGAATGTTAAAGTTGTATTTAACAAGAAAGATCATGAGAAACCCAAAATCTTAAACGTTGAAGCATGACTCATTTGATCATTTAAGAGTCAAGAAGGTTCAAAAATTCTTTGAAAAACATAAACTCTCTTTTGATCAAATGATAAAACAAGTTAAGACATGATTGTAATAAGTTTAAGTGCATTCAAAGTTTTATCATCATACAACCCAAGAAAAACAAATGTTGGAATCAATTTTGAGCTCCATCTTTCTCTTGGTCTTTTGCTTTCTTCATATATTTGCTTCCCTAATATCATTATCTTCGTTTTCAACAAATCTTAAGGCATTTTTTCCTTCATCTTTGAGTAGAGCATAATGTTGATAATTTATTTTTTCACTTCAATACTTACTCTTTCTTTTTTTTTGAACAATCTACATTAAATATAACTTTTTTCACGCAAAATAGTTAGTTCAATTCATATAATATAATATGCATGATATAATGAACAACAAAAAGCATATCATGCAAACTTTTTATTTTACTATCTGATATTATTAAAACTAATTTGTTGGTCATAGTTGTAGCCGATACTAATAATATATAATCGGGGACTAATTCTAAAGTTCAAGGACATTTTGATTTCCAAGTGGTTTTTTATTAATGAAAAATAAACTTTTAATATTATTGAGTATTTACCCTAGACTTGCCTTAGTATATAAATAATTGCTAGAATTGAGATATGTAATATCATATTATATAAGGAAGAGACGATGAAAAAAGCTTGAAATATTAGTGCTTTCGGGCAAATGCCCTCAGAAGTTACAAGCATAAAGTTATGATGTTACGCCATAAGAAATTTTGCACCCACTGAACTTGATGAATTTTTTGATGTCGCATATGCATTTTTTTTCCTTTGTATTATTTGATACCTTAATTTAACCTCACTAAACCCACATATGTATCCCTTTCTTCATTTTCTTCTTCTTCCTCCCCCCATTTTGCCCTCATCTTTCTTGTTGGTTTTCAAATTATTTTTTACTTTAAGTTGATTTAGACAATGCTTCTCCCTCTCCTACCCTTCACCTTTTTTGTTTAATTTTTATACCATCATTAGATAATATTTTGCTCATAAAAATTTTTAGCTATTATTCATTGAATCATTATGATATTATTGAATGATAATGTATTTTTTTAGTGTGTCCTTATCGAGTATTACATAAATATTGATCATATAGAAAATTTTGGAGAGAGAGTTATTAATTTTTTTACTTAAAACAAAAATATTGTCAATGAATTAATTTTATTTACATTAATCTAAAAGTCTTAAAAGAATGTTCTAAATAATACATAATAAAATATTTTTTCAATAAAAATACAAAACAATAATTAGAAAATTTGCCCACATCAACTAAAGGTATTGAATGTCATTATAATATATATATATATATATAGATAGAGTGATAAATGAAAGTAATATCAATATATAATAACATTTTATACGAAGTCACATGATTAATTACTTATGAATCGTCCTAGTCTGAATTTTATACAATACATGCATCTATTCAATGAGTAAAAATTGAAATAGTTGTCAGCTTAAGCTTAATATGGTTGATAAGGTTATAGCATATGCTCCCTCCAGTTTAAAATATGAGGAGTTTTTTAGAATCTTTCTTTGATCTATAATATAAGGTGTTATGTAATATTTAGTAGTAGTTTATTTTTTTTTTTGTCCATATTCATTAATGACCAATCTCATAACTTATAATGGAAAAATGTGAAAATAATTTTAATTATTAGTAATTAATAAGAATAAAAATGAGATGTTGAGTTTTTTTTTTTTAAGTTTAAGAGTATAACTAACTTTTCTTAATATGTGTGAAGTAGTTAAAAATATTTTATATTTTAAATCAAAAAAAGTATTATTTAAATAACTCATTCATGAGTATTTATGTTGATGCTGGAGTGTGAGGCTGTTCTAGGACGTTGATCAACCCTGAAATTTAACTGAGCCCCAAAATTCAGCTTACCTTAAAAAGTTTTCTTGTTAAAAAGAAAGATTGAAATAGTTAGCCAACGTGTAAGGAGTAAAAATTGAAATAGTTAGCCAATGTGCGATCTAATCCGTCGTCCATGTTGACCCGATCCATCAATGGTCTCACCTTCTGCCTCCGTGGCAACGTCTTCATCCTTAACCACCCCCCAACAGACTTTGTTCCAACACTCAAGACCCACAAAACTCTATTCCCCCTCCCTTAGAGCGTGCGGCCACACCAACTACCCAACTTCGTACGGACGCAGTGTCGATCCCCATTGAATTGATGGAGGAAAGAAAATGGGAAGACATACCGGCGGCTTACAATGTCGACACCTGTCCCCAAACCACATTGTACGGTCCTAATTAATAATGGACTGTTTCCCGATATACATATATACAGTCATTGATCTTCAACTCAACCATGTCATACTAATCACCGGGAAAAAACTGACGGCCGCGAGATGTATTCTCTATTTATTCATTTTATAAGTAGTATTTTAAATTTTTTTTAATTTTATATGTACGTTTTTTTTATAAAATTTTAAAATATTAATTACTTTATTTAAAAAATATCATTATTTAATTATGATAAAAAATAAATTATTTAAATTTGCAGCATTTATTAAAGGATAAAGATAAAAAATATATTAACTTTAAAATAATTTTAATGATGTAACAAAATTTTTTTAATTCTAGTGAGATACTTGAAAATGACTTATATTAAAAATTAGAGTGAATAACTTACTCCCGAGTTAGGCACTTGTCTCCCAGATTTTCTTAGTCTTTTTGATCTCTTCTCTCTAAATAAATAAAATGGTCTCCTGCAACCAAATTCCCCAAAATTATAATTTTATTCCCTCTTGTGGAGAGGCAACTATTAAATTTGCTATCAAGGAAATCAAAGATTGCGAATCTCGAAGACATTTTGGAACTCTTTCTACTTTCCCTTCTCCCATTTTTGTGTTTGTCCCATTTTATTTGCATTTCACTTTATGATTCTCACCTGCACCCCCATTGACATTTTCTGACACCAAACTTCCATTTCTTCCCGTTATCATGATCCCTTTATTAAATACCTACAAATTAAAAGGGAAAAAATATCTTCCTTAAGAAATTAAACTCTTAAAACCAAAAAAATGAATGTGATTTTTCTTGCTCATTATTTGCTCATTATTAGACTGTTACTCTCTCCGGTCCATATTATAAGAAATTTTATATGATAAATTTTTTATCCAAAATATTAGATATTGGATATTTTTTTCTCATTTTATCTTTATCTTTAATAATTCCACTCTTCTCATTTATAATCCTATAATGATAATAGAATGTAATATTTAATAAGAGTAAAATAGGAAATCAGGATATTTTTTACATTAATTTCGGTTGAAAAAATAATTTTTTTAACATGCATATAATTATTGATACAAAATATCCCATAATATAAATTGAAAGAAATATATTTTACTGGTAAATATCATTTTATATATTAAATGCCTTGTGCATGTGAATATGTGAATATAGAAAAACATGAGTATCCGTACCGTCTAAATACTTTCTTTACTACTTACGCACTTTTTGAAAAAATTCATATATATTTCATATTTTGAATATTAAATATATATTTTTATATTTATCCCTTATTGAAAGATATATTAGAAAAAAATTAAGAAAGATATAAATAAGAATTGGTGGGGATAATATTAGAAAATTATGATAAATTTTATAAAATTAAAAAATTTTAATTAATTTTATCCACTTATCATAATAGGTATAAATGAGCTAAAAGTCCACACATTATTTACCATTTTAAGCTTTGATTCCTTCGTTATGAGGCTTGACCCGTATCGGCGAATCCACGGAAAATCTCGCGATATATTGTCGGTGTCGGCTAGGTGATTCGATGGTCTCGAGATCCAACGGCTCCTACATTCTCTTCCGGAAGTCCCAAATGAAACATCGCCACGCGGCGAGGCAAGACGCGTAGATGAGAAACACGTGTGAGAAATATGAAGTGGTGTGGGGCCACGCATATGGTAGGCATTTATCAGCGTCGGATCAACCTTTAACCCGAACACCGTAATTCTTTAACCATGGTTAGTGTCAACCCCAAGGAGTATTTTGCATTTGCTCGTGTTTGCGAGCTCTCGCGCATGTGTGAGTGAATGTCCTTGTGTGATCTCTCTCATCACTCGCTCTCACTCTCGCTCTCGCTCTCGCGACGCGTTTTTGTTCGGTCCCTTTCTCTCTCTCCTCTTCTTTTTTATGTGTCTCTGTTTCTCGCACTCGTATCCCCTTATAATAATTGTCCTCGCGCCCGGCTACTCGCCGGCCATTCGAGCCGCGGGTGCCCGGCCATCATACCTGTTTGTTGTTGAGGGCCTTGAGGCCCTTTGAACTGGTGGGGTTGTCCAATTGGGAAGATCTTATCGTTTTCTTATTCGGTTCCGATTCGGATGAGCGTTGGGCTCTCCTGCCGACGGACTTCGTTCATTAGTCAAATCCCAGTGAGTGATAATGCATCTCGGAGGAGTTAAGGCTTGCGGTGCTTCTGGGGCCAGAAATTATTTAGTTTGCGGGAAATTTTTGTTCTCATTAGTGATTAAAAGGTCCTCAGCCATATAGGTGTGAGCCGGTACTATTTTTGGCAAGGTTGGATCTTGGAGATTCCGACTGGAGGAAGCTGGAAAAGGGGAAAATAAAAAAAGACTTTGTTGGATTTAATCTACATTTAGGTTTTTCCAATTTTATCTCATCTTTTTCTTTCTTTCCCGGGTCCTGCATTGATCAAATTGGTAGCAAAATTGGAGTCCATATTGTTGTAGACTGAGGACAAAAAAAACTAGTATTTAAGTCGGGTTTGGTTGGTTGTTAGTCGGTGGGGTTAACTTGTGTGAAGGCATTGGGCTGAGATGTGCAGGACAGAAAGGACTGAAAAGAAGTGCGAAGATTTTGGAGAGAAGAGAGATAAACTTAGAGGAGGATTGATGGGATTGAAGTCATTAGGGGAGAGTAGAGTGGAGAAGCTGAAAAATTCCATGGCCGTCTCTTCAAGGTCGAAAATGAAGCTGTGGATGATACGTGCTACAACTTCGGTTTTACTTTGGACATGCGTCGTTCAGTTGACGGCGTTGGGGGATATATGGGGGCCAAGAGTTTTGAAAGGCTGGCCTTCTTGTTTTACACACGAGTCTGCGGCCATGGTGATGGATGTCGAGTTGCCTTCTGCACCGGTCAGAGTTCTCCCACCTAAGAGTGAGTTGTCTTTTTGTTAAATTTCTCGCACTGGGACAGTTCACGTTGGAAGGGTCATTCTTGTTCGCTGAATTTACATAAAATTGTTGTGTTAATTTCTCCTCTTGTCATAGATCGTAATGATCTTCCGTTGTTTCGTTCGGTTTCCCCAAATTTTGAGGTATAAATGTTTTGCTCGGTTTTGATGAATATACTTAGGTAGCAGTTTTGTGTGGTTTTTCAATTCTCAGCTTTCCTTTCCTTTGATGCCATCTGTATGGATGGAAATGCGCGACTTTTAAAGAATTGAAGCATTTCTAAAGTCGAAGCTATTTATATTCCCTGGACTTTTTCTGTTGGTTTCGATTGGCTGCCTGATTGAGTTATACATCCCAGTTTTTGCTGTGAGATGGATTTTTTTTTTCTTTCTGTAGTTTTCTTCCATTTTGTATGTGTAGTTTTCCTTTACATGTTACATGTTACTTATTCTTGTTTCTTCACCTAAAATTCTTTTTAAAATCCTTCTTATTACCAGGAGTTTATAAAAATAACGGTTACCTGATGGTCTCATGCAACGGAGGACTGAACCAAATGAGATCAGCGGTGAGTGGCTGACACGTGATTGACATTATCCTTCTTGGTGCAACTAAAGTATATTGTATTCTTTCCTTTGACTCTCTGGGAATTGTGATGTGTATGCTGTGCAGATTTGTGACATGGTAGCAATCGCAAGATATTTGAATGTTACACTTATTGTCCCTGAACTGGACAAAGCCTCCTTCTGGGCCGATCCCAGGTGTGTTTTTAATATCGTCTTGGTATATGACTGAACAACTGCCTCGTTAATATTTTAAGGAGGGATGGTTTTGTGCCTGATGTCTCTTAACTAGGTTATCCCAATGACTTAAAACTTTTCTTTTGCAGTGAGTTCCAAGATATATTCGATGTGGATCATTTTATTACTTCCTTGAGGGATGAGGTGCGGATATTGAAAGAGTTGCCCCCAAGACTTAAGCTGAGATTGGAGCAGGGTTTACATTACAGCATGCCACCAATTAGTTGGTCTGATATATCTTACTATAAGAACCAGGTCAATTTTCATTATCTTTGAGCATTCCTTATCTGAAGAACCCTCAACTTTGCTTGTGATTGTAACTTTCTTATTCAGTGTCTTGATTATGTTATTTTAATCTTTTTGTTTGCTAATTAAACTAAAGCAACATATTTGTTCTCCCAGATTCTACCTTTGATACAAAAGTATAAAGTTGTCCATCTGAACCGAACTGATGCTCGATTGGCCAATAATGGCCAACCCTTAGATATTCAGAGACTGCGTTGCCGAGTTAATTTTAGTGCTCTGAGATTTACTTCTCAAATAGAGGAGTTGGGCAGAAAGGTGATCAGACTTTTGCGACAAAATGGTCCTTTCCTGGTACTTCATTTGAGGTATGAGATGGATATGCTGGCATTTTCTGGTTGTACTCAAGGTTGCAACAGTGATGAGGTGGAAGAGTTGACAAGAATGAGGTGAGCCAATCTGCATTGTTTAGCCTGTTGTTTAACTTTCTAGTTTTTGCATTCACTTTGGATGTTGAAAGGTATATTTAATATGTGCGTGTCTCAAATCCCAATTTTTTGTATTTTGGCAGATATGCTTACCCTTGGTGGAAAGAAAAAGTAATTAATTCTGATTTGAAAAGAAAAGATGGTTTGTGTCCATTAACACCTGAGGAAACAGCCCTTACACTTAGGGCCCTTGACATTGATCAAAACATTCAGATCTACATTGCAGCTGGGGAAATATATGGTGGGACAAGGCGAATGGCAAGTCTTGCAAAGGAGTATCCAAGATTGGTGAGCACTTAAGAAGTCGAGGGCAAACTGCATATCGTGATTCCTGTTAATTTGTTTCCTCTCTGACTGTCTACCTTTGGGCTCGTTGCAACAGGTCAGGAAGGAGACACTGTTGGAGCCATCTGACCTTCAGTTCTTCCAAAATCATTCGTCTCAAATGGCAGCATTGGATTATCTTGTCTCATTAGAGAGCGATATCTTTGTCCCCACATATGACGGAAATATGGCCAAAGTAGTTGAAGGCCATCGCAGGTACATTTCTGCTGACAATTTGGTTCTGTACTGTAGTATGTTGTAAAGTGTCAATTGTGTTTTTTGATTTACTCTCCTTTTCCCATCCTTCATCTTCAGATGAACGAGATTAAATTTATATTACATACTTTCCACCTATAGTAGCTAATTGGTTTCATTATATTTCAATTTCTTTATGGTGAAATGACTTAATACCCTCCAATGCCCGTACAGATATCTTGGGTTCAAGAAGACGATTTTGTTGGACAGAAAGCTGCTGGTTGATTTGGTAGATCAGTACAATAGTGGAGTATTAAACTGGGATGAATTCTCATCAGCCGTGAAGAGAGCTCATGCTGATCGGATGGGCAGCCCAAGTAAACGATTAGTAATACCTGAGAGGCCAAAAGAAGAGGATTATTTTTATGCCAATCCTGAGGAGTGTTTAGAACAGTCAGAAGATGATCCATTGAGAAGTACGTGAGAAATATGTTTGGAAAAATAGTGGGATTTATCTGTGTCCCTTCCTGGTGCACTTGGGATTTTCTACCACGGATACTGATCTACACAGTTCTAGGCTCTTAGCGAAGATGACAGCCTTTTGTCTTAAGAAGGGGCAGTCATGGGGGTGAATGGTAAAGGGGATATAGATTTGAATGAAAGCTCAGGGAGGTCAAGCCAATCAATCAGCATTCGGGAAATAGTTCCTATATATATATATGTTTTTTACATATGCAAATAATCCATCTCATTCATGTATAGAAGCTACCCTGACATTGCAGGGTGAGAGCTTATTAAACTGCATTGTACACGAGAGAGATTCTTATACAAATTTGGATTAATGGAACCTGCAGTTCTTGGACGCTTACCTGTAAGTCTAAATTCTTGCCTCTGTCTATCATTATGTAGCCTATAATATGAACTTGATAATGCTCAGATTGAGGTATATAACCAATCAAAGCGAGTCAAAAGTGGTCCCTTAGGAATTGTTAATTTTCTGGTTTATTGTCGAACAGTGTGGTCGTTGGAAGAATATGCGTCGTTACACAGAAATTGTCCAGGTTCTACTATGTATGGGCTCAGCACGCATCCGAATTATCCTTGAATTAGTAAATTGCTATTTGAGGTCGAATTCGGTAAAGAAATTGTCGTATTATTATTATAGATGTACCTTTTATTTATCATGTGTTGCATTATAATCTGCCTTAATCATCATGTAATAAGACCCAATGGGATAAGGATACGTGGCATTTTTTAGTCATCTGATGGACAATTATCATGTGAAATGACAAAAATCAAACTCAGGCAGACGTAAACGACAGGTATGAACCACTAAAGATAAAAATTGATTAAAATTAAAAAAAACAATCTCAATCGGGAGATAAAGATATCTGTATAAATGTTTCATAACTAATTTGGTTTAACTATTTGTGGAAATGATTTATTTAAAGTTTGAATTTTCAGAATACTAAAATGTATTTTCCTTGTTCAAAATTACAAGCTGTACCGGGGCTGAAGTTGAAAATGAAGATGCTTTTTTTTTCCCTGATGGCGATCGAACGATGGCGACTTAAAAATTTTTTGGATAGAGAAAATGCTATCGGGGCGTTTATTCACAAGAGCACATTGATATTGTAAACTAGTGAACGTTGTGACCCGCCAAGAGCAGAATGGTCCAAATCCTAATTTTGCATTATTATTATTATGATGTCTTTTGTTTTATTTGAACATTTGATGGCCACAAACGTGAAAGTGGTAGGTTGTATGCCTCGCCTTTTTCACAAGTGGATCACCACTTCAAAGATTCTCCCAGAAAACAATGCCCATTTTGACAGCCAGCAAGTGGCAGCCCCTTCCATCTTCTGGAATTCTAATGGATCCAGTGGAAGACTGCCAAATTAGGTTTTTATTTATAATAAAATAAAGCATAAGAAAAAAGTTGTAATTATCTTCTCTGAGTTGGAATTAGCAAGATTGAGTCATGGCGTGCCCAGGCTGGACAGAAAGCTACTGCTCTCCAAACATTGCTTCGTTAATCAGCCGAATGATCTCAGAATCATTAATTAACTGATTGATTAATTTTAATAAGTAGACAATACTCTTATTTTAAGTTGGAGCAATCTAGGATCGTCTTTGGGAAAACGGAGAATAATGAAAACTGAAGGAGATCCCAAGAGAATTCTTTATGAAAATTTCCAGATTACAAAGGGTTAATCAATTAGCTTGAAGGATCCAAGAAGCTCCACCTTGGAGATTGAAGCCACTTGTATTTTAGCACTTACTGGACAAGTCACTGTACTACAATAGCTAGATGCTGCCTTGGATTGTGCCAAATGCTTGTGCTTAAAGTGATAGATTCATGGTCAGTCGTAATCTGCATCTGTTATCGATAATCTTCGTCAGCTTCCATAGTTGGTGCTAATGCTACAACTAGGCACCACCTTCCTTCCATTTTACTTAATGGAAAGTTGAAGTTCTAATGACCTCTTAACTCTTGGATTTGGACTGTTATCAATAAGTCAACCACAAGTACTATAAAGAACCAGTTTTTAACTTCACATGCCTCTTTCCCCAATTTTTAAATGTCGAAGTGAGTTTATGTTTGGGCTTTGGTAGTGTTACCTTTTTACTCTTTTCTTATTATCCCACCCCTCCTCAAGTCATGGATCTGTTTTGTAAACCTAAAAAGGAACAAATAGAATTGACAATTCTGAAGTTTTATTAAAAAAGTTTAAATCTTTAACTAAAGTAGACCACAAAAGGCTTTTTCACCCAAGAACAGATGAAGAAGGAGGTGCCCCTGAGAACTGCAGAAAGTTCTTACTATACTTGTTAGAATCTGTATATGTATGTGTCATACGTTTATGGTACGACTGATCTCAAGCCACTGCTGGATAAGAAAAGAAGAATGGGTCATAATTTTCGCCGGAATAGAGTGGACCACCGTCTTCAAAGTGAACTGTTAAAAATGGCATCATGCCTTCAATTATTAATTATTAACGCAGTCTGTGGCAGCTGATCCAATGTTGTTGCATTGAATGTGGTAAGAATAAACTATTGTTAAGGTAGTTGGCGTCAAGATAATCAGACAGGCTCATGACCCAATCAGCACAACAGTGAAGGTGAAGTTAGATGCCATTTTCACGTGTGATTTTTACAGGTTTCACTGTTTCAGTTAGGGGGAAAAAAAACTCTTAGGTGATTAATATATTATAAATCATTACATCACAATGAGTGCACTATTTAGTTTGATTCTTTTTATACTAAATCTAGCCAATAATAAAACACATCACAGGATGGACAAAAGCTAAAAGCTATGATGTCCACCAAGACCTTCCTAGTGTCACTTTATTTATTCCCTTGGTTTTTCTTAAGCTCTCCCTTTGTGCTAAAGGTGGATTGCACGGAAAGTATGCATTTTGATAGTTTAACCAAATATATGGAAAGGGTCTGACACAAATATTCAGAAAGAGAGCAATAGATTACATTATCCTCTAGCTTTGAAAAAAGAAATACTTATAGATCACACAACCAATGTTAGAAAAAATACAACATAGAAAGCACCAAAGAGTTAATACAAGCTTTACATGAATGGAAGCCCTGGTAGAAAAACAGCTTCTGAATAAGAATGGAAGCCTCTATAATTAAATAATTAAGAAACAAAATTATTCATATTATTTTGTTGGGAGAATCTAAAGATCCCAACACAACTAAGACACTACATGTACAGTCAATCTCACCCTTCATGCTGATAAGAAGCCAGCAGAAGAATTAAATAACCCCTTCAAAAAATAATTGTAGAGGGGGGAAAAAGTAGCCAAAATTTGAATAAAATCTATAATAAGGAACGAATGAATATGACAGTTGGATCAACTTCTGCTTGTCTTTAGCTTCTTTACTGCTAGGTCAGACTCTTCTACGCTAGCAAGTCTAGAGCGCTTCATCTCTTGATTGCTAAAAGTAACTTCATCCTAATAGCAAAATAATTGACAAATTAGCCAAGAGATCAAAACTCTACAATATGAAGCTTTAGTGATAAATCTAATATCAAATCAAAGTATATTAATAGAAGCAGGCCCACAGGCAAAGGGTAAATGCAGTGTGAGTATACCTTAGCCCCAGTGGTTGGTACTATTGGTCTGATGTTTGCTTGCTTACCAAGCTCAATTTGCACAGAGATGCTAGCCTGTGACAAATCCACTCCTGAATTCTTCAGCGCTTGTGTTAGTGTATCCAACAACCTGTCCAATGGAAAAGATTCCATATAATGAATCACAATCAAAATGTTATGACTTCACAGACTGCAATATTGCAACCTACTTACAACAGTTTTAATTTGCAAAGCCTTTATGAGAGAAATAGAGTTGACCAGACCCAAGAAAATAGGGCTAAAAATATAATCAGAGGCAGAAGAAACTCAGCACTAACACTAGTCAAAGTCACCTGCCACATCTCTCTTCTGTATGCATGCATGCTCGCTAGAGACTGATGCCATATTTTATTTATTACTTAAAATTAGTTAAGAAATAAAACTTTATTTGTATCATAATAACAAATCAAATCAAGACAAATTCAACAGTTTCTCACCCCTTCGAGTACACACTTGATATGCTAATGGCACCGCTTTCAATAGTGAGCTCTTTCTCTTTCAGCTTATCACTAGCAGCAGTCACTTCTGTAGCAGAAGTCTGGGAATGCCTTAAGGGTTTATATATGGTGTTTTCAGCATCTGAGGCCAGCCTGTGTGTGAGATGAGACACCAATCCACCTGGACCACCACTTTGGCCACGATTGAAGAAATTTGGCTGTATAGAGTTTGGAATCGGCATGGCCTTATTGGTTATTCCAGGATGTTGATTCATTGCCTTCAATGGAGTTGCAGCACTCGTGCCAGCATCTACATTCTTAGTGCCCCCAGTAATTGTTGGGGAGATGGTAATTTTTTCCTCCTCAATCTTTGAAGGAAACAGTAATGTTGAAGAAGAACCCGACCCATCATTTATGCCACGAGATTGAACATCATAGCGTTCTGAAGGCCTGTGATTGTTCCTCTGCATAAAATTGAAGATGGATAATCAGTTTTTAGGTGAAGAGGTCACAATCAAATCAATTTACTTCTTTAGTTACAAGAAGTCACACACAAGCAACAGTTCCCACTTCAGTCACTTCTGTCTGCCTTGCTGGATCAATTCCAACAAGGAGATCAAACCAAATGATGAAGGGATGGCAAGCCTAGTGAATTACTTCCTCCGGCCCAGATATAAGATACAAATGTGGTTTGTTTGATATATTGATTTGTTTTTTTCTCTAATTTTTCCATTCATTAAATAAGTAAATACAATTAATTTTCATTAATTACATTATACAAGTTATAAACATGAAATGGGGGCATTTTTAAAAACTAATTTGAATTTCTAACAAATTTAATGATCTGTTACTGTTAAATGTATTCCTTGATTCATGTAAATTAGCTATTTGTATCTTATATTTAAGGACAAAAAAAGTATTATTTTCTCCCTTTAAATTCTGTACAAATTATAAGAGGAAGCGTAGCAGTTACCCATGGAGTCAATTTTTCTTTCTCTTGATTCCACACTTGGTATGAACCTTCGTACTTATGCACCTTCTCTTGTAAAAACTGAATATACTCAATGACCTGCAAATAATTCAGATAAACTGTTGTTGAGCAATTAACGATTCAAATAATACGATATCCATCATATATAAATCTACCTCTAACAAAAAAGATGCCTTGTCTCTTTTCTGGTCACTATGGGGAATAAGCTCCCTCAACATCTGGAATCTGCATTGTTAATTCAAATGCTATATTAGATTTAAGCAACAGTATCAGTCCTGTTCATGATCAATCAACAAGGCGCCCCAATGCCAAATGACTAAATAAATTCTAATATTATCTTATAAAATACTATTGTGACAGAATAACTCAAAAGCAGTATATTAAAAATTGGACCAGACCAAACTGGATCGGCACATTTGATGGGGAATCAGTGCCTGACTGGTCCGATCCGGTCATAGATGAAAACCAAGCAATTTCAGAATTGGTACTAAACCGGTCGAATTGATACAAAACCGGTTTGAACATGTCTAACTTTTTTTTAAAGATTTTTTTTATTTTCAAAATAAAATAATATTATTTTTTATACTAAGTAACATTATTTTTTGCATAATTTTTTTTCTTTCTATACTATAATATTATATAAGTATTATTATGATACATAATTATTAATAATAATAAATTTACATAACAAATAATATAAAAATAGAATACCAATTGACTATTTTGAATTCAAAATATAATTATAGATGAATATTAACTTGTTTAGATTTTAATATTAGATTGTAAAACTTATTAATAATATTTTTAATTTTCTATATGATATATAAAATTAAAAATTATTAAATTTATTTTTCATTTTAGATTGAATGTTAATTTTATTATCATGAATAAATATCTTCTATATTTTTTATCTACATTATTTAAAATATATTAATTTATTTACAACCAATTTGATCATTGAATCTTGAATTGGTGCCTAAGTCGATTCAATGGTCGATCCAACTTTTGATACCTTTCTTAGAAATTCACATTATATTGCACAATTTTCAACACCCAATAATTTCATAGATAGGAAAACGGTAAATTTGGTAAAGGCGCACATCTGTGCAATCACTTTTCAGAGCAATATAACCGTACATTGTAAAAACATAAGATAGTTTCATCGCATAATTGAGATTTTGAGTGCGTTGAAAGGTCCATGCGATTTCATTATTACACAAGGAAAGTTGTAACAATTCACTCAAAGGATTGATACAATGGTAGGTAGGTAATGCTTGCCTGTCGTTAATTTTGCTCCTCCTACGCTGTTCTGTTGCAGAATGCTTTGATCGTGGTGTGTTTGGCCTATGATCAGAGCTCTTCCCATCCACTTTCACTCTCAATTCCCCTGCAAATAATAACTCAATTTTGTCAATAATTAAGCCTGAGAAATGATACATCATAGAACTTAAAGAATTTTGTCAATAATTGGGTAAACCCCAACCAAAATTGATCATGAACAAGTATAGTGAACTACTACAGCCGTGGTAGCTAAGGACCAAAATCGAAGGTAAAACGGGGAAAATGTCTCAAATTTTCTTGCGTGTAAACTAAATGCACCACATCCTCAATCATAGCATAATTAGTTCTTCGAAATATACTCAAAATAAATATATATATATATATTCAAAATGAAGTCATTCAATATATATATATATATTATGCACGATTATTTTAAAATGGGTTAGCTAAGCTTCAGCTTTTCCCTTCATAGAAATATGTTTATGAGCAATGAGTTACCTCTTTGGGTATTCGAGGATTCTTTCTTAAAAATGAACGCTTCTTCATTGTCTAGCTCATCATCCTGAGCGCAATCCTTGGCGGATTTTATCATATCAATAAAACTCTGGTTCTTCCGCCCAGTTTTCCTGTTGAATTAATTCCCCGAAATCCAGTACAAGCGAGTAAATAACTCATTTCAAAAAGCAACTAGTTTGCGCATAATCAAAGAGCAAGAAACACACAGAGAGAATCCGACTTACTGAGAGGAGGTGACAGAATTGAAGCTATTCTGATTATTCTTAACAAACGACTGAGATGCTCTCTCTGTCAGCGTCCACTGCCCTGGCTTTGCCGCACTCTCTGGCGGAAGAAAGCAGCAAACTCTTAGAACCATTGTGGACAGTATGGTATGGAATCATTAATAGAGAGGTATCATTCACTCCATGACTAAAACTGAGAATTCGAGATTGTCCCATTATGATTACAATTAGTATACACAATTTATCTTTCTGGTTCATGCACATGCAGATGGTAATTATGAAAGAAACAAATACAGACACACTCATGGAGGGGGCAAAAAAAAAAAAAAAAAGTTGCTCGCTACATTTATTGCAAGGTGCATGCATTTACAAAATAAACTAACTTATAGTTTTACCTGCTACGATGGGTTTCTCGCCCACGTCATTCTCCTTCCCTGTCTTTCCCTTCTTAACCGCAGACTCCTCCCACAAAGTAAAACCACTTCCAGTATAAGAACTGCAGTTGGAGTTCTCCTCGTTCCTATCCGTACTGGGTTCACAAGGAGACACTGAGAAAAGGGTTGCCTCCGGCTTTGGAACCCTGTGATTACTAAAATAGGAGATGTGGCTAATACTGTAAGTCCCAATGCCTCCAGGTAGGATGTTCTCAACACATGGTGGTGGTGACTTTTGAACCACGGATGATATCTCATCTGATGCTTCTTCCTTCGCATTTGCTTTCCTCTCTACCCGTTCTAGTGGCTGCAAGAAATCATGCGTTTTCGGGTAACTTCCTGTTCACACACGAGGAAGGCCACAGATGCTGCTCAGATTTAATCATACGTACCACCAGGAAAAAAAAATAAAGAGGAAGAAGAAGAACGTGAATGAAAGCAAAAGCTAAACTGTGAGGATTGGAAGAACGCCTGATACATCATTTTCATTTCTAGCAGGACCACAACGAGGTCGTTTCTTTCTTTGTTATTAATTTATTACAACATTAAAAGATCCGTATTGAGAGCAGGAACCAACGACCGGTTACTAAATTCTGCAACTGTTAAATTAGCGTTCAGTATTTTTCAAACAATATCACGATGGCACAGTATATCATCGAACAAGATAAACAAACATTAAATTCTTCAGTCTTTCAGGATAAACAAGTAGTACATGACTCCAAGATTAGAATGTATAGTGAATATTCCCATTATGATCCGAGATCCAACTTACTTCTATTGAAAATGATCTCGTAAGTCCCACATTATCAAATTTTTCGATAATATACTAAACAAGAACTAGAAAAGGTCCATAAATGCCGAGTTTGTAGAAAAAGCAGAACCCAGCTTTGGAAAGACATTGAAGGCTGAGCCAAAACCAAAAACTATCCATTTCAGCCGAAAAAGACAAACCTTTCACTTTGAGAAAAAAGATGAAAAAAATAATAATAATGAGACGCCGAAATGAAAGACATACATATCCAAAATTCCAAATCTTTCACTTTCATTTTCATTCCCTTCGCGGTGATGGTGAAACATTTGGGGGCTGTAATTTCAAGAATGGAGAGAAAAAGGCGTACACAGGTATGCCATTTCCTTCTTCCCTGCATAAGGCCTGACGGGAGACGTCAAATCATCCGCTAAGTCCAAGTTCAAATCGGCCCCTACCATCACCAAGTCCCACCAGTAATCCGACGGTGCTAAATACTTGGTGATTGCTACTTTTCAATTTGATGTGAAAGCCTCACGAAGAAACTACTATATCAAAACATAATAAAAATTTCTTTTCTCTTGAAAAAAAAAAGTGGCCCAGTAGCTTCATGGCCCAGATCCATGATTCAACCGCAGTCACGTGCACGAACAACAACCGTGATGGATAATTACTAAAATTCTTTATTATTTATTTCTTTTTAGGATGGTGCATGCAAGAACAAACAATAACTCTTGGAAGGAAAAATCAGATTCACAGTAAACATATATTTGATAATTATACTAAAACTCTTGATATTAGGGGGTTAACGGGAAAAAAGGAATACCTTGAGAAGGTGGCCTCGGATCTTGTTGGGCAGTTGAATGACTGTACAGTGACAGAAAGTCATGCGTCGGTTTTCTGGCTGCTGCGCAGGACAAAAAAAATTTGAAAATCTCACTTCAGAAAAATTCAAAGAGGGTATAAAGAAGAAGAATAGCGATTCCAGTTCCAGTTCCAGTTCCAGGAACTACCTTCGGTTCCAAAGGGACGCGCTTGAGGGAGCTCCATGCATCCAAATCTGTTTTGAAACCTTTCGTTCCCGGTGATTCAATGGAATTTTCAAGTCTTTATGTTTCAGAAGCTGAATTTTCACACAATTCAGTTAAGCTTGAACTAAATTCTCTGAAATTAGAAAGCGACGCGTGATTGAGAACTTGAAGCTCTGATCGATATGAAACTGGTGAGTCTCAGATCCGAAATCCACAGAAAATTTTTTCTTTTTCCTTTTTTTTTCAATCTTTTTTGTGTTCGTCTTGTCTTGATAATTACGCACCCCAGACTGAAGATCAGATACGCATTCCGTTTCTCATACTCTAAATGTCTGCCTATCCGTCAGCTGTTCATAAGGAAAGGATCGTGTCCAGGACACAACCAGAAAAATCATCCATACCCAGAGATTTCCCAGAATCTGAAAAGTCAGAATTACACATAATTAGAATTCCAGAAATTTCACATCTTCGTTCTGATCATTTGCAGTAGAAAACTCACAGTAGCATAATTCAGCTTCTGAAACGGAAAAAAGAAACCAATGAAACAAATTAACTACCCAGAAGCAACAATTAACAGAAAGTTCGGGAATTTAGCACCATAACGAACAGGGAAAAAAATAAAAAGACAAAGGATCCAAAGGACGAAATTGAAGCATTCGAATTTCATGAACAAGCATTCTTTATTCATATATACAGGGGTTAGAAAGGGCAAAAAAAAAGCTGACAAAGCGAATAGCAGTAGCTAGTGAGAAGGCTTACTTGAAGCTAGCATGAATTGGAAGACATAAACTGGAGTGGGCAGTGAAATGGAAGCGCAGGAGAATTAAGGAAGAAGAACGAAAAATATCAGTTTACTTTTAAAAAAAGAAACCAATCAATTTGTCACTTTCTGTTTTGGAATCGTTTGATCTGTGAAGAGGGTGGCCTCAGGTCGGACTCTGTTCTCTCTCTCTCTCCCCTCTCCTTTTTCTGTGCGTCTGTTGGGGTGAAAGATCTTTATATAGAAGGGATTTCTTGCATTCAGTGTTATGGCTTTCAACTCCTCCATCTCCGTGAAGTTAAACTCCGTTTAGAGACGTCGTTGCGGCGGCTAACGCCGTTTTGTGAAGTAAAAAATAAACGGTTTATTCTAATGCTACACGTTGCCGTATACTCTAATGCTGTCATACATTAATGTTCAGTGACAAGTGATGTTTATGTTTCGGCAATCCCCATAATATTTTGGGCAAAATAAAAAAAAATTCCCATAATACTCCCTCGGGTCCAAGGCATTTTATACTAATGTATTTCAATTTTCAGTGTATTTTTAAGTACCACATATATATTAATATAATGATTAGTAATCAAAATTTTTTTTATTATTTTTTAAATTATTCTTATTTAATAATATTTTTTACATTAATAAATTACATCCATTCTTTCCTTTATTCTTTTTTCTGAATTCCTATGAGTTATTAGTAATTGTGAAAAGTGAATCTTTTGAGAAAAATTCTCCTTCATTCATATGATTTAACCAAACTATTAAAGAATTTTTATTAAATGCATTAGTAACCATAGAATATATAAGTTTACTTATTAGGAACAATAGTGGAAAGATAATAAAAAAACACAATATAATTCACGTAATGCACTATATTTTAAAACATGAATTTCTCATAATAGTGCACTGTATAGCGTAACGGAGAGAGTATATATTAAGAAAGTTATATTTTTATCTAAAATATCTTATTAAATATATAATTCTATTATTATTATATAATTATAAATAAGAAGTATGAAATAATTAAATATATGAATAAATTGAAAAGAAAAATATCTAATATTTTATATTTTGAATACAAAAATTATCATATAAAATGTTGTAGTAGATGTTTTATGTTTTTCTCCCATCTGCACCCTAATCTAGTCTTTTTTTTGTCCGGGATCTATTAAGGTAACATGACACGTTGAAAGAAGGCTCCATCCTGCATTTTCACATCAAAATTACTAATGTTAAAAAATAAGAAAAACTGTAGCCCAACCAGAAATGAAAAATTATTTTCATGAGATGAAATAAGTAAGAATGAAATTTCCAACACATTAAAACAAAAATGGGAAAAAAAACTTTAATTTATTCGTAAATAATTATAAAACCTTTTAAATTAGAAAAAATCTCTTAGTTTTCATATTTTAAAAAGTAGGTCCTTTTGTTTATTTCAATAATAATATCATTAGCTTACATATCATTTTATTTTTATTTTTTTGTAACTGATGTAACAAATTCTTAATTGTGATTTACGTTAGCATATTTAATTTAGAGTACTATGAAAAAATTTAAAATGACTCATGAAATTACGATGTCAAGTCAACGTGACACAAAGAAAATCATATCGCAAAGTGTGAATTGTATTTTTTATTTTTTTTGTAAAGGAGTAATTCTTTAAATTCCATAATATTCTGGTGCAACAAAAGGTCACCACGAATGCCATAGTTAAAGAACCAACAATATGTTAGAAAAATAATTTGTGGATTTACTGTTACAATTTAAAATTGAAAGGAGAAAAGGTTAAAAAAAAAAAGGAGTGGTAATTTTAGATGGTACAATACAGTGATGGGGGAGGAAAAGGACGGATCCACGTCTTTTTCATTTATCTTTTTAAAAATCAAACCATAATTTTTAAATATGATTTTCTAAAAAAATATATTTGATTAAATATAAATTATTTTTTTAAAAAATAAAAAATATGTTAAACTATGATTTAAAAAAATGAGAAAAATAGTTGCTTTTCTATTAGTAAAATCATGATTTAAAAAAAAAAAGAGAATATTGACTTTATATTATATATTTAGAAATATTTATAATTTTTATTATTTAAATATATTTTTGGTCAAATTATAATTTTATAACAATAATATTTAAACATAATAACTTATAAAAATTTTAATTTTTTTATTACAAAAATTTATTTTTATTAAATTTTATTTTTTATAAATTTTATTTATTTTAATTTATTTTTATATAATTGAAAACCAAAGGATCCGTTGATGATGGGAACGGTGGTTTCACTCGCCGATAGTTTTGTGTTGTATTTGTAAAATGAGATGAGAGAGAAGGGGGGGGGGTTGTGTGTGAGTGTCACGTGAGGGTGAGAAGAGGGATCCCGTTGACTCTGAAACAGTAGGTATTGACGACAAATTACCAGCCCATAAATAACAATGCTCTCATGATTACTGCGCACTTCCCGAGCTTATAAACTCTAATTAACCATTCTTCTCTTTTTCTTCTTCTTACTATTATTATTATTATTATCACCATCATCATTCTAATTTCTATGCTAATTTCCAATATTTCCCCCAGAGATTATAATAGCAGAGAAGGACAGGAGGCATCACCCAGGAAGTTGTTTCGGGGCACGGTAGGAAAGGGGACGTCACGTGATGCTCCACATCCTCTCTCGAGTGCTCAGATTCGTTACACTTTTTAAAAACAACGGTTAATCATGCATAATTAATTAAAGAGTCTATAAACACACTAAAAAAAAAGAAAGAAAATTTCAAGAGTATAGAGTTAATCTTGAGAGATGACTTTTAATATTCGAAACTCTTAGTTCTTTATTTTTTTTTAAAGGATGTATGTGATAATATTATAGAAGACTGAGAATATGATGAGAGGCAGAGATGCAAAGTCCAGGGTTCAATTTTTCATTCATAACTAAAAATTACTAACATACAAAAAATTTTTGTTTTTTTGTTTTGGGGGAAGGGGGGGTGGGAGAAGAGAGAATAAGAAGGAATTCAGAAATTGGGGCGACCATTGCAGGGAGAGTAGAATTAGAATGTAGAGGGAAGTAACGCCAACAGATGGCATGGAATAAGTGAGGAGGCATGTGAAGTGAGTTTTGAATAAACTAAGGCGTGTGTTTGTGTGTCTGGGGGACGCAGCTTCCTGCGCCCTTCTTTTGGTTGTGTTATTCGTAATATTTGGTGATGATTGCCAACACCCTTTTTTTCAGATATTATATTAAACGGATGAGTTTATTTATTTATAACACCTTCATGGAGGAATGAATATTTCTTTATTTCCCCGACAATCATGGCGACCATTCTCCCTATTGCGACAGCTTGGAGTGACGATATATATATATATATATCTTCCACTCTTTTTTCCTTTCCATTCTGCTTCTTCTTTCTCAATATACCTACATATATTTATATTCCATTGCATTTCTCTTTACCCATTCTGATCTGATTTAGTTTATTCATATGGTTTTCCTTTTAATTACAATAATAATAATTGTATAAAAATTTAACTTGTGCATCTTCCATCTCCACCCATGAAGAAAAAATCAGATCGGGCTGGCCGGTTTGAACCATCCGACCGAAAACCAGCCCCTGGTCTAGTCCGGACATAGATACAGATCGAAGGTTTTCATAACCGATGTGAATTAGTCGAATCGGTAAAAAAATCTGTACAAAATTGGGTAGAACCGATTTGGACTTTTTTTTTTAATATTTTTTAAAAATAAAATAATATTATTTTTAGTACTAAGTAGCATTATTTTTAATATAAATTTTTTTATTTTTATATTACAATATATTATAAGTATTATTATGATACATAATTATTAATAATAATAAATTTACTTAGCAAATAATATAAAAATAGAATATCAATTAACTATTTTGAATTCAAAATGTAATTATAGATAAATATTAACTTGTTTAGATTTTAATATAAGATTGTAAAACTTATTAATAGTATTTTTAATTTTTTATATATTATTAAATTTATTTTTTACCCTAAAATAAATATTAATTTTATGATTATAAATAAATATTTTTATATTTTTTATTTATATTATTAAAAATATATTAATTTATTTAGAATCAATTTGACTCTAATTAAATTCTGATTCAATCAACCACCGAATCTTGAATAGTTATCCCATTTAATTTAATAACGGTTCCAATTTCTAATGCTTTGTTCACCGCACATCACCCCATCCTTTTGCCGTCCCACATTAGCCACACCGCACACCCTACTTTCTTTCTTTTTCCCTTCTACAAAAAAATCAAAAAATAAATAGAGTGCTAGTTTGTTTTCGTCTCCCATACCTAATTCACTCCTCTTTTTTTGGTTTTCTCTAAAAGATTTAAAAAAAAAAAACAGAGAAGAATTGTATGCGGGGGAGAACACGAGAGGAGAGGGAGATAGAAGAAATGAACAGGGAGAACTGTACTTGGCAGATATCAGGACAATAGACAAAAGCTTAGCCCTACATCTATAGTACCTTGTCGCCACTTGTTGGGACCTCTTTCGATACTGTCTTATCATCATCACCCCCCACCCAAAAAAAAAACTTTAATATTCAATTTCTAAACAAAATTCAAATATTTAATAATTTAAACTATTAAAAAAAAAGAAAATTAAAGTATGAACGGAATATACAAATGAAGAAAAATCCTGGCGTTACCGCTGTTGGCGTTTGAGTAAAAAATGCGAGTGAATACAATAGTAAAATGAAACAATGCAATGGAGGGGACTAAACAATATGAATGATTACCTAGCTTATGCCTCTCTCAATTTTATTGGCTAAAGGTCGCTTATAGAAAAGGACAATATAATAAATTCGAATTACAAAACAGAAACACACACCAACAAAACAAAAGAACAAAAAAAATGAGATCCAACGTGGAGAAGCGATCAACCGTCATTTTCGTGCCTGTCGTTACACATCTCTATGGTTGTGGCTGGGGCCACGTGAGTTGATCCCCCCAACTCACGTGCACTTAAACTATACCACTTGCTGTTCAACAACACCACTTTGGACGATCCACTCTTGGCCCCCCCCCCCCCCGGGGACCAAACTTTAATCTCTATTTTCTAACATCAAATTATAAATTAAACTAGTTATTTATTTGCTTTCACCTTTTCATTGTTGAAACCAGATCCATATATCCTGGGTGTCCAGGGGAACAAAGTTAAAACGCCACCTTTTCTTTTCATTTTTTTTGTTTTTCAAAACCTTACGTTAAAAATAACATATTCACACACACACACACACCACCTTTCCAATGGTATATCTGGAGCTTGTGTAGTCTAAAGATTCCTGACAAATCCAATTTGAAACTAATAGCTTGCTTCTCTTACAACTCTTGAAGATGGATTGGAATCAAATAAATGTCTCTTTTCAATTTTCTCACGATAGTAGATGTATGTTTTCTCAATAGTTTATGGTTAAACTCTGTCATACTAAGGCAATAGTTGTGCTGATTTTCTTGTTAACCATGCCTTTTATTTTCATCTCGCACACCATCTGCTTATCAGCCCTCTCCAGGTGCTCTCTGCAGCAGCTAGAGAAGATGTTATGGGAGTTGTGCTTCCTAAATTAAGCACACCTTTTCGTGTGTGTTTTATTTTAATTTCCTTTCGTAACAAAAAAAAAAGGTATATATAAAGTTTTAAATAAAGTTTTTTAACCAAACAATAGTTGTTGAATTATTGCTCATAAATATAAGGGGTGGTTATACTTGAGTGGGAGTTATTAAATTACAAATTAACTATATTTCTTTCTTCTTATACCAAATTTAAGATGTATACTTTCAAGAGAGATTTAAAAAAAAAATACACTTTATATACCCTTTATATGCACTCTAACTCTTCATTTATCATTTCTTTAGTCTACAAGATTTAAATTAGACTGATAAAAGTAAGAAATATATATATGTGTGTGTGTGTAGAATATGTGCTTCATAAACACCTATGTTAATAAGGCATAGATATACCAATCGGTGCCTGGTCAAGTGGTCACAGACTTGATCAGCATTTCTCATGATCGAGGTTTCAATTCCTGAATAATGTAATAGCGTAAAAAATGAGCCTTTAAAAAGGGTGAGGATTTCCCATATGTACCATCGCCACCACAAGATCCAGTAAAATGGGGTCCGGATTAGTCTGAAGATAGACAATAAATCTAGGTTACTCCAGGATACCGGGCACAATAGCAAAAAAAAATAAGGCATAAATATAATTATACACGACTTGAAATTGGAGATTTGAAAGTATGATTTAATTAAAAATCTCAAGAACTACAGGTGAATACCAATGTTGTTTTATAAAATATGTATAAATCCAAAATGTTTGGGAAAAAAAGAAAACGAAGTGGTATTTTAATCCATAATTAAGTAGAAGTATGATTTATCAGCGACAATACATCCCAACCTATTGATTGGAATCGTTTGAATATACAATCCCTAGAAGATACGATATAAAAACAATTATTAATAAAATGCTAATTCCTTGATTTATCGTCCTTCAAAACAGCCAGATTTTTAAAATATTTATTAATCTTCGAACAAAATTTGAATTAAAAAAGAGTTTAAGAGATGCATATTGGTTTACACCACGATGTTATGGTGACACGTACAACAATAAGTATGACTTTTAACTTTCTCTATGTTTTCTTTACATACCTTTTTTTATACACAAATTTTTTATTTATTTTATTTAAAAGGTGAAAGATTAACAATTAATAACTATAACATTAAACTAATTATATTATTTATTTAACCATTAGTATGAATAAACATTGTGATCCAATTTTTAAAGATATTATACTCATAATAATAAATGCATACAATTAAATTAAATATATTACTATCTCTTCATAAAAAAATTTTCTTTTGATTATAATCAATGGAGAAGATTATGTATAAAGAGGATCCAAATCCCAATAGTAGTGAGTCCAATACAATGTATTAAATTTGAAAAATGAATCAATTAAATTATAGTAAAGATTCCAGTACATAAAGGAGGGAAATAGGTTCATGTACACAGAGTTGGAAGACGCACAGAATAATGTCAAAGGTACCATATATAATGAATTGGATTAAAGTGCATCGGCGTGGTGCTTTCTTTGGTATTAGTATTACTATTCTACTCATATGATATGTTTTTTTTTTAAACAAAAAAACCCTTCTTCTTTCGTTTATTTTATCTTCTTTATTTTTATTTTTTGATAAATATTTTATCTTCTTTAAATAAGAAAGATGCCACGCAGAACGTGACGCTCATTCAAGTGCAATGCACTTTCACGAGCACTAGTCCATCTATACTTCTTTATAATTATTATTTTTTTAATGCAAATCCCAATCATTAGTTTTACTTTTATTATTCTATTATGGAGTTTGTTCGAATAATTGGGGCATACGAAACAGCTCAATTGATTTGTACTAACATAACCACATACCAAACTTTAAATTGAGTTACCTCTAAACGAAACAAATTTAAAGCGTCTATTTCTTTCCTCTGGAAAAAAAAATGACGAGTTCTTGTGATGATTAACACAGAAACGACAACGTAAAAGCGGTGGTTGGCTGGCTTGCTTAGCAAGAAAGGTGGTACAATTAATCTATGAAACATTATTTTGAATACGTCATTTTTTCTTTCTAAAATTAAAGGGAAACTAAAAATGTATTTAAAAAATAATAATTAAATTAATTCATAGGAATATAACTTTTATTATGAGAGATTTAATTTACCAATTTATTAATTTAAGAAATAAGAAAAGATAAAATGTTTGGGGGAAAACAAAAGGAAAGCGTGAATAGCGGGAGACGGTAGAATTAGAAAATGGTAAGTAGGGAAACAAGGGATTGACATTCCCCTTGAGGAATCAGTTTAGGGATCAGTTAACAATTCCCTTTTTATTTCTTCATCCACTCCTGTTACATAATCCCCACTATTTAACTCTTATTCTTCCTTTTTTTTTTCTTCTTTTGCCAATACTATTTCAATTCACTGGTCTTACAAACTACTCCCTCTAGTAGTCCTATGTATGAAGAAAATTTTTTTTAATGGTTATATTTATAAGAAAAAAAAAGAGAATTAACAGTGTACTAATTTTTTTTATCAAAATTACCTTATATTATTAATATTATTAAGAGTCACGATATGAAAAAAATTGATAAATATATTAATTAAGTAGGGATAATTTTAAAAAAAATTAAAAATATAAGACAAATTTATTATTTTTAATTAATTTTAACTCCTTTTTTTTATACTTATGGAGTAGTTTTTTTTCCCTGGTAAACGAAAAGGTATGGAGTACAATTCATTTTATTACTACAAATCTCAACCATCTAACATTGAATGTTATTAATTTCAATTTATCATTATTATCATATTTTTTAATTAAAATATGACAATGTTTTAATCTCTATATACAATTTAATTTAATAACTAAATAATTATTTCTTAAAATTCACATTTATACGTGATTGTTAAATTCTTATATTTACATTTTAAACTAAAATTTTAATAACACAAAATATAAATAATTACATGCAACTTCTTTTTTTTTTTTGGAGAATTGTCCAAGTGATTTATTGTTTTTTGTTTTTCTCTTTATCCCATATTATAAGGCAATATTTGAGATTTTATACAAATTAATAAATGAAAAACAATTTCTTAAATTAAAAAAGAAACTCAAATATTCCTATTTTACCCCTATTAAATATCATTAAATACTCTCTTTTTTATTATTCCAACATAATTTATAATATTACTTCTTTCGTTCATTGATATAAGGGATAATTGAAAAAGTTTATATGTTTCAAAATATAAAAATATATGAAATTTGTCTAGTATATTTAATAATTTTTTTCAAAAATACTCTTAATTAATATAACATTTTTCAAAAACTAGTAATATAATTTATTTATATTAATTTCATAATGTAAAAGTCAATAATATTAAATGAAAATATTTTTTGAAATTATTTTATATTACAAACAAATTTATTACTTTCTTTAATTTGTGTGATTTTATTTTTTATCTCTTATATTAAGAAATAAGGAGTATATATTATATTAATGAGGGGCAAAATTGTTAAATTTCCAAGTGTTGCCTTATACTTCCTTTGTTTCTCTTTAATTGTCATATTTAAAGAAAAAATTTTGTTTGTATTTATCTATCATTTTTAAATTCTAATAATTCATTAATTATTAGTAGTTTTCCATTTATACCTTTATCTATTCTTTCATAAGTTAAAAATAAAATTAGTAGTTCTTTTTATCTACTAATTTATTGAGGGGTATATTAATAAATTTAAGAGTGCTTTATTGATGAAATTTTTTTTTAATATATTAATTATATTTCTTAATCTACATAAAAATTTTTTAAATACCACTTATAAAGAAATAGATGAATTATTTTGAGACAATAAAAATCTTAAATATTGACGAAGCATGGATAATTTTTGGGTTAAAAACTTAAAAAAAGTTCAATATTGCTCGTAAAATTAGTTTTGTTTTTGTATGAAGTCAATGAATATAATATGATTTGATTTTTATAAATAAAAGTGAGTCATAAGTGGGAAGACGCGTGTAAGAATCTCCGCGCAATCCGCATTTCATCACGTGACCAAAAAGGGGTTGCGTACCTCAACTTCATCTTCTGGCTTCACGTGGCCAACTCACCAAACCTCTCTGCTGGACCCCACCAATATTTCGTTATCCTCTTTTCCCCCTCTTTCAAGTCTTAAATTATGCTTAAAGGCCAAAAAGATCTTTTAATTAAGCTTTGATAATTTTTTTTAATACAAGTTGATTGATAAAAAAACTTTAATTAAGCAACTAAAGTTAAGTTTCAAATGAGCATAATTTTTCTGGTAAAAAAAATCAGCCTAATTTTCTTTGCCAACAAATAAGATTAATATATTTCCTCTTATCTTTTTATTAGAAATTTTAAATAAATTATTCCAAATAAGAAAAATAATTAAAATTAGTTAGGAGTGTTAATTTTTGTAAAACATTACTATAATATTTCTAAAATAGTTTTAAAAGTGTTTTGTAAAAATCATTCGTCAATGCTTCATTAATCTTTGAGAAGGCACTTATATTAGAAATTCTGAAGATCTTTAAAAAGACTCTGATATGAAAAACTGAAAGAAGTATATGCTTAACATTTTAAAATTTTTCATGTGTTTTTTTGGTGAAATAAATTTATAGGAAAGAACAAAATCTTCTACTGTCGGGATTCCAAACCTTACCTCGAAACCATTTTTTTCATATTGGATTTCATGTATTTGTACATAATTTAAGATAAATAATTTGATAAAAAACTTTAGATAAATTATATTGTTCACAATAATTGTTTTATATCTTAAACTGATGATATCAATAATAAATAATTAAAGAAGTTGTAATCGAACAAAATTAAAATCAACCATTGAACTCGAGAAAATGGATAACAAAGGGCGTTGAAGTAATATTATATATATATATATATATAAGCTTCAGACATAAAAGAAGACAAAGTTATTTTTACATTAAAGCAGGTTTTTTTGTCAATAAAAAATGAAGAAAGTAAATGGTGAAAGCAAAAATTAGGATGCGGAAGGGGGGGACGGAGGGGGGGCAAGCGAAAGGGAGAGGCATGTGAGGGACGCAATGTGGAATCGTCTTTATGGACAAAATGACGTGAACGGTGGACCCACTCAGAAACGAGTGAATAAGGATATGAGTGGGAGAGAGAGAGGGGAGGAGTTGGGTTTTTTTTTTGGCCAACGAGGAGTTGAGTTTGTTGTGAAGACGTGAGCATGTTTCACAGTGCACGTGACTGAGGACGCATCCACTCACGTGCGCCCATCCACTGCCGCCTCGCGTGCGCTTCCCCTGGCTCCTTCCTATTCCGTTGGCGTCACCGTCTCCAACCCCACCCTTCTTTCCCAACATCATCATGATTATTATTATTATTATTTTATCCTCACTCTAATTCCCCCTCCCTAAAAAAAAAACTATTTTTCTATAAAGCCTTGTCCTAACAAATAACAACAAAAAAATTATCTTTTTATTTCCAATTACAAAATTAGTTTTACTCCATCGAAGTTATTTTCCCTTCTCTTCAAGAAGACACGCATGCCTTAGAAACAAACGCTTATAATTGGATGCTATACACAACTGTGAAAAAAAACATTAGATAGCACTCCGTCATTAAGTGAAGAGAAATTAATTAATTAGTAATTAGTAATAGTAAATAGTAAATAGTTTATACGCAAGTGGATGTCTATGGTGGGGGCAAAAAAAAAAATTGGCGCAAGAATTGGTCATTATATATATTGGATGGGATTGTGCATTCCGTATAGAACCGTAAAAAGATTATGGCTGCAAATGTGGGGCAAATTGGCCTTCGGAAAAGAAAAAACCGTCTGCCTTAACTTTTGTTTTTATTATGAACTTGAATTATAATTTAAAAAAATACATTACGTGTTAATTTTTTAATAGGATAATATAATTTACTATATTGACATATTAATAAAATACTAATTAATTTTGTTAAGAGAAAACAAGGGGAAAAAAGGAGTGGTGGGGGGTATGGGAAAGTGTAATGTGGATGTGGGGTGGGGATTTGGGATGATGTTATGTGGAACCGAATGTACGTGAAAGCACGTGCCATAAGAGTAGGTGCTCGGTGGATGGCGGTGTGTGTCGCTTTCACTCTCGTGAAGCTGTCACGTGGGGTGAGCACCGGACCCACGCTAAAAATGCACCCCCTTCCGCCCATAAAATAATTTTTCCCTTTTTTTTTTTTAAAAAAAAGAACTTAGTGGGGGCATGTGCTCTCCTTTCTCAACTGACCTGTCCTTCATGGGTCATTCAAAAATCTGTAACCCTCTGGGTCCCTCCCTTTCCCTCTTCACCTGACGTGGCCTCCTCACGTGCCTCCCTTCCGTCTTCCCCTAACCTAACCTCATCCTACCACTTTCATCATACTCCTATGTCCATCTCTTTCCCATGCCCCCCTTTTTAATTTCTTTCACTTCATTGCAGCGTTAATCGGGAAACCACCTCAGCCCACAATTCACAATCATTCTTACAGCTTAATCTCACCCCAATTTTGGTTCAATTGTTTTATTTAAAAAAACATTTCTCAATACACAATAAGTAGCCAAAATAATATATTTTCTATTATCTAATCAAATATAAATTACTTGATTTAAGTTTATATATTTCATTGCCCTAATTGGACCCCTGTTTGCGGAACTCAGCCTGATGAAAATGTCACAGAAGTTGGGCCGCACAATAACAAAAATGAACAAAAATCTGAAGCTCCTATTTACCCAGTATTTAAAAAAAAAAAATCAGGAGCTCTTTGGTCAGCCAAACGTAAGATTTATTCTGTTCCTCAAATGAGTCGAAGAAAGGAAATGCAAAATTAAGTCGCGGGTGCTTACTCGGACAAAGATTGAAATTACAGTACAAAGTAGGGAGAGAACATTTTTCAGCTCTTCATCTGCAATTATTTACAGTACACAGACACACAGGTGCAGTTGCTTGAGCAATGACCTGTGGAGTTAACTCAAGTTTAATACATGAATCTCCAGTGAAAAAATTTTTTAGGTACCCCATAGAGCATGTACACGCAGCAGTTGATAAGATTTGAGAGTGAGGCTCACATGTTAAATAGTACAATATTAAATCATATGATTGTTGCCTGCACACGCGATATAGAACTTGGGAATTTCTCCGAGTGCTGTCGGGAGATCAACAAATATTAAGCCTTACAATTAGATGCAGCACAACCCTTTTTCTCCATCATAGTGGAGCTAACAACATTCTTCACGAACACGTAAAAACATTGTCGGCAACAATTAGGCATTAACGTTGACACTTGAAAACGCTTAACATCGTTCCTGTGACTGCATACAGAGTTCGAATCGGAATTTTGGTGCTCTGATCTACATGCAGCCAAGATGGTGTGGGTTGCCTGCCTTGCAATTTCCTTGAATGCATCAACCCCTGCATCAACAATGTCTTCAATGAAACGCTTTAATTTAATTTAAGCGAGGCACGTTTGTCATTTGCTTGCACTAGCAGTTTACCCCACCTCCCCCCCCCCCCCAACACACACGTGAAAGCCTAAATCAGAAATTTCTCCTCGCACTATCATTTACTTCTAATATCTCTCAGTCTCATATTAGTAAATCCAGTACGAAAGAAACAGAAAAGTAGCGTGATAGGAAAACCATCACAGCTATTGAGCATCCAAGTCAAGCAAAACTTAGACCATGGTTTACTCTAGCTGACGTTTTCACATGCATAGAAAAAGTGTGTACATGAAATTATACAAATTTTCAATCAACAATGAACATGTGACTGTTATAAAGATAAAAAGGACAAAAGTACCTAATTGTTTATCTTTACTAAGGACCTTGAGATTGAGCTTGACAAGAGACTTGATCTCATTTTTAGCATCTTCACTTTCTCTCGTATTTGCGTCCCCCAAACTTTTAGCCAACCACATTTTTTTATCCATCTTCCTGATTGAGGAAGACGCTCCACCAAACTTGCCATCAGAAGGAGCTGAACCTACCCAAGTTACTAAACAAGAAGACCTGCTTTGCTTCTTACAAAGATTTCTCTCCCCATTTTCATGAGAGGAAGCACCTTCAATGCCAATATGCTCTTTTCTAGGTAATGAAGGTTCACAGTGTCCTTCTAAATGAGAAGATTGATCCCAAGTAAACGGTATTATCTCCTTATGTGCGACACTACCATGCTTTTGCTCCCCCAACTCTGTAAGCCAGTGATAATCCATATCCTTATTGAAACTAGAACAGCTGTACTGCTTCTCCTTTCCAGTGGACCTTCTAGATTGTTGAATCTTCAACTCTTGGTCATTACAAAGAATGCTTGATGCTTTTCTAGGTCCTGCACCTCTTGAAGGATGATCTAGTCCCCGTGGAAGAATGCTGATTCTGTGATTAGTCTTTTGCGTTGCCTTTGCTCTCTCCAGCATTTTCCAAGCCTTGTCGACATCTGTCGAGACTCCCTCATGCAATTTGCAATTAGAAGGGCTACTTTGAATTGTAGATTGCTGAAGGCTTCTGGATGCCAAAGAATGTGGTTGACCCGATTTTTCATGAGCTAAGGAATCAGAATTTTGTTTCCGACCTTCTTTAACACCAGATTCAGATGAAGTGGAAGAGAAACTTAATGAACCATTTCTCAATGCATTCCAATTTTCACGCCAAGCTTGTATACTACGTTGCACATTGCGACAACGGCGCAATGTCCTAGCAGTTATGTCAGGCTTTCTATCTTCATTTCTATTCACCCTATCAGGTAAAGGGGTAACAAAAGGAGATGGTCTTGGTCTTCTGACCACCTGACTGTTTGGCTCTCTCACAATTTCAAGGATTGTTACATTTGGCTCAGCTATCGGCTTATCACATTGATGGTCTACATCATTATTGTCATTAAATGCCCTGGAAACAGTACAATCATGACAAAACCAATCACCTTCAGGCACAACATATCCGAGGCCAACACAGTATGTATGAGAAGCAGTATCACAAAGATCACATAGTAGAAGAAAACTTTCATCTTGCACACCGTTACAGACACTACACTGGGTTTCAGCATAAGGATCAACAGGACCTGTTGTCATATTCCCATGAACATGGTAAACCTACAAGATGTGAGAACTACAATTTAGCATCCCAATATTCAGTAAATTCAGATTAACGTACACTGGAGCAAAAGTCACCAATATGATGCAATAAATGTATAGTAGAAATGTAACTTACGGAAAAAAATGTATAGCAGAAAACTCAGACAACAAACAATGACTAAATCAACACAACCGAACTTGTTGCATAACAGAATAAATTGGCAAAATCTTGAAACGGGAGTAAAGTGGTAAAGAGATTATTAATTAAAGGGGAAAAAAGTGACATACAGGGAAGCTACCTGACCTGGTCACGAAGAGGGACTTTAACGAGGCGCGAGGAAGGGAAGATGCCGGCCTTAGGCGGGCGACGAACGGTGGTGAATCTTTGGCGACAGAGGGGGCATCGAGACTCATGTCTGGACCATTCCATGATGCATACGAAGCAGAAAAAGTGATTGCAGCAATCAATTTCACCTCGGATCGTAGTCCCATGGTCGGCGTAGCAAATTCCACAAGAATCGGGTGGATTATCCTCGGACGAATGTGGGAGGTCGAGGTGGTGATTGGAGTCCTCTTGAGCTTGGGCTTTGAGTCGTTTATTTGGGTAGCCGGGAACAACCGAAATTTTCGTTGCAGCTGAGCTTTTATTTCCGAAGAACATAGTTTTTTCAGCTGAATTAACAAAACTAACAAGGACAATGAAACGATGAGAATAAAACCAGGGACACTGGAAGCGTGGCAAACATGGTAATCACTTGCAGTCGAGAAAGACAAGGAACAATTCATGAGTCCGATTGGCCCACTTTTTTTGGTACGTGGCCCAATTCCTAGATTCTTCTTACGATAAAGACTACCCTGTAAGAATTACTTTAAAAGCCCAAATACTAGTTCACCCAAAGCATAAATATTGTTGAGGATACACAATGAAGCTAGATTAGTGTTTATTAGTGTTTTCTGCTTGTTTCTTTTGTGTTTTTGTTATTATTTTTAGTATTGTTTACTTTTGTTGTTGGGATCTCGTGATCCCCTTTCCTAAAAAAAAAAAAAACAATGAAACCATATATCTTTTTCCTATTCAGTGCTTAGGAGAGATGAAAACTTAAACTTTCAAAAATTGTATACTTATTTCTAATATTGAAATGTATGAAAAATATTGAAAGAATAAAAGTAAAATTATATGAAATCCAACAAAATATGTTAAAAAATTGAAATAAATACTTATTGTCAATCATTCCCATATTATCAAGTGTAATTAGAGTATGAGTTGGATTCAATTTTTTAACCAACTTAGAACTAGATATTTATTAAATTAAGGGTGTTTAAAAACTTGGTTTGGTTCAATTTTTGATGAAGCAAAAACCAATGGTTCACACATAATTGATACCTGATCAGTTTTTTGATGAGGTTGATTTGGTTCCTTTGGTTCAAAATGGAAATACTAAAAAGAATGGGAATAAGAAAGTTCTTTTCCTTAAACATAGAAAACTCTCACATAAAAAAATTTACTTTACTATCCACTAGACACAACTTTTATACTTCTTTTCACTTTTTTCCCTTTCTTCAAAGCATAAAGGTTTTAGGGGGTGAGAAACGCAAGAGTATCGAATTTGATTTATTATGTATTAAACTAAGTGTGTTTATATTGAATTTTACATAATTGATCATGAATATAATTGATTTTGTCAAAAAAGTAGTTTATGTTTTGATATTTTTACATAAGAAGTGATTTTGAAAAAATGAAATATATGTTTGGATGAATCACTTCTATATGGATAAATGAAAATTTTGAATGATTTTAGTTTTTTTAAGTGATTATTGAAAATGATAAGTGAAAATTTTTTACTTTTGCATATAAGTGATTTTTTGGCTCTGAGCACTTATTGGATCACAATAAATACTTATCAGGTCCTATAAGTACTATATAAACAACTAAAAGATTATCTAATACTAGGAAATGCTTTGAATGCCATTCAACGATGAACGCTCTTGCCTTGATCCCTCTCGAAGAGAATGTAGATGCTCTCTGAGCCACCCTAGGCCCCTAGAACATCACTGTTCTCTCAGCCCCATGCACACCCACACTGGTAGCAATGTTGACATTGCTCCTCACATGAAAGAAGACTCGCCGCCTCTCGTGGAGGAGAACAGGACCTCCAAGAAGACTCGTTAGGACAAAGGTGCAGGCTGGATTGAAGAAGTGGAAATTTAACCTATCAAGCCCACCCAGACAAAAGCTCTAGCATTGCCTTAGAACCAACCATCCTTGAGAGACAAGCTCTTGAATAGCGAAGCCAAGCAAGATGCCGTTATGAATGATGAAATTGAAATCATTAAGGAAGACATCTCTGTAGTTATAGATGAAGTCACGCCATTGATCACCTTCTCTAAATGAGTTACAGATTTATTGCACCACAGTATGAGGTTCTCCCTTGTTGTGAAGCTTTTAGGTCGAACTGTTGGTTATAGAACTCTATACAATAGGATTCTCGATTTGTGGAAACCTAGTGGCCACTTCCAGTTGGTTGATTTAGTGGGTGATTGTTACATCGCCAAATTCTCCAACACAGAAGACTATCGAGTAGCCCTTGCTATAGGCCCATGGATGATCCTCGGACACTACTTAACAGTTCAGTCTTGGGACCCAAAATTTTCCCCGTACAACCTCACTATCTTCAAAGTTGTAGGATAGGTGAGATTGCTAGAACTCCCCTACAAGTATTACCACAAAAAGGTTCTCCGTGCCATAGCCAAAGTTCTAGGACAAGTCATCCGCATTGACTATAACACGGAGTCAGGTGGTCATGGTGAGTTCGCACACCTAATTGTGGTCATACATCTGTCTAAACCTCTTGTTTCTAAACTCAAAGTCGATGGCTTGGCCTTGTCGTTAGAATACAAAGGGTTACCGACCATTTGTTACCACTGCAGCCATTATAGCCATCTCGAATCCGTTTGCCCACAAAAAAATGGTGATCCCTATCCCACCCCTTGGATCACCAACAATGGAAACTTCGGTAGCCATGGATACATCATCTGCCATAGGAGAGAGCTAGGAGCCATACCCTGAGGTGCGTGACGGACAAATAGTAGAAGCCAACTATAGCCCTTGGATGTAGGTCCTGAGATGTGAAGGGAAAAATGCACGCAATACGAAAAAGCCCTCTAACATCAACAACCCTTCTTATGAGCAAAGAGGGACAAGGTACGACTTACTAGCATTTATGGATGACCTACAGGCCTATATAGAAAGTAAGCCACCTATTACCAAGGAAAAGATGTCAGAAACCCCTGCTCTCACCAAACCAAAAACTCTCCCTAAGCAAATGCCTGACACAAGCAGGGCAAAAGGGAAACAAACGCAAGAACCCTACAACCCTCTTGCAAGAAGCAAGAGAAATGACCCTACTACTCCTAAAGTCCAAAAGCAGATTGCAAAGAATGAGAATGCAGCAAATGAGCAACAAAAACCTGTCAACGTAGCCACCCCAAAGGACCCTATTTTCGAAACAAACACCTACAAAGTTTCTGGGGTGCCCATAACTCTAGCAGAAGACTCACACACAGCAATCTCAGTTTCCTCCCAAAAAGAAACCCTCATTGATGTGTCCATTTTATACATATAAAATACTCATATTTAAGCTTTAAATTATATCTAAATATGTTTACATTGATATTTTTTAGCATGATTTTACATATTTTTGTATTTCATGGTGTTATAGGCTCATTTGGAAGCATTCGGAACAAAAACGTTACAAATCGTTCATGCTGAAAAGTTTCGATACCCTTCGGTATTTTGATTATAACTCTCACATATAAACTCTGATTGAGATGACTTAAGATGCGTTGGAAACCTAAGACATAAATGTATAACTTTCATGTTTTGAGTTTTCCCAAATTCGAATGTTATCATGGATAAAATAAAATTCAAAATGTCAACACAAGCTGGTGATATTATCAAGCTGAAAGGTGTATTTGTCCGTACAAATAGAACCCACCTGGCGCCGGGTCAAATCCGTACAGCACAGGTTCAACATGAATTTTGAGTGTTTCTGCCTTCTGGAACCACCTGGCACCGTATGGGTTGAATATATGGCCACCCGACGCCAGGTCAAGCACGAAAAGCCCATAAAAACTTTTTTTTGATGCGTTTTGGTGATATTTTGGGCTTTTATGAGCTTCTAAATTTTTCTTCTATAAGGATACACGATAGAAACACAGCGAAGATTGAGAAACGCACTCAGAAGTCAGAGAACATGGTTCTAAATGCATCTGAGAGCAACTAGGAGTATCTTATAAAGAAAGAGCAAAGAGATTTGGGGAGTATTAGTGATAGATTCATTCTTCTCTAATATAACTCTATTTTTTTTATTATTTTCATTATGATTTGGGATTTTAGTTTTGATTTGATTTGTATTTCCATGAGTAGCTAAATTTCCCAATTGGGGGTAGGGATGTAGCCTGACTGGGATGAATTGGATTTGTTTCTTTAGTTAAGACTCTTTGATTTATTCTTCAAGTTATATTTAATTTATCTTTTTATTATATTTATCTCGTTTATTCGTTCATGTGGATTTTATGTTTGATCACCATAGAATCTAATTAATGGGTAAACTTGATAGACTGAGAAGTGAAGAGTCAACCTAGATAGAGAGAGATAAACATGAATAACTAATCTAGAGATAGAATTAAGAATTCATGGTGATATATGTAGTAGTTTTCAAGGTTTAATTAGAAAATTTAGTTGCGCGAGAGCGAATTGAATCCTAATTAAATAAGGACTAATTGACCGAGAGGGAATTAGGATGCTTTAGAAACAACAGTCACTATAATTATATAGAGTCTAAGTAAGAAATAAAATCTAATTATTTCATAAGGTGAATCTTGATCCCTTAACGCTTCTAGAACTGAATCAAACTCAAAATTCATTTTGTTTTCTATTTCTTTCTTTTTAAATTTGAATCCTCAATTTGATTATGACTTGCTTTTAGGATTAAGAGTTTGGATTGATAAATTTACTACCTCATTTGGGTTCGACCTCTGGAATACTCCAGAGATATTTTTATTAGTGCGATCGACCCTGTATACTTGCAGGATATCCTGATCAAGTTTTTGGCGCCGTTGCTGGGGAGGTTAATTGATTTATTAGTTCATTATTTTTGGTTCTTTTATAAAAAAATTCTCTGAATTTTTTTTCCTTGCTACATGCTGTTAAGATCTAAAAGTTTTAATAGTACTTCTAAATTGATTGCTATTAATCCTGAAATTGAACGTGCTTGCAGGGAAAACAGAGCTAGAAGGAGGCACGAGATGGCTAATGAAGTAGTGCCTGCTAGGGTTCAAGCTAATCCACTTTGGAGAGATGCAGATAAGCCTACAATCTATGACAGCTATCATGTATCCGGTTATCTGACAATGCCAAAGATTACAAGTTTAAGAACATACACTTAAACTCATTACCACAATTTCATGTGCGAATAGGCGAAGACACATTAAGTTTTCTAAAGGATTTCTGTGACAGGATTGATCAACTTCCCCCGAATGGTTTGACTCAAGAGGAGCTCAAGATAAGATGTTTCAATTTCTGCATGAAGGATAATGCTCAGCGATGGATTTTAAATCTACCTGAAAACTCCTTGACATTATGGAGGGAGATCTACGATGTGTTCATTGCCAAGTTTTACTCTCCTCAAAGAACTGTAGACCTGAGGGATAAAATATATCTTTTTGCACAACTGGAGGGCGAGCCGTTCTATGAAGCTTGGGATCGTTTCAAGGATTACTTATATGAGTGTCCATACCATGGATTTCAAGATATGATGCTTGCTAAACTGTTCTATAATGCTCTGTGCTCTACATCTCAGTCTTTAGTGGACATTGCTGCAAGGGATGGTAATCTGACTGTCGAAGAGATGATGAATATATACGATCAAGTGGCAACTCAGACCAGACAAAAGGGAGTATGAAGCAGAAGAGTACCTGTCAATGAAGTTAACTCTCGCTCTGATGTGTCTGCATAGCTGGAAAAGTTAAATCAATGCATGGATATTCTTTTCCAACAACAGAGCAATAATTCTAATCTTCCTAAAGAATTATGCTCTGCATGCAGTGGTTCAGGTCATACTGTAGACACATGTGTTCATATGATTGAAGGGAATGCAGAAGTTAATTATATGGGATCAAATGCTGAATGTCCACAATTTCTACAGAGAAAGAATGATCCCTTCTCAAACACATACAATCCTGGGTGGAGAAATCATCCAAACTTCTCTTGGAAAAATCCACCAGCACCACCAGGATTCCAACAATAGGCATCCCCTCAGCCACCAGCACTATCTACAGGAAAGTCTCCTCAGATAAAGGAGATGCTTGCTCAAATCATGGCTAGTCAAGCATCTACCAACAAAAATTTGGAGCAATTTATGGTTGGTCAGGCAACCATCAATAAAAATTTTGATCAATTTATAACTAGCCAGATCACTACAAATAATGCTATACAAGTGGCTATTCGAAACTTAGAGACACAGGTGGGTCGCTTAACAAACATAGTGACTGAAAAGGTATAAGACCAATTTCCTAGTAACACTGAAGTTAATCCAAAAGAAGGAGTTATGGCAATTACTCTCAGAAGTGGCAAAGAATTGAAGGAAGAGGTGAAGAAAAAAACTGAGGGTGGCAAGAAAGGTAAGGATGAGGATAATAAAGAGATCCCAAAAACTTATGGTAACACTGAAGGGCAGTCTCCTTCCACTGATGTGAAGCCATATGTGCCCCCTATTCCTTTCCCTCAGAGACTGCAAAAGAAAGGGCAAGATGCTAATTTTCAAAGGTTCCTGGATATATTTAAGAAGCTTCGCATTAACATCACTTTTGCTGAGGCACTTGCGAACATGCCTTCATATGTCAAACACCTCAAGGAGCTGTTGTCAAATAAGAAGAAGTTAGAAGAATGCACTCAGGTACTTTTGATTGAAGAACGTAGTGCCATCCTGCAAAGAAAGTTGCCTTTAAAGCTAAAAGATCCGGGGAGTTTTTCTGTTCCCTGTGTTATTGGCTCTGAACTGATTAAAAATTGTTTATGCGATTTAGGGGCTGGTATTAATTTGATGCCATACTCTTTGTGCAAGAAACTTGAGGTCACAAATCTAACACCTACAAGTATGACTCTACTACTAGCTGACAAGTCAGTAAGGTACCCAATAGGAATTATGGAAGATGTACTCATCAAAGTGGGTAAGCTAATTATTCCCGCTGATTTTGTGGTGTTGGATACTGAGGATGAACTAGACGTTTCTCTAATCCTAGGAAGACCATTCCTATCTACTACGGGTGCTTTAATTGATGTGCCAAACGGGAAATTGACTTTTAGAGTCGGGGATGAAAAAGCTGAATTTAATCTTGCCACCTCTAACAATCCCACTTTTAAGGAATCTTGTTGCAGTATAGCTATAAGGCAGAACTATCAAAAGCAAGAATTGACATCTCCTTCCAGATCTTTAGATATTGATAAAGGATCAATTCAAAAAATTGTTAAAGAGGAAGCAAAGGTTAGGCAAAAAGTGGCACCTCCTAGTCCCCAAAAGAAAAAGAGCACTTATGTAATTCAAACAGACTGGCTGGTACCCACTTTTATCATAAAGAGCCTCTCTAAGGGAAGGATGAAATTAAAATGGAGGAAAAAGCCGAGTCCTGAATCCGAAGGGCTTAGATCAAAGCCTCCAGAGGATGCCATCACGTGATCTTCTACTCCGTCTGGCTATCGACGTTAAATTTAGCGCTTATTGGGAGGCAACCCAACATTATTTTTCTTCTTTTAATTTTTTAATTTTTTGTTTTCTTGCTCTTATTACCCCAAACTTTCTCCCTTAAGACTTTTTGCAGGAGTGAATTGATTATGGTGAAAACAAGCTTGGAACAAACACAAGGAACCCCAAAGAACATTTCAAGTATCATCTATAAATCAGGGGAGTCTCAGTTCATTTATCTTTTATTTTATTCCTGCAACATTGACGACAATGTTGGATCTAAGTGTTGGGGGAGCTTATTAGATGTTCTTAGTTGATCTGGCCTAAGAATTGTGCTGATGTGCTGAAACTAGAAAAAAATTTTGCAAAATTATGTGCTTAATTGATTTTATTTAGATTTATTTTGCTTATTTTTCTGAGCTAGTGGTTATATTTGTCACCATAGAATACTCAATTGTTGTGCTTAATAGGGTAAGATAGTTAATTTACAAGTTAGGATCATAAGTCTTGAGACTATGAAATTAAGCACTATAACTTAACATGTGATATGTGTGGAAAGGTGACTGAGTTTATAGGAAGATGAATTGTACATTTATTTCTGAACTCGGGTATTTACAATCATTGTGCATGAATTTATTATTTCATTGGAGAGATGATTCGAGGTTTAAAAAAAAAAGAAGAAGAAAAGAAAAAAAAATAGTAATATATAAATCCACTTTGCTGGCTTAAGCTGTGCTTAGTAACCAGGGGGCTTCACCAAAAAGCGTTGTCCTTCGCGTAAAACAGTGCGGTATAAGTTATAATTGTGCTAAAGGCATTTTGGTGCAACGGGTTATGTAGTTTGAGTAACCGGGGGTACGCATCACAAATGCGAGATCCTTGCATCAAAAGAGAGCATAACGGCACAAGAAAAGCAAATAAATCCCCAGATAAAATTGAAGCACAAAGTGCAGGGAAATTAAATATATAAATCCTTGTTGATCTCCATTGCACATGAGTTGAGTTGATGTTTATACATAACTGATTGAGGTATTTTAAGTTCTTAAATAAGTGTTGTAATTTTTCTTCTTCTTGCTCAGTTGGCTGTCTACATTTGTCATGTGCTAAGTATACACACACACACACATTAAAGTCTCGTGGACTAATGAGAATGATAAGTGAATTGCTATTGAGCCTAATGTTTGATTTGTTGAATACTCCTTTTATATATATTGGTGACAGACTATCACTAGTAAAGAGAAGTAAATTTGGTGAATCTATGAATTAATTTTAAGAGCAGTACAATTTTAGTCTTGCTTGAGGACAAGCAAAGAGGTTCAAGTGTAGGGAGATTTGATGTATCCATTTTAAACATATAAAATACCCACAGTTAAACTTTAAATTATATCTAAATATATTTACATTGATATATTTTAGCATGATTTTATATATTTTTGTGTTTCATGGTGTTATAGGCTCATTTGGAAGCATTCGGAGTAAAAACGTTACAAATCGTTCATACTGAAAAGTTTCAATACCCTTCGGTATTTTGATTATAACTCTCACATATGAACTCCGATTGAGATGACTTAAGATGCGTTGGAAATCTAAGACATAGATGTACAACTTTTATGTTTTGAGTTTTCTCAAATTCCAACGTTATCATGGTGAAAATTGAACTCAAATTGTCAACACGAGCTAGTGACGTTATGAAGTTGAAAAGTGTATCTGTCCGTACAAACAGTACCCACCCGATGCCGGGTCAACTCCGTATGGCACCGGGTCAACATGAATTTTGAGCATTTCTGCCTTTTGGAACCACTCTGCACCATGTAGGATGAATATATGGCCACCCGACATCGGGTCAAGCATGAAAAGCCCATAAAAACTCATTTTTGACGCATTTTGGTGATATTTTGGGCTTTTATGAGCTTGTAAATTTTTCTTCTATAAGGATACATGATAGAAACATAGCAGAGATTGAGAAATGCACTCAGAAGTCAGAGAACATGGTTCTAAATGCATTTGAGAGCAACTAGGAGTATCTTATAAAGAAAGAGCAATGAGATTTGGGGAGTATTAGTGATAGATTCATTCTTCTCTAATATAACTCTATTTTTTTATTATTTTCATTATGATTTGAGATTTTAGTTTTGATTTGATTTGTATTTCCATGAGTAGCTAAATTTCCCAGTTGGGGGTAGGGATGTAGCCTGATTGGGATGAATTGGATTTGTTTCTTTAGTTAAGACTCTTTGATTTGTTCTTCAAGTTATATTTAATTTATCTTTTTATTATATTTATCTCGTTTGTTCATTCATGTGGATTTTATGCTTGATCACCATAGAATCTAATTAATGGGTAAACTTGATGGATTGAGAAGTGAAGAGTCAACCTAGATATAGAAAGATAAACATGAATAACTAATCTAGAGATAGAATTAGGAATTCATGGTGATATATGTTGTAGTTTTGAAGGTTTAATTAGAAAATTTAGTTGCGCGAGAGCGAATTGAATCCTAATTAAATAAGGACTAATTGATCGAGAGGTAATTAGGATGCTTTGAAAACAACAGTCACTATAATTATACAGAGTCTAAGTAAGAAATAAAATCTAATTATCTCATAAGGTGAATCCTGATCCCTTGACGCTTCTAGAACTGAATCAAACTCAAAATTCATTTTGTTTTCTATTTCTTTCCTTTTAAATTTAAATCCTCAATTTGATTATCACTTGCTTTTGGGATTAAGAGTTTGAATTGATAAATTTACTACCTCCCTTTGATTCGACCTCTAGAATACTCCGGAGATATTTTTATTACTACGATCAACCCTGTATACTTGCAGGATATCCCGATCACTCATGATCACTCCTGGATCAGCATTCGATAAACCCTCCAAGCCCACTTTACAGAACAACACACCAACACAAATAGGTCAAGAGAACTTACGACCCAAACCACCTGATAGAAGTCCATCTAAAGGAGGCATAAAACTCCAACAAAGCCTACAAGTCAAAAAAGCTCAAACCAGACTAAAGACAGCTGCTGAAGGCCTATCCAATAAGCTTACACAAGCAATATTAGATGCCCTCAATGAAGTCTATACTCCTCCCAAGAAAAGTGCGGATGAACAGTCAGGTGACTCTGATTTCAATTTTTATCCCCCTTTCTTTATGGATACGCCAATAATGATTTGGAATTACCAGGAAGCTACCTCCGGCAAGTTCAGATGCACACTTCGATCCTTTATCTCAGATAACAATCCATAGGTCTTGGCTCTTGTCGAACCATGTATCTCTGGTCAAGCTACTGATAACGCCATCAAGCAAAATGGATGGGCTCATTCGCATAGAATTCAAGCTGAAGGTTTCGTGAATTTGGCTCATATGGAAAGAAGGGATTAATGTTCACATTCTTTTCGATCATAGGTAGTTTGTACATGTGAAGGTGCAAACTGTAAATGATAATCTCGAAATTCTTCTTCACTGCTGTGTATGGTTTTCCTTCTCCTTCTAATCAAGAATTTCTATGGCATGATTTAACCGCCATCATGCAAAATTGTGATGACCTTTGGCTTATTACGGGAGATTTCAATGCCACCCTTGCACCTGTTGATAGGAAAGGAGGTGCAAATAGATAGAACAATGGTTGTCATTCCTTTTGCAATTTTGTGCAACAAAATGGGCTTATGGATTTAGGGTTTAATGGGCCTAAGTTCACATGGAGAAGAGAAACCACTTTGGTGAGGTTTGATAGAGCTCTATCAAATGTCTCATGGTCATACTCATTTCCAAGTGGCCCAGTTTACCACCTTACCCAGATAAAGTTTGACCACTAACCCATCTTTATAAAATTAAAGGCCATTACAAGTTGTAACACAAAACCAAAACCTTTTTGCTTCCTTGTAGCATGGATCACCCATCCTTAAGTCAATCAGCTAGTGAAAGACAACTGGGTACAAAGCAAAAATGTTGTGGACAATATAAAAGCTTTCTTTAAAGCAACCCGTAGCTAGAACTTTGACCTTTTTGGCCACATTATTCAAAGGAAGAAAAGATTCAAGGCCCGACTAATTGGAATCCAGAAAGTAAGTACTTGAGGACAAACCACACAACAGGAGACTCATTACACTTGAGAAAGAACTTCTAGTGGAGTTCGAAGACACCTGTCTCCAAGAAGAAATCTTGTGGTTACAAAAATGTATAAGTAAATGGCTTAATATTGGGGGAAAAAACACTAGCTATTTTCATGCAAAAGCCTCTATCAAACGGAAACATAATTGCATTGATATGCTCAGAGATGATAATGGCACAAGGCAAAATGATGAATCCACACTCAAGAGAATAGCCAAATCTTACTTTAAAAAACTTTACATAAATGATCACAAAGATTTTGAGTTGTCTACTATTTTAGGTATGTTCCCTCCAATCTCTAACTTTGCTCTAACTGAATTAAATAGAGATGTTTCTATAGCAAAAGCTAAGGCAGCACTGTTTGACATGAAACCATTAAAAGCAATTGGGATTGATGGCCTCCACACTCTTTTCTTTCAAAGCCAATGGGAAATGGTAGGTGAATCTATCTATGAAATGGTACGTGGGATCTTTGCTAGTGATGAAATCGACCCTGCCATAAATCAAACTATGATTGCACTCATCCCGAAAGTGCACAATCCTCAAACAATCAAAGAATTCAGACCTATCAGCATGTGCACCATCCTCTACAAGGTAATTACAAAAGTCATTGGAAAAAGACTCAAGCCTACCATGCCTTTCCTCACACTCCCCACTCAGACCAATTTCATTAATGGGAGAAACATAATTGACAACATTATAAAGGCACAAGAGGCAATCCATTCAATGCGCACAAAGAGAGAAGAAAATGGTTGGTTGGCAATCAAGGTAGATCTAGAAAAAGCCTTCGACAAGCTTTGATGAGACTTCATTGAAGACACACTAAAAGATGCTAGACTCCCTGATAAGCTTGTCAGCATCATAATGAAATGTATCACAGGATCAACAATATAGATCTTGTGGAACAACAAACCCTCACACCCCTTCAAACCTTCTAAAGGCGTAAGATAAGGAGACCCCTTCTCTCCTTATATTTTCGTCCTCTGTATGGAGAAGTTGTCGCAAGCAATCACCAAAGAGGTCAAAGACAAAACTCGAAATACCATCAAAATGGGATAAGGTGGTCTACCACTATCCCACTTCTTCTTTGCAGATGACTTGTTCTTTTTTAGTGGCTCTGATGATAACTAAATACAAATCATCAAACGTACCATTGATGCCTTCTGCAATTTATTAGGACACTTGATTAGCAAAGCAAAAAAGCGAATCTTTTTTTCCAAAAATACAAGTAGACAAGTGGCTTCCAGAATTTGTACTCAAATGAGTTTTCAACAAACTGACAACCTTGGCAAAAACCTTGGTGTTCCTCTTATCCATGGGAGAATCACCAAAGACACCTACAGATACATTGAAAATAAGGTACAACAAAAGCTTTCCATGTGGAAGGCAAAAACACTATCCCTTGATGGTCGAATAACCTTCACAAAACCAGTTCTCTCATCCATGCCATTCTATGCCATGCAATCAATGAAGCTTCCCACTAGCTATTGCCAAAGAATCAAACAAATGATAAGGCACTTCATTTGGGGCTCTGATGATTTGCATAGAAAGATTAATCTAATCAATTGGGATTCTCTTTACTAACCACTTGATCATGAAAGCTGTAACACCTTACTTTACAACTATTAAACATGTATGATTTCATGATTAAGGCTTAAAAGAAAGTGATTTGAAAGCAAATGAGCCCTTAATTTCGCATAGACTAAGCTTAAGTTGTAAAATTTTACTTAACTTTGAAAATTCATAACTAATTCTACAAAAATCGTATTGAGGTGATTTTAAGTTCTATGGAAAGCTTATAATATCTATTTTAAAGTAAAAATGTGGATTCACACTTTTAATGCTATAGTAAATTTTGAATTTTATAGACTCTATCATGTTAGTAATGAAGCATAAATAAAGAATAAGGAAATTTCAATATCAAAGTATAGGAACATAATAATTCATTATTAGAATGTTGTAATTTACATTATATAATGTAATATAATCATCTAGTCCTATGTAATGTAATACAAAACAACATTTCCTCATCAGTTTGTTATTTCATCTCCTTGGGCAAAACTGAGGCTTAAAAATGTTAGATATTGGAGTGAGATTCAGACAGAATCTCAGTAATATAACAACTCATTTTCCAACACTCAATTTTAGTAGCATAATAGTACAACCATAATTACTAAGAATCAAACTTAAAATCATGTTCTATATGATCATGCATGTTCAAACAACCTTCATGACATTCAAAGCATTATTGTAGCAAAACCTCAACTTTGATCCAATATTTCAGCATGGTAACTCCCAAAAACATATTTCTACTAGCATAATGACTACCCTTAATAAATCAAATAGCTGAACAAAAATATAAATGGAAGAAAAGGAAAAACATATTACCTAGAAATATTTTTTAGAACTTCAGATTACACCTTCTTTCCTAAATCAGAGCTTCTCACTCCAAGCTCTCTCTACCTTGAACAAAATTTGATGGCTAAATGGGGAAGGAAGAGCTTCTATTTATAGGTGAACTAAAAACATAATAGCCCTTAAATTAGATTTTGATCTAATGGCTTTTAATTATTCCATACTAATTTATTTAATTCATCATGTGATGATTTTATAAGGCTGCCACCTTGCTCTTTTCTAGATGTTTTTAGTTGATATTTTCAACCCAAAAATATATTTTATTTGGTTCTATCATATGTCTAATTTAGATGGTGCCATGTGTGTGTTGGAGTCCAAATTGATTTTGGCTTCTTCTCCTTTCAATTTTGTCACTTTCCTATTTGATCAGTCCAAGGAATATATTTTTATGCAATTTAGACTTTACATATCTCATTCTGGGCCTTAATTCAGGGTATACAGGTTTTTGGGTTCATTTTACCGATTTCATGTCCAATCTTCCTTATACTGGGTTTTAGGATTTAAAATTAATTCAGTAATATAATTATATATATTTTGAGACTTAGAACATTGTTTTTTTAAATTTCAATATATCCTGATTAGTGACTAATTTCCTCATACAGAGTTAATTAGGTCATAATATCGGTTTCTAAGTTCATTTGTTTATTACTGTCGAAACTAGAGTCATATCAGTTATCTATTGCCAAAAAAATATTCTAGTTGTCTAAAATGAATCTAGATATATTATTGAGTCATATTTAGTCTCTGATGAGTCTAGACTTGATATTAAGCTACATACGTTTTCTAATTCACCGATTAGTCCAATTATTCATAGACTGATCCTATGGCTATTTAAACACCGTAGAAAAATCAAGTGTCTTATTCTGAGTCATAATATATTTGAGTTTCCTAATACAGACTTATTTTCTATTTTTTAGAAAATTTTAAATTATAGAACTTCAATCATTTGTTTTCTCTAATATATGCATTTTCTGGTTTTGCTTATTAGAGGATAATTTCTGACGATTTTTTTTATTCTATTCTTACAACTGGTACTATCAAACACTGAGCAAATAATTTGTTTGGAAAAATGACATCTATGTCCCATTATTTTGTCTTTTAGTGTTTACTACATTAATTTTTACTTTGACCCCATGACTTAACTTTCTTTGCAATTTGGTTCCTAAGTACTACTACCACTACCATATTTCCCAAGGTATGAAATCTCAACCTATAGCTTCACAGGATTTCTAATGTCATACAACACACATTCACAGTTGATTACCAAGTCAAATTTTATCTAGATTTGTATATAATGGCATAAAAAATTTTAAATGGTCGTAATTTTTAAATAGTATATCCAACTACAAACACAGATACAAAGCATGTGAAGTTCAAGTTATATTATGAGTTTTATAGTTAGTGAAAATTAGAATGTTACAGAGGCTGTGGCATTAAACGACTTGAAGCTTAAAATAACGCTTTCCTTCTCAAGCTGGCCTTCAACATTATCTCAAATGGAAACCTTCTATGGGTCAAAGTGTTAAAGCCAAATATAGATGGGACATACAACCAGGTGGCACCTTCAAAGCAAAAAGCCACTCTCACCTTTGGAGGAGCCTCGTAAAGTTATAGGATGAGGCAGACTTTGGCATTTCATGGCAACTGGGCAATGGAAGGAAAGTTAGATTCTGGACAGACACGTGGGTAGGAGAACTTAGACCTCTCAAGAACCTGGCCACTTCCACCATCCCAGATCAGGAGCTCGCCAGGCTAATTTCCTATTTTGTTACTTCTGATGGACAATGGAATTACAACTTTTCTAGCACCTCCTACCTTATGACAACCTAACTCAAATATCTATGTGTGCCCCACCTAGTCCCACCAATGAAGAAGCATCCTACTATTGGAACTTGACAAGTAATGGAGCCTTCACAATAGCTTTAGCCTACACAGCTGATCAAGAAACCTCCTGGAATGAGAAGGAAGCAAAATGGAATCATATTTGGAAGTGGCCTGGTGCACAACTGTTCACCACCAGGCTATACCGCAAGCGTACAGGTCGAGGTAATAGTAAAGTGATGAGTGAGTATCGTTTCTACAGGAACTTAGATTAAAAGTGATCAAACATTGGACATTGCATTTTCAATTAATTCGAGTAAAGTAATTAAAAGGTTTATGGTTCTCCTTCTATTGGCCTTTTGCATTGTGTTTGCAGCAAGATTCTCATATAATTTGTAGAGCTCATTAACTGTCATGCTTCCAATAGTCCCATCATATGCCGCATCTAGCATATTCAAGGAATCATCATCAAGCCCATTTAAAAAAGCTTCAAGTAACACCCATTTTTGCTGTGCGTGACTGGGGCATTGCGTCAATTTATCTTTAAATTGCTCCCAAGCTTCATGGAAGAGTTCACCCAGTTCTTGCTCAAAAGATAGAAGTTCACCCCGAAGAGAGGCTCTACGGCCCTGAGGAAAGAATCTTGCTCTGAATCGCCTTGCTAACTCCTCCCAAGTATCAATAGACTGCTCTGGAAGAGAATTGAGCCACGCCTTTGCTTTGTCTTTTAATGACAAGGGAAAGAGCCTCAATCTCAAAGCATCCTTAGAAATGCCATTTTGCTTGAATGAGTCACACACCTCCACAAAAGTAGTCAAATCAGCATTGGGATCCTCTGAGTATGTTCCATCAAATTGCCCATTCAGTTGTAGCAACTGCAATATCATTTGCTTAACTTCAAAGTTTCGAGCTTGTATATCCGACATGCGGATACTAGAGTGATAGCCCTCATTCTCTTTACTGACAAAGTCGTCAAGAGTTTGGACGTCATTTTCATCCACCTAACCTTCATTCATGGCTGGAGTTTCTTGAGGTTCAGGAGTATTAGGAGTGCCTCCTTCAAAGATATTCTCACCCTCCAGAACCACTTCGAATTTGTCAGGATCCAAGCCTTGCATACGTGTGAGAAAGATACCTACAAGCCAAAAACAATAAATAAGTATCAAGCTAATAACAAAAATAAAAGGTATATGAATCTAAATTACACAAAGTATCTATTTTCCTATCTATAACTCAAACTTAATCTGCTAACACCAGTCTAAGGTTGACCAAAATACTTTTGATGTTAAGTCCTCGGCAACGGTGCCAAAAACTTGTTCACCACCAGGCTATATCGCAAGCGTACGAGCCGAGGTAATAGTAAAGTGATGAGTGAGTATCGTTTTCACAGGGACTTAGATTAAAAGTGATCAAACATTAGACATTGCATTTTAAATTAATTTGAGTAAAGTAATTAAAAGGTTCATTATTCGATTAACTTCTACTATGAAAGACAAGCATATAAAATCAGCAACAAGAACAACTAGGACTTGAAGAATTAAAAAAGACCTAGGATTATTCATCCCCCTTGTATTTCATAAATACCCAATTGAACTCCTGTTACAATTGTTATTAATGCAAGATTATGTTAGTCAAGATGCCAATTCAGCTATATGTGCTCTCTCGAATCTCCACATAGCTGTTTAGTTTAATTAATTACGTAATCTCTTAACTAGTTAATTAAACTCTCGAATTCAATTCAAATCCTAAGTAACTATATAAGGGTAGTGAGTATATCTCTACCCCACTAACACAACTCTTCACTCAACAAAGTAAGATTCAAGTTTTCACATGACCTAACTCAAGTTCTCTATATAAGCTAGCTCTCTCAAGCATAACTTAAATAAACCAGACAATCTTATTGATGGTCAAACAATAAGAGACATTAAGAATAGAGCTAAATCAACATAAAGATGACATTAATTACAAATATAATGGAGAAATGAGTATTTAATTCTTACAAGAATTCAGAATAATCCTAGAAATGGAACACTGGCCACTCATGTTCAACAAAATTATAACAAAATATATCTCAATCTGCATCATTATTGAACACAAGTAAGAAAAGGAAGAGGGAGATATAAGAAAATCAAAGAGGGAAGCTAAAATCTCTTCAATACTTCAAACCCTAGCTTCAATCTCCTTCAAGAAGCCAAACCCTAGCACACCCAAGCTCCCAAAGTTGAGTTCTGGACGTCCTCTGCGTGCCCTAGCTCAACCTCCCTGAAAATTTACCTTAAACCCTTCAAATACTATGTTCAAGTGAAGCACTGCGTTTTGTTGATGAAGGGTTGCCGCCGTGGCTACAGTATCCAGGCTGCGGCTTCATGTTATCAGGCCGTGCTATTCAACTCACTTTTTGTCCTGGGGCCACAGCCTTATGTCATGAAGCCGCGACGTGGGAATCTCAGGTTTGTGGTCTTTCCTTACTGCCTACTATGAGGCTGCGACTTCGGTCTATCAAGCTGCGGCGTGGACTTCTTCAAAAGATTACTCCCTCCTTTGCTCGCATATCTTTCTGAAGTTCATTCTCTCCCTCTTTTCTTGGTCTCCTAACTCTACCAAAGGGGCTTGGTTGCTCCACTGCTCTCTCCATGAGATCTACAACAAAGATGATGATTTATAATCTTTTATGGGAATCAAATAATGCATAATAAGACAAAAACATACTATTATGCATTATTAGAATTAACTTATACATTTTCCTATCTTGAGTGTAAAGTATATATGTACAAATATGAATGCTTAACTCAAGGAAAATGCGCTAAAAGGATGTAATTTGATATGATTAACAACAACGCATACGGACATTCCTTTGGCTTACTAGGCACAACAAGCTTCTAACCAATGTTGAAAGACACAGGAGACACTTGGTTGATGACACCACTTGTCTGATCTACAGAGATGGGATAGAAGATATTGACCACGTTACTCAAACATGAGGTGAATAGCTTCTTCAAAAAACCATTCGATACTCGACTCATCCAGAACATTTATCATAATAGAGAGGTCTCTTGGAGGATTCTTTTTGGACTAATATGATGGTTCCTTTGGAACACGAGAAACAAAGCAATCTTCACCAAAGAAAGCCCCTCCACAATGAAGGTTGTTCAATTTGTTTGTGCTATGATTGACCACACCATGAAAGTACTCAATCTCCCGTCCAATATATGCAACTTATTTGAGTTTAATCTTTGATGTAACTCTGGCTTTGCTTTCATTATTGAGTGTCATCATCTTTATAATGACACTCTTTTTGTAAATACCTTTGTTTATTGTTATATATAGCCTTTTTAAAAAAAAAGTATTATCCAAACAGGCTCTAAAAAGATAAACTGATTATGTGATTTTGGTTAAGCATATAATTACTAAATAAGTAATTACAGAAAGAGAGAAAGAGTGAATAATAGACTTTTTAGTTAACATGTATGTGGAAAACAAATAATTTGGTTCTGCAGTAAAAGATATTTCCCCCGTAGAAAATGTAAGTTATTTTTAACTATTTTTTTATCACAAAGTTAAGAAAAGAAATCAAAAGTTAGCTATGTTATTAAATTTGTTAAATAAAATAAATAATTTATAAAATGACTTATATTTTGATTTAAGAGATAACGCTTAAAACTGCTAATATTGACGAGCAATTATGTCTTAATATACTTTCCGTTTACACATCACAAAAACTAGAAAGCCTTCTGTGTTCGCATAGTGATGTGCCACATTGTCCACACATAATGACACAACCAACAACAAAGGGAGTACAATTTCAACAATCAAAAGTACTTTATACTCCCTCGGGACATTTTTTATAAGACATTATCCATAAGGTCTTTTTTTTCTTCTTTTTATAAGTCACCTTATAATATAGTATTAAGTAATACTATTATATTTTTATCCTGATTATTTACTTTTGAATCTTGTAAATTGTCATTTAAAAGAGTAGAGTTCTGGGTAAAAATAGGTACGTGGCATGGCAGCATCAAATACATTTTTTATTGGTAAATTGTGTTTTTATTAGTATTATGAACTCAAATTTGATTGGTCAATTCTGATTTAAATAATATTTGTAACTCATATTTTAATTAGTTTTACATAATTTCTTGTATAATTATGATTGATAGCCTTATTTAATGATCATTGTATTATTTTAATTAGTGTGGGTAAAAAAAGATTTTTTTTTAATTTTAAAAATATAACTTACTTCCTTAATTAAAAGTGTGTTATATAAAGGAAAAGGAGGTGAGGGAATATTTATTTATGCATGGATTAGACGATCGCAAGATATAGTATGGAGCTTGACAAACACAATTAGCATCTAACAGAAAACAAAATAAAGGCATAAGAAATTATGGGATGCGTTGTGGATCGCGAAGCTCACTAAAGTGCTTCGCCAAAGCATCCAACTGTTTGTGAGAGCTTCCTTCTGGCTCTATGGCTTGTAAAGCTGCTTACTTGAGCTGTTTGGCACGAGCCCTCTGCGTGCTATTCTCGTGCAACGACCTCTTTATAATCTCACTCAATTCCGCCGCCTCAGGAACGTTTTTGGTCCCTTCTCTGGCTCGAAAACCAGCACCCAACTCATCTACTATTAGCTTCGCATTCGTATATTGGTTTACATCCATTGGCCACATCATCAATACCACCCCAGCAGCGAGCCCTTCCAACACCGAGTTCCACCCACAGTGCGTCAGGAATGAACCCACGGCTCTGTGACCCAATATGGCTAGCTGTGGTGCCCAACCCTTTATCACGAAACCTCTTCCTCCCACTCGATCCTCGAACTCCTCCGGGATGACACCGATGTCTTGTCCAATGTGTCGCTCGTCCGGGCCCCTCACGGACAGGATGAAATGTACACCACTCACCTCTAAAGTGTTGATCACCACCTCCATTTGGCGGTTGGTCAGCACCGTGTGACTCCCGAAGCACACATAAATCACGGAACAGTCAGAACGAGAGGCGAGCCACGCCATCACCTCCTGACACGGAACGGAGCTGGACCGACCTCTATCCGTGAGTCTGAGCCTGAGTCCAATGGAGTCATCATCATGCTTGGGTGGCAAAACGGGGCCGACAGCCCACACTCGGTTGCACCTAAAGTCGCTCATCATGTGATTTAGGTAAACTCGGTGAATCTGTTGAACACAACACCCGAACTAGCTATGTTGTCCGGCGTATTTATCCTGAGAAAATCCCATTCTGGATCTCTTTTCTTATTCTTTCGGTAGTAATGGCTGAGTTGCCACCAAGGGTATACAGGGGAGTTGGGGATATTAGGGAAGGAAATGAGAGAGTTGGCATTAGCGGGGTCAGGATTTACTGGGAGATCGCGCCAGAGAGAGTAGGAGAAGGATAGGGCGAAGGCGCCAGAGGGAGAGAACACAAGACGGGGCAGACGGAGATCACGTGCGAGGTGGTGGATCCAGCCGAGGAAGAAATCGGAAATGATGACGACGGGAGGCAAAGGATAGGATTGAACCCAGGATAGTAGGAGGGGATGGTGAAGTTGGCGCATGGCGGAGACGACAGGGAAGGGCCCCTTGTGGTTGGGATCGGGGAGGAGGAGGTGTTGGAGGAAAGGAGCGTAGGAGGGAAGCAGGGGTTGGAGTAAAGGGAGGTTGGAAGGGGTGATCAAAACGGTGACGTAAAGGCCCCGAGAAGCAAGGCGTTTTGTGAGGTCAATGAGGGGGATAATGTGGCCGGAAGAGGGGAATGGATAGGCGAGGATATGGGTGTGTTGGTGCGTGGAAGTCATGTTGCAGAAGAAGAAGAAGAATATGAGAATGGAGGAATGATATCATATTGCGTCAATTTTACGGAAGAATAAGGATGGGACGGTGGAGAGAAGGCTTCCAGTGAGACTTGAGAGGCTTCCCGTTTTGTGTATAAACCGAGTAGGCAGTGACTAACCCAGCCATATTTTCATTATGAAACTTTCCCAAGTTTTTTTTGGGGCAGCAATTATTATGTTCCCAAATTGGAAATCGCATATTGACCTTTCATTTTGGTATTTATATTGACCTATTATAACATCATCCCTGACTTTTCAATATAACTTTACATTCAAATTTTTTTTCCAATAAATCACCAGCGCTTGTTCTATTGGTCCCTAATTAACCTGGATCAAATCAAATCATATGTGGGATCATAAGGGTGATCAAGTTCTCTCAATAAGTATTTAACCGTTACATATCTAAGGCTCAATCAAACTCAAAACAATGATAAAATGCATTTCACCAGTTAAGTTACTCACTCGTGAATCTTGCTTGCATTGCAATTTGCAATTGCACTTTGTGGATTGGATTCTTTTAAAAAGATAATTTAAATGTCAGTTTAATGATTTGACCGTTTTATCTTTAAATCTGAGACATTAATTTCACCCACGTATCGGATCTGCCATACCATATAATTTGTGCAATCGCAAGTTACCTAACATTGTCATTACCCACCTCCAAACTACCCACATTTTTTACCGCAACCTTTTTCCCCCAAAAAAGTCGTTGACGTATGAAATTCTGGGACATAGCCTCCCAATCACAGGTCATGTACGTGCGTATGGTTTCATTTACAGTTTACTTCGTCCAAAGCTCATGAAGGGGGCAACCTATTTCTTACCCTAGGGTTTGTTTGGTTGGAGATGAAAATGGGAATGATACAGTTCTCTTCCATGAACATTATAACCTCTCTTTTTTTTTTTTGTCTATAAAGTCATTTTATTATATATCAAACATAATTTTTATACTTTCCTTCATCTCTCTCCTTTTCTCCAATTACTCCCTTTGGTCCAATTGGCAAAAAAAAAACTATTCCATTCCATTCTTAATATAAGGTATTTTTAACCAAATTACATGGATTAAGGATGAAAGTTAAAATTAGTTTACTAATCTAACTTTTTAAAAAATCACAATATTTTTTTTAAAATTATTCTTATTGGATTTGTTTATTTTTCTCTTTCTTGTGAATTAAAGAGATTATTTTCTGTTAATACAAAATAATAATACCTTATATTTTGGAAATGATCCTACATTTAAGATTAAAATAAAAGATATTATATTTAACATTGAAGAGAGTAATTTTTTATGAAGCAAACACAGCATAAGTTCAAATTTTTTCTTCCTCTTTCCTTGATAAACCATAGGGGTGGGGGAAATCGGGTTGGACCAGGTTTTTTATTAGCCCAAGGTCTGGTCTTGTTGGGGGATCAAGTTTGGTCTAGTTGCCCATGGTCTAGTCTGATCTTATCTGGTCAGTGGACTAGATAGGGTCAGATTGGTCCAACTCGTGCTGAACCGGGTTCTAACCCTTTTTTTTAAAGAAAAAATCAAGTTTCTATTTAACTAAAAAAAATAGAAAAAAGAAAAAACCATAAAAAGATTGTTTTTAAAGAAATCAATATAAATATATAAGGTTACCTTTGAGAATTTATGATGGAATGGATAGAACAATTATTAATACAATTGATTAGAATAGAATCAAAATGGGTGGAAGGAAATGAAATATTTCATTGTTTGGGAGTTTTATAAAAAAAATTGTTTTATTTAATTGTTGTTTAAAATATATTATAAAATAAATAGAATAGGATATTTTTTTAATATTACCCTTATAAATTTATTTAAATGAAAAATCTAATAGTTATTAATTTGAGAAAAATTAAATTTTCTTTTAAGTTATAATCATATATACTTATCCCAATAAAAGAAAATTTAAATATTATATTATCAATTGAAGTGGTGAATAAAATGTTAAGTGATTACTTGATATAGGAAATCTAAGGAAAGTTAAACTTCTCGAAAAGTAGATTATTCCGTTTTAATTAAAAAAATTCATGTTATAAAAAGTTGGATTTCACCTTGTGAAGTTATATTTCATCACTAAATCTTATAAAAGTTTTACTTCCAAGTTTTTTTTTTTATATTTTTTCCAAAATATTCCCAACTTCTTAATATTTTTTAAATTGAAAATAGTATATAAAAAAAATTTATATACACCATTGGGCCAGGCAAGATCAGCCTGATGGGGTTATCCAAAGTCTAGTCTTATCCAGTCAAGTGGTCTGACCCGAACATTGAGTTTCTGTATCAGGTTGAAAGGAGTTTCTGTATCAGGTTGAAAGGATGGGATTTTTTTGAGCTAGACTTCTTCGAATTGGACTGAGTGCGGGTTTTTTGCTCCACCCCTAGTAAACAGTAAGTTCAAATTCAATGCTTCTTTAAATGACTATGTAATCGAGCACATGCTTGGCCTGTTGGATGATGCAACAATCAGTTACTTCACCTGAAATAGGAGCCCCATGGTCGGCGCATCAAATTCCACAATAATCATTCAGGTTGGTTATCATTGGACGATTGGAATTGGACAGTTCACACGTGTCAGATCGGCCCAACTCTATTTTAGTCAGCTGTGGCCCAATACGTCATTAGAATAGGCCCAAACTCCAGGCATTAGGATCACCCAAAGCATAATATTGTCGGCCTATAGGTTTTTTTGGGCCTGATCCTTCATAGGTAAAAAAAAAAGAAAGCAGGTTAATATGAACCCCAAAAAAGGTCAGATACAAAATGATCGATTTTGAAATGTTTGATCGTAGTATGGGTTATATTCAATTTTTTTTTCAAACCCAGCTCGAACTACAAAATATTTTTTACCATTTTCATATTTTTAAGTTTGATTATTAATAGCATATCATTACCATTACATGTTGTAAGCGAAACTCTCTCATTTTTTCTTAACTCTATCATTTTGGAGGGACCTCTGTTTTTTTTTTTGTGTTGTGTATTATTATTATTATTATTTATAAATGAATGGTTTTTAGGGTGAGATACGCAAATATAATTTTAGTTAAGCATATAATTACACAAGCAATCTGGAGAGTGACGGAGAGATTAGCTAACATTCTTTTTATATATATATATATATATATATATAACTATTGCACATAGTATCTTAGGATATTCTGGATTCATTACCAGCTCCAAACTAATCCAGAACCTGTTCTGCTGGATGTTATAGTGGTAATGGTACCGATAAAAAACTCTCTTTAAGAACTTATTTTTAGGCTGCTACACTTTTCAGGAATCGAAATCTCCAACCCCAAGAAATATTGATCAAGTTTGTTTGTGATCTCTTGCTAGGGCGTCCATTGATTAGCCCATTGATTACCGACCTTTCTATTTCAGAAGTAAATATTCTTTAGGCAAGACATAATAAATAAATAATAATTAAGAAAATTAATAAGAGCCTCGCCTTTATGTCATGATATGATATGCAGCGCGTTCGTAGAAACGCTTCCCTGTTCGCAAGATTCATGTGCCATAATATTCTCCATACAGAATTACCCCGCAATACCGGAAAGAATACAGTTCCCCCAACGAAAGCATATGTATGTGTCCATTACACACACGACGAGATCAAGTGTTGAGCTTGATAATTACAATTGGAATCCACCATAAAACAATTTAAAAAAAAAAACACCTATTTATCGTGAAGCTCACAAAAGTGCTTCACCAAAGCATCTAACTGTTTCTGGGAGCTTCCTTTTGGTTTGATGGCATCTAAAGCCGCTTGCTTAAGCTGTCTGGCTCGTGCCCTCTGCGTGCTATTCTCTTGCAACGACCTCTTTATAATCTCACTCAATTCCCCCGCCTCCGGAACGTTTTCTGTCCCCTCTGCGGCTCGAATCCCCGCACCTAACTCATCCACTATCAGCTTCGCATTCGTATACTGGTCTGCACCCATCGGCCACGTCGTCATCATCACTCCGGCGGCTAGCCCTTCCAGCACCGAGTTCCACCCGCAGTGCGTCAGGAACGAACCCACGGCTCTGTGACCCAATATGGCTAGCTGTGGCGCCCACCCCTTTATCACAAAACCCCTTCCTCTTACTCGATCCTCGAACTCCTCCGAGATAACGCCGATGTCTTGGCCCACGTGTCGCTCGTCCGGGCCCCTCACGGACAGAATGAAATGGACCCCGCTCACCTCCAACGCATTGGTCAGCGCCTCCATTTGGCGGCTGGTCAGCACCGTGCGACTGCCGAAGCACACATAAATCACGGAACAGTCAGAACGAGCGTCGAGCCACGTCAGTACCTCGTGATACGGGACGGAGCTGGACCCACCTCTATTAGCTGCTTCGACTTCGACGGAGTACTCATCATCCTTGGGTGGCAAAACGGGACCGACAGCCCACACTCGGTCGTACCCGAGGTCGGTCTTCATGTGATCCAAGTAAACTCTCTCCAACTGGGTGAATGTGTTGAACACGACACCACAACTAGCGATGTTGTCCAGCATATTTTGCCTGTGGAAATCCCATTCTGGGTCTCCCTTCTTGTTCTCCCTATAGCAGTGTTGGAGTTGCCACCAAGGGTACACAGGGCAGTTGGGGATATTAGGGAAGGAAATGAGAGAGTTGGCATTGGCGGGGTCAGGATTTACTGGGAGATCGCGCCAGAGAGAGTAGGAGAAGGATAGGGCGAAGGCGCCAGAGGGAGAGAACACAAAACGGGGCAGACGGAGATCACGTGCGAGGTGGTGGGTCCAGCCGAGGAAGAAATCGGAAATGATGGCGACGGGAGGCGAAGGATGAGATTGAACCCAGGATAGTAGGAGAGGATGGTGAAGTTGGCGCATGGCGGTGACAACGGGGAAGAGCCTCCTCTGGTTGGGATCGGGGAGGAGGAGGGTTTGGAGGAAAGGAGCGTGGGAGGGAAGCAGGGGTTGGAGTAAAGGGAGGTTGGAAGGGGTGATCAAAACGGTGACGTAAAGGCCCCGAGAAGCGAGGCGTTTTGTGAGGTCAAGGAGGGGGATAATATGGCCGGAAGAGGGGAACGGATAGGCGAGGACATGGGGGTGTTTGTGTGAGGCGGTCATGTTAGCAGAAGAAGAAGAGTAAGACGAATATAAAAAATGAAGGATAGAGTGTGAAATTTAGATCAGAGTACATATAAGAATGGTACGGTGGGCATGTGATGTCGGTGGGTGAATGTGTTATAGTTTGTCGACGAATCGCGTGAACCAAGCAGTGAGTAACCATTCTGCTTTTCAAAGTTACTTTGGAATCACATTTAGGTTACCACGTCACTCCTGACGATATCACTAATTTATATCCTGCTATTGATGTTGACCAATTACGTCATTGATGACCCATCTAAAAGAGAATGGAACTTCCATGTGCACTATATGATTTTTTTTTAAAAGAAATAATTAAAATTTTGATTTAAATTTCTTATTTTTTTACAAAACAAATAATAAATTAGTATTTTTATTTTTTTAAAATAAAAAACATGTTAATCATTTTAAAATATAACTAGACATGAAGTTGTGGTTTCAGGCCAAAAAAAAAAAAGACATGAAGTTGTGGTTTATGTTGGATAGGAAAACCTTCAACATTTAGCATCGCCAAGCCAATCATTGCGGTGGGAGAAGTAACGATTTAGTGCAAGTCAGTCAAAAGAAAATATTTTGGTCCAAAAAAAGTGAATTACCATTGCTTCGATTAAAATTGAGACTTGGCCCATGATATTGATGATTATTACATTATTGCTATCCATGCAGTCTACCATCGAAAATGATATATATGGGCATACTTCTTTCCCCTTCTATGACTTCTGTTCAGAATCTCCCATTAGTACGTTGGTCACCAAAGATGAGATGATGTGCATGCAACTTCAACGCACTTTGTGGAGTTTGTAAGAAGGAATTCACTGTTGGGGAAAAAGTAAAACTGTTTCTCTGTTCACATTACATCGTCCAGAGGTTGGGATGGTATGGTAAATTGCTAATTTAAGTCAAACATAACTGCAATATTTTCTCTAATCATGTAATTAAACAAAAATACTCGATTATCAATGTTACTTGTAAGGCTTACCACTCCCTGTTTCGCGTGGTTGGCTTCCCTGCAGATTGATTTTTATAGATTATCTATGGATCAATTTTTTCATGTGTGGAGAGAGAAAAAGCATAAAAGAAGTAATTATTCATTGATATTGAATGTTTCCAATAAATTTGATCAACAGTGGATCGGCAAAATATAATTAGTAGAGAAGTTAGGTCTTTCCTTGTTGAATGGCTACACGACTATAAATGATCCACACATACGTTATAATTCTTTTTGGGTCCACACGAAATTCATATCATGCTAATGTTTGGGTTTTTATGTCATTCGTATAATTACTGATAAACCTTCGAATTCTCACTCCAGGTCCACCATAGAAATGGTTCAACTTTTGAGATTTGTCGATTAGTTGTGATTGTTGAGCATCCATAGATTGGTAATTTCCTTCTTCTTGTCAATCTTCTGGGTTTTGTTTATCATTTATTTTATGTTTTCCATTGGGGCCAGCTTCATGCTTGAACTTGGTAAAAAATTGCATGCGTTTCCTTTTGCTTATGTTACCAACGAGTCCAAGTTTGTGGCAGATTTCTCAGAGGATAGATCTATGAGGTCTCAATATCTCTTGTCATCATGATTTTGTTGCGTCGGAATTAATCCTAGGCCTGTGTATGTCAATAGATACAGTGATCAACCATAAAGCTAATACCAGCATAACACAGTGGATGTTGCTCTTTTTTTTTTTTTCGGCCTGGATGTTGCTAAAATGTGCTCTGGTTGAAAGATCTGGATATATATCAATCACACTGGGAAAGTTACAAATTTGAAAATCCATGCAGATGCTATCAAATACCTGTGATTTATTATGCCTTAGGATCCCTATAGCAGCTGATATAGGCTTTTGATTTAGCATCTCTGCTGTACATGTAATTATAATAACTTGCAAAGGGTATTGTATTTGTATATATGTATCTATGCCATGCACCTTTTTAATGGCCACAAGCTGAGACTTTTCACACATGAATCTGCTATATAATGCGTGCAAGTTTCGTGACATGGTCATCACCCACCTCCAAACCACGAAAATTCTTTACAACTCTTCTTTAAGATGATGAGTATATGAAACTATGGTAAATGGCGTCCCAGTTTTGGGTCAAGTGGGTGTGTGTATTTATATATGTCCAGGGGATTTTAGTTGGCTGGTTATAAGCAATATATATATATAGCTTCATTTACAGCTGGCTTCCTTTAGCTCTCTTAAAGGGGGTAACGTATTTTTCACCCGAAGGATGGATTTTTACTGATTCTGATCTTGGCCTTCTTTATTTATTGCTTTCCACTGTGTTTTAGCCAGATTTAATCAGAACAAGACAATGGCAGAGCCTCCAGCAATTAATCCTGCATCAATTTTCAACTTTCTTGTGCCTTTGTGCATATCAATCATACCCCCTGATTATTTCATTATTTCATAGAGTACAGTTCGTGTAAGTAAATTTGTTACTAAAAATCTCAATCCGACCTGTATTTCTTAACTTTCCACCTCTGCACAAGCAAGTTGCTGGACAACACTAGGCATAATTCAAGTAACTTGAATTCCAAGAAACACGAATGTCTTTTAATGTTGCAAAATAGAAAATCTCAAGCCCCTCGCTCTTACACCTACGCCTACTTGGGACATTGCAGATTATATTTTTGAAATACTCTTTAGAAGAATAGAATTTACCCTGAAACTTGCATCTCTGATTAATCTACAAGACCTCTGATCATTTGTTCTTATTCTCACTCTCTCTCTCTCCCCCCCTTGAAATTTTGGGACATGGAGGGACATGAAGCTGAGAAATTCCGTGGAGCACCTTATACAAGCTTAGCCCAGCATCATCAATTTCCTTCTGCAACTGAGAAACCCATCCTGAACATGGAAACAGTTGAAGAGTACCATGTGTTGGCTCATTGGGATCCATTTCAAAGCTCACATTACATTCCACTCTGCTACTCACAAATTCACCTTCCCAATGGCCTAACTCAAATCCCACACCACAAATCCTCTCCAAACGCATCTCCTCATGGTAACAACAATGAAGCAAAGGCTCTTGTTGATGACCAGAAGAGAAGAAGAATGTTATCCAACAGAGCATCTGCACGAAAGTCACGAATGCGGAAGAAGCAAAAAATAGAAGCCCTTCAGTGTCACGTACATCATCTGCAAGCCATTAATGATCAACTCTCTCGAAAGATCATCAACCTGCTGGAATGTAACCAACAAGTGCTCCAACAGAATGTTCAGCTTAAAGAGAAGGTTTCCTCACTCCAAGAAGCCCTCTCAAACTTGTTAATCCCCAATGGCCCCATAGCAGAATCTTCACAAGCATAATGCTATTGGCATCTATTAAGGTGCTTATATGGTATAGGATTCAACTTTATTATGCTTTTTTTTTGGGTGTTGAATTTGAATATGAAAGTTACAGATATAATTATAATAGTGCACGTTTGTTGTATGCTTAATATATAATATTGTCTAAACTCAGAAGGTTGCAATTATATCCACGCGTATCCTCAAAATAGTTTGATTTCGTTATAGAAAAAGTATAGTTAATGGAAATGAGAACATAGAACACCAAATCAAAATGGAATCAAGCTTTAATTTTTTTTCTTTGGCCAACTTATCAGGGATTGATTCAGGCTTGAGTTTTATCAAGCCTTGAAAGGGCCTTTCACATAAAACCTGTTAACAATCTATACAGAAGTTTGAAACCCTATAATGAAGCAGAAGTAGTTCTGCAGCTGTAACTTTATTGACAATTTCTGAAATCCTTCACACTCGGACAAATCCTTGAATAAACTTGTTTACACCCTTAATTACCAATAATCTCCACACGAACAATACCCCTTACAAAAATGATGAAAGCGCTTGTTGTCCCTTACAATAATCTCCCTTTTAACAACCTTAGATATGAATCTAGCAGCATTATGACAGTCAACACATATACGTAGGTTTTTGCAAATTCTCAGTGGTGAACCTTTAGTTGTATTTAATAATCCAAAAGAAATTGCAAGCTTCTCACTATGACCCCGCAATATCTCAATCTTCTCCTCTTCTTCCAGTTCATGAAGCACACAACTTGTGTCAGGTTTATATCCAATTTTGCATATTTTTTTCTCCAATTTCATCCATGTCTGCCGAATCTTCTTCGGTTCTGACAGTGATGCATCCCCAACAAGAAATTTATACGCTTTCCCTCCTACTTCAATCCAACTGCACCCTGCATCTTTTTGAAGGCCGATCCCCTTCATCCTCTGCCTCACTTTTCTCACATCATCCCATTTCCCTAGCCCAGCGTACAAATTTGATAGCAATACATAGTTTTCAGCTTTGTCAGGCCCCAACTCTAGTAACTTTCTGGAAGCTTTCTCCCCAATATCCAAATCACCATAATTCCTACAGGAACTAAGTAATGAACTCCATATCCCTGAATCTGGTTCCTCAGGCATCTCGTTCACAAGTTTTAAGGCTTCATTCAGTTGGCCTGCTCGACCAAGCATGTCTACCACACAAGCATAGTGCTCTAGTTTGGGCTCTATGCCATACAAACTCTGCATCTGGCTGTGGTATTTTAGTCCTTCTGTTACTAAGCCAGAATGGCTACATGCCATTAAAAGTCCTATAAATGTAAAAGAATCTGGCTTGCAGCCTGAGGTTTGCATCATTTCAAATAGCTCTATAGCCTCGTGTCCATGCCCATGAATTCCATATCCTGAAATTATAACATTCCATGATGCTTCATCCTTCTCCTTTACCCTGTCAAAAATGCTTCGAGAATGTTTCATGCACCCGCTTTTTGCATACATGTCTATTAGAGAACAACTAATGTAGGTGTCCTCTGATAGATGAGCTTTCAACACAAAGGAGTGAACTTCTGTCCCTAGACGCAGAGCTGATAGCTGTGAACAAGCCCCCAGAATGCCTATTATGGCTATCTCACGAGGTTGATTTCCATTTGAAAGCATTTGACGAAATGTGTCAAGGGCTTCACTAGGAAGTCCATTTCGTGAGAAACCACTAATCATTGAGTTCCAACTTACTACACTCTTGTCTTCTATCCTATCAAACAACAGTTTTGCTGGTAACATTTCCTCACAGTGAATATAAAGTGACAGTAATGATATCCCAACGAATTCATCTAACTCTAGACCATTACGCAGCATAAAGCTATGAATCTCTTTGCCACAACGTAGGAGTTTCAGGTGGGCGCAGGCTAGAAGAAGGCTTCCTATTGTAAACCAATCAGGATCTATGCCAGAATCTGTCATTAGAAGGTACAAGTCCAGCGCCTCTCTAGGAAAACCATTTTGTGCATAGCCGCCAATTAGTGCATTCCAAGAGCTCACTGTTTTAGTCTTGATGCCATGAAAGACGCGCTCAGCATAAGCGAGTGACCGACACTTTGCATAAGCAGCAACAAAAGCATTGGCAACCAATTCATCATCTTGAAGTCCATGCCTGAAAGCGTAACCATGCAGTTCTTTTAAGCTCACCAGTTGAAACTCGTCTAAACAAGCTGGCAGAACATTCAATAGGGTCACCTCATTTACCACTACCTCATCTTCCATCTGTATCTTCCGCAGGAGATCAAATGTTCCAAGAGCATCTCCTTCTTTAGAGAATCCCCCAATCATGGAATTCCAAGAAACCACATTTTTGTGATCATTCCTGTCAAACAGAATTTGAGCTTCAAGCAAGTAACCACATTTTGCATACATGTCAACGAGGGAATTGTTCACCATTAATTCTTGACTCAGCCCCAATTTCAAAGCCAAACCATGAAGTAGCATCCCCATGTTCACTTCACTTTCAGCTCCAGAGACAGGTATCATAGTCACCATAGTAGCAGAATCCGGTATGAGACCTTCCTCACTATTAAAAAGCTGCTTAAATAGGTCAAAGCTGTCTTGAAAAAATCCATTCTCTGAATATACATACAATAATGAATTCCAAGAAACCAAGTTTCTTTTAGGCATACAATCAAACACTTTTAGAGCTTCCTCGATACACCCGCATTTCCCATACATTGCAATCAGCGCATTACCCACGAACCCGTCCAAGACAAAAGCCATCTTTACCGCTAATCCATGAATCACCCTGCCTAAATTCACATCCAAAAGTCCAGAGCATGCCTTAATCACGCAAGGCAATGTGAAGTTATCCGGACTGAATTCCGTCACGGAGATCAACTCAATAAACAACAAAATTGCATCGTGAAAAAGATCGTTTCTGGCATAGGCACTAAGAAGTGAATTCCACTGAATCAAGTTCTTCCTCTGCATGCCATAGAAAACGAAACGAGAATCCAAGGGGGACCCACACATGGAGTACATAGTAATAAGACGGGTATTAAGAACAAAGTCATTGCTGAATTGAGTCGATGCCGAGACCATATCGTGAACTTTCCGACCAACCTCGATGTCTTTGTGGCGGGTACAAGCCTGTAGTAAAACCCCCATAGCTTCTCCTTTCTGCTCAGAAGTGGAAACAGAATTGTCAAAATCTTCTCGCAGGAAGGTAAGGGCCTCATTTAGGTTCCCGGACTCGCAAAGCTCGTGTATGTGTTGAAGATAAGAACCCTGATGGGGTAAGTTGTCGGTAAGAGGAAGGCGAGTTTTTTGCTGGGTTGAGAGAGAAAAAGATGCTTTTGGAATTAAAATTGGACGAAGTGGAATGTTATTTGATATAGAAGTGATTCTGCGAAGACTGGGAACCTTCTGGTGGTGATGGCATGACACTGGTGGCGCCAGGGAAGCCATTTGCAGCTTCTATGATTACAGATGTAGCAAGAACACTAGCACTATCTGCACATTGATCTTCGATTCCAGATTTGCAGTGGTTGCCCGCTGAGGGAATTTCTTGATTTTTTTTTTCTGCGGCATTTTTTCTAATTGGACAGTACTAACAGAAATTTGAAAAATGATTTATTAATAATAAGCTATGAAGCATTATACTTTAAAAAAACTTAAAAAAAAAATATTTACATGTGCATACATATCCATCAACCCACATGTATTTATACCCATATGTATTGTTTTAATTTTTTAAAATAAAATAGGATTATTTGAATTTATCATAAATATTTTATGATTTATTTTAACATTTATACTACAATTTTTAGAATATTAATACTCATTTTTCTCTTAATAAGTAGATTTATTAACTAATTATATAAATAATATTATATATGTATAAAAAACATTATACCTATATTCTAAAATTTTAAAAATTGTTGTATCTTCCATATCATGCTATATTGTATCCGATACACATACTCATATTGGTACTACATAAATAATAAGGAGAATTGATAATAAATATAAAATAAAGAAATAATTGGGAAATGGGACTTGCACACGGTAGTAACAATGAAAATGAAAATGAAAATGGGAATAAAAAGTGATGTGAAATGATAAACTTACCCCTGAAATTTGGAATGAAAAATTACACACAGATGGGGAGATTTGCACTGTGAATAAAAGCCATTTTGGGGAAGAGGATAATAGGTACATTGAAGCCTTGATCTTGAAGTTGAAGGTGGAGGAGATGACATTATTGGTGAAGTTAAGATCTACAACGACGGTGAAGAGGTGGTGAGGAATGTAGGAGATTTTGAAGGCTTGATATTCAAGATTTACCTATTTGCATCTTGTGAAAATATATACATCAAGAGGATATGACACTGCGTAAGGTGTTGATATATGCATTACTAGTCATCTATTCAAGTGTGTCATTTTCTTAATCACAATCTAAAATTGTTAAAGTTGGGTTTACCTTTTAATACCCATCTAGTGCTTGCAAAGTATTTTTCTAACTCAATGCTTGCTGTTTTGAGCTGTATGTTCAATGATTGTTGTCTTAAGTTTCAGTTCGATTACTTCTTTTTTAGTATGCCTACCAGATGTTTGATAAAATATCTAAAAAGGGATTCACTTGCTAGAAGATCATTTATCGTTGGCCTCAAAGTCTTCTTTACTATGTTATTTCACCAAAGCTTATCAATTTTTGTACGTGATCATAATTAAGGCCATATATATGTTGATAAGTCTTTGTATATATGGTCTCGTGTATATTTTCATTCAAATTATAGTTCCTCAAATCATAATGTGGATAGTTCTTGAAATCATAGTCCTTCAAATATGTTGACACGTCTTTGTATATCCTGTCTTGTGTGTTTTTTCATTCAAATTACTACCATGATCATAATGAGGTATCCAAAAGTATTAGGTAATGAGTTATCTGAGTATAATAGCAATGATGTGATTTTGCAATAAGCCATAAAGTTATTGTTGATTAGAGTTTGGTAGAATTGGTGAAAAGCTCATTCACTCAAAATTGTGGTAGAAATGCAATAAAGAGGAAAAGAGATGGAGCTTGATGATAACATGTTTAGATTGTGTAATTTATGCTTTCTAGAATATTTTATATATTGGTCTCATATTTTGCCTAAGTTCTATGTGATGGTTCTTAAGACTGTGTTTGTGCACCAGGAATAATGGACTAAATGTGCTCATTCCCAGGTTAATCGTTTAATCATTATAGGATACTTTTGTTCAACAACAAGGACAAATGTGGTTTACCATTATTCACATACTATCAATCTCATTTCACTTACAATTTGTTATGTTGTAATTTGGAGAAACGACTAACTACTCCCACTTTATAACTACACTTCATGAAACTGATGGTGGATCGCTTACATGGTTCGTCCACCATGGTCCCAACGTATTGTTCATGTCCAATCATGATCTAACTTATGCCCAAAAACAGTCAACCAGTCAAAAATTTGACCTTAAAATGCCAAATTTTCAGGTTAACCATTTATTTAAGATCAAAACTTTGCTCACAATAGATTCACATAGCCGATGTTGACGCATTGAAAAATGGTTGACCACTTCCATTTTATAACTTCATATACTTAAATTGCTGGTTGACAATTTTTACTGCTTCATCCACAAAGATCCACACTTCTTGTTCACACGAAATGCTAACCCCACTTATTTTGAAAAAAAGGTCAACCACTCATAAATTTGAACTACAAAGGTCTTAGCTACTGAACGTAGAACTCCCCAAGTCATGGCAGAAAATTTCCAAGGGAAAGTAGAAAATTTAAAAATCATGGTAGAATTTTTCTCACTTTGGTAGAATTTCTATGGCGAAGTAGAATGGTTGATGAACGAACCACTAAAAATGACAGATCGACAGTTTTAGTAAATATAGTTATAAAATGGAAGTGGTCAATTGTTTTTGGAAATGACTTAGATAAGCATTGGACATGCCCAAGACATGTGCATCTTGGTGTATGAACCACTAAAAATGATCTACTAACCATTTTAGTAAATATAGTTATAAAATGGAAGTGGTTAGCCGTTTTATGGAAATGAATTCAGTTAACATTGGACGTGCCCAAGACGTGTACACCTTGGTGGATGAACCACTAAAAATAGCCGATCGACAGTTTTAATAAATATAGTTATAAAATGGAAGTGATCAACTATTTTTCTGGAAATAATTTGGGTTAGGATTGAACTTTTTTGGGGCCAGGTTAAGTGACATGGTTCTTGATTGACTGTTTTCTTATAATTTGAAATTCACGGCCAATCACAAATTATAGAAAATGTACAAGGCAATTTAGAATATTTCCAAGACAATTTAGAATCTTTTTACACTTGATAGAATTTCTAAGGGTGCCTAGAAAATGTGTAAGGTAACTTAAAATATTTCCAAGGTAATGTAAACTTTTTTTACAGTTGATAGAATTTCCAGAGATGCCTAGAAAATGTCCAAGACAACCTAGAAAATTTTCAAACTAGTGTAGAATTTTTTTTCTGAATGATAGAATTTCCAATGGGAGATAGAAAATTTCTAAGATAAAGTAGAAAATTTTCAAATTAATGTAGAATTTTTCACTCCATACTCTAATTAAACCCCTTTGACACATGGAACTTTTCCAAGTTACATAGTCCAAACTCATTTCCAAGGCTGCTTAGAAAATGTGCAAGGTAACTTAAAATATTTTCAAGGTAATGTAGAATTTTTTTTGTAGTTGATAGAATTCCCAAAATTGCTTAGAAAATATACAAGGCAACTTAAAATATTTCCAAGATAGTATAGAATTTTTTGCAATTGATAGAATTTTCAAGGGTGCTTAGAAAATGTGCAAGGCAACGTAGAAAATTTTCAAGTTAGTGTAGAATTTTTTTCAGAATGAAAGAATTTTCAAGGGGGATAGAAATTTTCCAAACCAATGTAAAAATTTTCACTCCATAACCCAATTGAAGTCCCATGTCCCATAGAACTTTTTCAAGTTATATAGCTCATACTCATTTCCATGGCTGCTTATAAAATGTGCAAGGCAATTTAGAATATTTCAAAGGCAATGTAGAATTTTTTGTGATTAATAGAATTTCCAAAGGTGCTTAGAAAATGTGCAAGACAATTTAGAAAATTTTTGAGTTAGTGGAAATTTTTTTTCCACATGATAGAATTTCCAATGGAAGATAGAAAATTTACAAGGCAATGTAGAAAATTTCCAATTTAATGCAGAATTTTTCACTCCATAACCCAATTGAAACCTCATGTCCCATGGAACTTTTTCGAAATTACATGGCTCATACTCATTTCCAAGGCTGTTTAGAAAATATGCAAAGTAACTTAGAATATTTCTAAAACAATGTAGAATTTTTTTTGTAGTTGATAGAATTTCTAAGGCTACCTAGGAAATTTTTAAGTGTGATTACAATATTTCCAAGTTAGAATAGAATTTTTTCATGGATATTGAAATTTCCAAGTATGATTAAAGATGTCCTTGATAGAATAAAATATTTCCAAGTTATAATAGAATTTTTCAAGGATGTGACAATTTCCTAGTAACATTAAAAAATGGACCAGAATGCTATGAAGACTTTATCAAAGGTCATTTTTAGTGATTGACCATGTTCTTTTTGCCAGCACCATGGTCTAGTCTAGTAGTGATATGCATACTTCATTTTCAAATTTATAAATCAGTCGACCAATCCATATTTTGAACTAAAAAAGTGAATTCTGGTGGCTGACCATTGTTTTCACTAGCACCATGGACCATGGGTTTTTTGCACACTTAAACAAAGGATTTAAAAACCAGTCGACCATTCCTCATTTTGAACCAGAAAAAATGAACTCTGGTGGTTGACTATTTTTTTTTTTTGCACCATAGACCAAATTCTACGCCCACCAAATCAATACCTATTTTCAACTAAAATAATCATTTTGAACTAAACAAATCATTGTAACATCAATTGTATTATAATTAAAGTTTTCATTACATATATACTTATAGAGATGACAAATGAAACCAATACTTGGGAAAAAAATGAGTGTCACAAAATAGGCATTAATCAACTTTTTTTTTTTTGCTTTCTTACATAAGCACATTTGGCTATGAAATTTTGCATTGCATGTCATAAATTAAAATTAAATGCCATTAAAATTGCTTTGATACAATATAACAACAACAATAGCACAACCTTGCCTAACATGTGGCAGCTTATGTTTTTTACAACATTTTATAGCCTATTATATCAACACAAAATGACTATAATACACATAGAACCATGCCAAAATGAAGCCAAATTACATCGCCCACTTGCAAAGTTTCAAGTCAACTCACACACTTGAACTTGCCACTACATCTATCAAAGTTGTTTGGTTGTTGAGTATTGCCATATGCCATACCTGCAAATACAAACCACCAAAATCACACTACTAGTCATTTTATACGTAATTGCATAAGATGCATAATTACAACAAGAGCAAATTTTACTAGAGAAGTGATCCTATATTCTGGCTTGACAGCAACCTTAATGCCTAATCCTACCACAAATCAATTACAATTGTAAGGCTTGTTTATTTTTAGAATCTTAGGGGAAATTAGTAACTAAGTGGCATGTCGAGGATTTAGTTGACATTTGTTCTAATTTCAGGAGACCCAAAGGTGTCTTTGCATCACCAAGAAATATTAATAGGATAAATTTAGTGTAATAAAGTACTCTTTAGAAAAATCACATTCCCTTTCAGTTTTTTTTTTAATATTCTACATTTTCAGTATTTCCATTAGGCTAAATTTTAGCAAGTCAAATCATGAATAAATAACTAACACACACACAAACAAGAAGTATTGTAGAACTAAGAACAGAACCTATTAACATGTGTAGTTTTCTGAATAACAACTAAAGCAACTTTCATTGTCATTTAAGCAATTCAACAAACACCTTATATACAACAAAAACATGACTAAATTTTAAACTTAATAGAATGCAAAGGTAAATTAAATTGTTGGAAGTTAACGATTTTAAATTTAAATCACAACAAAAATAACATCACATTGATATGTATTCTCAAAGAAAAATGGAAAGATGAAGGCGATAAAGTATGGAACTAAATATTTGAAGAACCTCAAATGTGTGCCGAATTGAATCTTCAATATGTGCTTCCTTAGATCCCGTAAAGGACAAAGGATGTGATGCAAGGGAGACGTTGGAGGAGGGTAGGATGGTGAAAGGGGAAAGGATGGCGGAGAAAGATGAACGCAATGTAAGTGAGGTAGCAAAGGGTAGGTTATATGGTGAAAGGGGGAAGGATGATAAGGAGGAAAAAGTTCGAAGGAGGCCGGGGAGAAGATCTTACTAGTCACCGCTTAAGCTCTAGTGTCACAGTGATGATGATTCTTATCAAAAACTTGATAAGGCACAAAATTTTATTAACCACAAATGCACGGGTCACTTAAGTAATATAACAGCAAATCAATTGTTGTTCTCACAGAGAACTTATCCTGTAAACATGAGTATTAGATTATTCATTTTCTTTTAAGTTAAGCTGTTCAATAAACTTTACAAATTAAGATGAATAAAATTAAATTAAAACAATTATATAAAACTTAAGACGTACACACTAAACTAATTCTGAATATCCACAAGCAACCTAGAGTTACTGCTCCTATCTTTCGAATCTCTTACAACCTTATCCTAATTTAATTATGTAATCTCTTACATAATTAGTCAAGATGCATGAAACACGTAACACTCTTAGTAACTATGTGAGACTCCTAGGTATATTCCTATCCTAATTTCAAATTAGATTCATAATCTAATATCACATTACTCAATCTAAGATCCATTTCAAGTTTCATTTTCCAAGGTAAACCTTAAAGCCCCAATTTCCTTACTTAATGTTGGCCAAGCATTAGCAAGCAATCAAATATAAGATTAGGTAAATAAAGTTTCAATTAAACAAAATCAAATAGTAAACACAAACTATAATTCACAACTAAAGTCATAGCAACTTAAGGTTATGAAAGTTTAGCCACATATGGCAAGATTCAATACCAAACACAAAGATATATACATCAAAATAGAGAGAAAAATGAGAAGAACAAATTAATGGAATAGTCTTGGTTGGAAATCCTTGATCCCTCACTAATATAACATATCTCAAGTTCTCCAAAGTCTCCTATTTTTGCCCTTCAATGTTTCAAGCTCGTCTAGAATGTCAAAAATGTCGAAGACTCCCCCCTTCCAACCTTTCCACACTATCATTTTACCCATTTAATGATGCTTTGCCTTTTCACCCATGTTGCAACATCAATCTCCATTGCTGCAACACAGAAATGCCCTTTTTCTTTAGAGATACTGATGCTGTAGCATTGAACTCACCACGCTACGGAACCAAAATGCTCAAATGTTGAAATATCAATGCTACAGCATTGAACTTTGATGCTACTGCACATAAATGACCTTGCAATATGTCATGATCTAATTGCAATTGTTTACTCAATTTCTCATACTCCTAGATTTTCACTCTCTTCAACCTCAAATGCATCCTCTTGACTACAGATAATGACAAAAGGCTTATCTTATTAGATCAAATTATTTTTAATTCATTTTTCTTAATATTTTCATTAAATTTCAATTCAATCAATTAATCCAATTTCTTATAAATAAGTGAAAATTAATATCTAAAATACACCAATGACTCTCCAAATGCACCCAAAAATATTACAATTGATCCTAAATATGGGGAGTCATCAGATGATTGAAGCTCGTCCAATAGGGATGAAGGTGTGGGAAGCTCAAGCCAAAAGAGATTGATGGCTGTCTCTATTTCTTTTTCTTTTTACACCCTAAGGTCTTTTTTGTCATTTCACCAGCCATTTTCTCCCTTCTTCTAAAAAACAAAATGAGAATGGTCCTTTAATGTCATTATGTTGAGCCTTAATCCCATTTGCCAAATAAGTTCATTTTTTTTTTGTATTTATTCCCAATTCTCTTAATATAGTATGATAATTTTAATATATATATATATATATATGTTTATATATGTTGATGATATTTTTTTCGTAAAAATTAGCGAAATTACCAAGTGTTCTTTCCAGTTATGCAGTGAATTAGTGCCATGCCAAAAATATAAAGGATTTTTAATTTAGATAATTTTTAATAATTTAATGTTATATTATTAATCTTTTTGGAAAAATCTTGTATATGTTACATTGTAATAAAAAAAATTAGTAATAATCATCTTAAAAGAGTTTGTTTTAACGATGTTTAAATTACGTAGTATCTATTTTCATTATAAAAATATAAAAACATATTTTTAAAACAATGTTAATTTTATTAATAAAAATTTATTGTAATTTTTTTTATTTTAGCTGTTTATATTGAAAATTATTTTTATACAATACTTACTTTTGTTAATATATATTTATTATACATTACTACTCAGATTAAAAAACTGTTTCTATTTAATTAATTAATCTTAAAATTTATTTTGCAAACATGGTCTTCATTTTTAAAAATTATTTACTTTGTTATCAAATCATGGTTATATACCTGAGACGGAGAGAGGAACAATTGCTGGAATACTCGTAATCTGGAATTTTCACTTTGATGCGCGCGAGGACTTGAGTGTATTCATTGTTATATTATATAGGAACAAGGAAATATAGCAACAAGTATTGGAGGACCTTTACTGTAAGCATGTACAAGGATTGGCATTTGGGGAAGACAACTAAGGGGTGAAGGATAGGAAACAGAAGTGTTGAAGAGGAACGCCCTTAGTCATCTCTTTCTTTGGCCAAAAAAGAGATATGAGAAGAAATATTGATGTAATGAATTATGAACAAGAGCTACAGTGAACTAAGGTAATCTTTTATCAATGTCAGAATGGGGTTGGCATAAGGATATCCTTCCAATCTTTCAAACATGATTCCATCCATCCGGGCTTGAACTCCATCAGAAAATGTCGAGCCTTGTAACAGCTCCTTCAATGTCCTGTCTACTCCAACTATGGTACTCCCAATGCCGCTTAAAATCTCTGGTAGAGACGGGCCGGTTCTTGAGAGCTCGACAATTGCAACCTGGCATATTTCGCACAATTACAGAATCACCATGAAAACTAGTGATTTTCAAGATATAACCCATACGGGTACATTGACAACTAAAAAAATGTTTCCAAATAAACCTGTTTATCTTGAGGTATATTGGCCTTCAATTTTGCTATGGCAATTGCACGGGAAAGCCCACCAATAGCATCAACCAAACCATGCGAAGCTGCATCTTTACCGGTCCAAACTCTCCCTTGTGCAACCTCCTCCATCTTATCTACCTGATGACAGAAAATAGAAGCTCAAACTTCAATTTACATAGAGGAAGAACAGAAAGCAAGGATCTAGAATGATAATTCAAAACATACAGTCATGGATCTGGAAAATGCTGCCTTATCTCGAAATTGTTTGTAAGCATGCTGTGCAGACTTGGCAAATAACTCAGCTTCATCCGGTCTGCACAAGCAAATAAAGATAATATAAGTACTTGTCTGTCCCAGATATCATATATGGACTGATATAATAGAGAGATAATGACCCTGCCATAATCAATTGACAAAACAAAGGGCATATCATTTAAACCATAAAGGAAGTCTAACAGGTTGTATAAACTACATAAAAGTCAGCCACCACATTTGAGAAATTTTATTCTTGCTGTACTATCACTCAGCTGATCATGTAGTGCCTATAGGCAGAATAAGATGGGATTGATACAGCATACTATCTTTTTCTGCCCCATTCTTCTCGTGGGGGAGTGAAGTACTATTTACAAGGGCCAAATTGATGCTCTTTCGAGAGATCCTGAAGAATACTTGTACAGTAGCAACCGATTCCAACTACGTGCATGTGCAATCCATACCAGATTTGACTAACTCTGTTGCACCGTTCTAATAGCTGTATTCAAACTTTATAGCTCACAGCCAGGATAACTGGAATACTTTTTGAGAAGCTTTTAGATCTAACAGGATGTGTAGTCGGTATCTAATCTGAAGCCTAACTGGGAAGAAAGAAATCAAGAATTCTAGTGTAGGAACCACAAATTAACATTGACTGTAGTGCTTTTAAAGTGTCATGCAGTTCCTGGATTTTCCTTTTTGGCATGGTGGTGCACTTGTTAATACTCTCTCCTACTCCACAAGAATTTTTACCAGGCCTTATTACCTAAAAGGGCGTTGTTCTGCCGCAAGAAGCTCAGCATATCTTCCCCTCGATATGATTTCTTTATTAAATCCAATCTTCTCGTACAGTTTACCCAAGTTAAATTTTCCTAAAAGAAAATGTAATCAGATTAACAGATTATAAATTGCACATACAATAAATGGAAGACATGATAACTTTTTTAGAAATTCAATTTTAAGAAAATAACCTAAATGCTCTTGCATTTTCAAAGAAAAAAATGGTTTTTGGGTCAAATATAGAATGCAGAAATAATTCCCATACTAAAGTGAGGGGGTTAATATTCCAATATATATCACGCCCAATAATTAAGATTTATTTCATCTTCTCTTTCTTAATGTGTAACATGCAGTATCATGCGCATAGAGAATTACAAATATAAATATGGGGTGTGTGCGCGTGTCAATTATTGATATTCCTGATTATGCATCAAAGGTGAACTTTATCCTACGTTGGTTATTATAAGGTGTTCCTATGCATGCGGAGTTATCAGAAATCAGCATTTTATTGTCTTGTCCATCCCCTCCTTGCCTAGTTTAGTTAAATTATCCTCTCTGTACCCCAATGCTTTCCCCTATTAAAGCACCTAAGTTCACCTGTGACCACTCCAATTGAACCAGTTAAAGTAAGGGTTTCTGCGACAATAGTTCCTGCTGCCATTGCCATATAATAACCTCCACTTGCTGCCACATCAGACATTGAAGCAATGACTGGTTTTGAAGCAGCCAAAAGTCTGATTTCTCTCCACATCCTGTAGATCATGACACCAGAGAATGATAAGCTAAATCTGCACATTATTCTTCTCGCATATACATTTCTTCAATGCAAAATCATCAATACTAAGAATTATGTCCTTAACAGAGATTTATTTTAAATTTAGATAAACCATTAAAGATATGATTAGATCTTAAAAAGTATCAACAAATAATCAACAAGTTCTTACAATTCCCATATCAACAGAGCAATTCTCAAACATAAAATTAACTTAGAGGGAAATTTACCAGCACTTACAAATCAGATGCAAGGGCATCACCACCAGGACTGTCAATTCGGATAATAGCAGCCTTATATTTTTTGGATTCTGAGGAGCAAAAAGACACCCCATGTGACCAGGAGACAAACTATGACATTCATATAACCAGTTCACGAAAATAAACTGTAAGAACACTGTCAAAGGTTTCAGGTTTCTTAAACCACACCAAAGATGAACAATGAATAAATATCATGATTATCCCCTGGGTACAGTCCTAGCCGTTGCATACATGTGAATGTAATTGAACCCCCACCCTTCACATGGTTGAACAAAAAAAATTAGTAGTTCTGCGAGACATATATTTATTTTGTACGGAATTATATGTGTACTTTTATTCCTCAAATTTTCTCTCGCCAGTGAATCTCTCTGCCTTGGTGTCTGATACTTGAGATATCTCATAAATTATATATAACGAATTTTACAGACTCCTATTACCTCCACTTTCAGGCCTCAAGTCTTGGGGAGGAAACCATACATCTGAAGAAGTTTTATAAGAATGTAATACTTGACTTCACATCCATTTTATAAGAATTTGTGTAATTCTGCCAAATAAGAAAATATTTCCGATATTGATGCATGATTTCAACCACTATAATCAATGTAATCAAGCCTAATAAGTAATAACATTTCACCATCTATAGTAAGTTTTACTTGGCCTCCTATGTTGAATTTTAGAGAAGTTAAAACATCAAGTGTACCTCTCACACTGCGAATCTTCTCAATAAACTTCTCTGCAATGATACCTGAGCCTGAAACACTTAATGGACCCTCAATACGACTAATACTCCCTGAGGCTCGGATGAGAGCTATCATGTCTTTGCCACCTGATATCCCAATGGTCCATTTCCTAACTCTGGAATACTTTCTGTAATTAATACCACAAATAGTTTACCTTCAGACAATTAATATGACCTAGTTTACAAGTTTTAATTAATCAGTAAGAGCAACTGTGAGCAGGGAAACAGGAAAATAGAATAAGTAACCAGAAAACTGAAATATACATAAATGTGCCACAATATAGGAGAACTGAAAGGTTCTGTCTGTATGGGTGTAAATAAAAAAATTCCTAATAGCTATAAGTCCATTGTCATCCATACCAATTTCCCAGTTTACATCAAAATCCAAACATAAAGATTTTAAGTTTTCTTAATGTTTGGAAATGATCACAGGACTAAGAAGATTATAGATGCAAGTTTGCAGCAGTATATTCATCATGGAAATAACCTGTAATCCACCATAGGAAGATTTTTATCCGGATCTACTCCAAGTCTCTCTTTCAACATGGAAATAACCTGCAATGCATTGAATGTTGCACATCCTTTTAACCTCCTTTGATGTGTATTCTCATCCATGAAAACAATAAATTAACCATTTCCAATGAGGGATGCGTGTGTGAGTAGTTAACTGTAAGAACAGTAAACTCAGTGAGTTAGTCAAAAAAGCAAATACATGTAAAATAAGAGGTTCACATACCGCATCATCATAGATTATGTTTGTTATGAAGCCCTCTTCCTTCAGTTTGTCTACTTGATAGACTCCTTCGTTTATAAAGTTTTCAATATCTTCTCTTTTTTTTCCTATGTAAATTTGTCAAAGCCCAGAAGTTATTTGTTACTTCAAGATTCAACTAAAACTTTCATTGCAAGTGCACCTTTTGTAGAGGAAACTTGATCCAGCCAATTTGTGTAGATATTATCAAGCAATGCAGTCAGCATCTCACTATTTGCTTCAGATATGGTTCTGCGGGCTAGTTGATCCCCTGCACTTTTGTATTTGCCAATCCTTTCTACTTGTGGTTCAATTCCTATATTATCTAAAACACCTGAAAACAAATAATAAATGATGGCAAGAAGTTAGTTTGATCTTAAGAGTAGACATCAAAGGATTTAAAAAAATTGCATGAAGTTAATGAAGAATTTTCCTTAATGCAGCTTAAAAATGCACAGCAATCTACAAAACATGTTTCAAGAAGAATCATAGCATGAGTTAAAAAAAAAAACAGCAAAACATGAGTTATCCCATAGAGTTAAAATTAAGTTAATTCAACTTGAGTTTATAAATCTAGTAAAATATATAATACCAGTTTAACAAACGTCTGTACACATTTGTAATAAGTAAATATTGGCTTCAACTATCAAGACCAGAATATCTGCATGAACAAGTCAAGTACCATTCCCTTCCAAGGAGGTATGCCAACATATTATAAACAAGCATATTACTCAAAAGGCTGCTAATATAGAAATTGCCTCACATACATCCCCTGAATCAGGAAATTCTGAGGCTAATACCTCAAAATACATCAAACAATGCACTCAAGGTAAGAACAGTGTCTATGATTCGAAATAAATTTTAGATGCTTTAAGCAACTAGCCCAAAAGATAGTCTGTCTTATCATTTGCCAAGATTTAGAATCATGTTAAAAAAATAGGAAAATAATCATAACACCAGGCTTAAAAGTTGCAAACTCTTGCCTCCCCCTACCTCCTAATGAAAAATTGTGAGAAGAAAAATATTACTCGAATGTACGAAAGGAAAAGAGAAATCATCTTACCCCTGAGGAATGAGGCTTGAACAGTCAATCCAAACAAAGAAAAATAGGCACTTGGAGGGGCATATATCTCGTCACAAGCACAAGCAAGGTAGTATTCTTTTTCCTGACATGAAGGGACATAAGCCACAACAAATTTTCCTACAAGTAACATCAACAACCAACGCTATTGATATTCACAAGTGAAATAATCATCACTATAGGTCACTCAACATATCAATGGAGACTTGAGAAAAGGAATACTACAATAATATTTAGATATTAAAACCTCAAGTTCAACCTAGAAGCTGCAACCTAAGCGTTATAACTTGTGATTCATGTATTGGCAATCATGTAGGGGCATAACAAGGCAATAACAAATTACAAATTAAAGTGCCATGACTGACCTGACTTGTTTATTTAACTCATTCATTTTTCAATGTGCAAATTCTCCCACACCCTACCTTCCCGACAGGAAAGACAGACAAAATTTGTCTAAGTCTTAAAAAACCAGCATTACTTTAAAACAAGTTTACATTAGATGAAAGCTTCTTAGACAAATGTACTTTTCAAGCAACACAACTGTTAGATTAGAAGATGTCATAATACACGCTATTTAAATTACACCCAAGTTGGAAACATAATTATTTATTATACAATGTCAATGTAAAATATAAATATCAAATACAAATTTTATATTTGCTGCTATATAGAAAGGAAAAAAGTTTCGTTGTCCAGTTACATCTAATTTGGTAGGTAGTTTTAAACAAAATTTTTAGTAAAATTTACACCAGTTTCATTTGATCCTAACCTATTTAAGCTTATATGAATAACGCATAACATAACATGCAAAATTCTTTGTTTGATATTGACATAATAGAAGTCAGGAGGTGAAACTCAAATATACCTGACTGTTTGAAGTTCAATATGTGCCTTCGAATTTCTTCTACTTTACCCCACCCACAATTCAAAATATCAATATGGAGATAGACACCAGAAATACGAGGATCATACGCCGCTTTCAAAAAGTTCTCACAAATCTGAGGTAGAGATAATCCCCGAGAGAAATTACTCTTTATTTGATCGGATATCTGAAGTCATGAGAGAACAGCGCATTTAAAACTCCAAAACAAAAAACCAAAGCTAATTCTAGTTCACAATTACACCTGCAGTAGTTGATTCAGCGATTGAGACGCAGAAAGCAACATTCACAACGCTTTACACCAAGCGATTGAGATGCAGAAAGCAATAATCGCAACGCTTTACACGACTTTTCTACAATCAAACTTAGCTTTCTTACCCTTCTATTTTTCGTCTAATAGAACAGAAAACGCCCAAGACAATCCCCGAAGCAGAACTCGAAGCTACAAATATATATAGAGAAGGATGATGAGGAAACCTGGCCGCGCATCTTCATTGTCAAAACGCTGCCCTTGCGGACACGCTCCCAAGGAAGCGCAACCAACATCCTAAGCTTCACCAGAAATCCTCTCCACCCAGTAATGGGTTGAAATTTAAATTCTCCACTCGGATAATCCTCATCAGCAATTCTGACAATTTGATTGTTAATTTCATCCTTCCCAACCGCTTCTTCCTCGTCTTTAGTCTCTGATGCTGAAGAATTGAAAGCGCGAACCGACAAGTCTCTGCAGGACTGAAAGTGGCAGAAATGTTGAAGGTGCGAAAGAGAAGAAACCGAAACCGAGAAGGGGCGTCGAAAATGGCGGCGAGAAACGGATACAGTAGAGGCAGAGACGGGGGCAGCAAGGAAGGTGGTGCATCGGAGAACGGGGGTGAGATGAGAGCTGTGAAGAAGCAGCTTCGACATTTCTGTGACAAAGGAGGATCAGCTCACAACCATGATGATGCGTCGACTGACAAGCGGAGAAAAGAAACGCAACAGAGCAAAGTAACGCAGAACTGAAAATGTGAGAAGGTGACGTGGTTCACTTCCCTCCACGTCGTCGTTTATTATCGGGTTACCGTTATCTGCTCGCGGTTAACATCTGCTGTTGCTAAATGCCAATGAATAACAGAAATGCTTTTTTTTTTTTCAACTTCAGTGTAGTTGTACATGTTTTTGTCATATTTTTTAATTTTAATTTTTCTAATAACTAGACATGTAGTATGTAGATCCAGAGCTGAAAAAAAAAAAAAGTGCCAGCCCACATTTTATTTGTTATTTTTCCCTTTGTATATGCTAACTGAAAGAATTTTTTTGAGATAGACTCCTCACCTTTTATCACATTAGTTGGATATCCATTTTATTTGTTTTTTTTTTCTTTTGTAAATGCTGAGAAATCATAACCATAATATATTAATAATACTAGTAACATTTCATTCAAGAAAATAAAATATAACTTAAATCTCACTCCAAAGATCAAATTCAAAGTCTTAATATACAATAACATAAATAAAAAATTTTACTTTTACTAAAAGTTCAAATTCTTATATTAATTTAATATAATATTTATGTATAAAGTAAAAATAATTTTAAAAAAATAAAACAGCTCAACGTGCAAGCTAGGTTAGCTAGCGTGTTTATAATGTGAGCTAAAATAGCTTTTTCCTATCTCATTCTGAAACCTTCTAATTTTTCCATCTCATCTCACCATATTTTGCGGACCTCATCCCTTTTTCCTACCTCTATTTACATCAGGTGTTGTGCATGGTTTGAGACCAAGGTGGAACAAGAAGAAATGTTTGGTGGCTAATTTGTCCGAAGTTTCATATATATGTATATATAGCGGGCTTACATACTTTTAAGAGACACAAATGCACCCGTTCAGCTTCTGGAAAATACATACGACTATGTGTAAGTTTTTACATTATGCATCCATTGGTGCTCTTATATTGAACTGACTGGGTTTGAACCCCACTTAAATTTGAGAGATAGAAAGCCAAAGCGGGATTTGAGATATTTGAGTGGTTTAATAAGCAAAATGGAGAGTAAAAAGAAGAAAAAAGAATTAAACTTACATGGTGAGGGTTAGGAAGAAAGTAAACTGGAGAGAGGGATGAAGTCAAAGTTGGACGAGGAAGAGGAAAAAAGTGACGGCACACAATGCGAGAGAGTAAGCTATGATTAAGTTAGATATGAAAACTACTTTTATATTTATATTTATTTTATTTATTTCATATAATGTGTTTGTTTTATGTTTAGGAAAATACGTGTTTGTTATATGTTTTTGTGATGAAATCATTTATTTAATGATTATTTAAGTTTTCATATTTTTTCGTAATATCATTTATTTGTCATACTTTTATTTATCATTTGTTTTATTTTAAGTCTTTGTTATATATCTTTTAGTGAAATTAGTTATTTAATTTTTCATTTACTTTATATACTTTTTCAGTGAAATCATTGATTTTTTTTAAATCTATCTATCTAAATTAAGATTATGGATGTGTGATATTTTTAGCTATTTTAATTAATTAAATGTATTTTTCTTTGTATTATAACTAAATAAAAAATTAAAGAACAAATTATTATTTATTAAGAGTTAATTGTTTGATGATTTCATCAAATAAGGGCTCACTTGGTATAGGGGAACTGAGTGGGAGAAGTTAATCTTCGTAGGAAGTGAATGAATCAATCTTTCTTGGTTTAAAAAAAATTCATCTTCCTAAAAAGTTGAACCTATCCTTTAATATTTTCATTATTTTTCAAAAACACTTTTAAACCCTTAAACCCAATCCATCGTGAAATACTTTTGGGTCTTAGCCTCCTTTTCTCGTTGGCAAGGCAACAAAACAATGTGTGTTCACATCTTCTTTTATTTTAGTCGACAACAACAAATTGATCATTTTTCTTTCCCAAGATTCTCATATCAACGATTTACTCTTCTTTTTAACATGTTGAGGATGTGATTTTGCTTAATTATGATGTGTGCCTTAGAGTATAACCCTATAATACATTTGTTGTTTAGTTATAATTTACTGTCTACTGGTAACCCTCTCTTGTCATCTATTGTTTTTTTTCGTTAGCATCATCTCTTTTTATTTACTTATGGGTGTGCGGCCAATTAAAAAAAAAGAGTCATCTACTGTATAAAGTCAAAAGCAAGATTACAAAGTATTGACTAAAGTATCACTTCCATAAAGATGTCATCCATTAAGAGGTTTAGTAGTGAAATCTGGCGATTAGATGATCCACACTTTAAAATTAAATAATTATATATATGTTTTTTTGTTATAATATTCTTATCATTAATCATGTTTTTATTGTCTTTGCTTATTGATTTACAGTAATGACAAGAGTTTCATTGCATAAAAAGAAAATGGTTGCTTCTTGTATTGTCATTTATATTAAAATGATGCTCATGACTATGGAAATTCTTGAAAAGATTTTGCATACTATTACTATATTAAATGTTAGAATTCCTATGCCTGTAAATTATAGTTATAGTGAGACTGCTCAACAAAGATTAAGAAATAGGATTTGAAATTTAGCATATATTGTTAAAAGTACTTGGTTGGGAGGGGTCTGCATACAATAATAGAGTACTTTGATATGTTCTTTCTAAAAGAAATTCATTAAAAGTCCCTCAAGGTATCAATTAAAGAAAATTATATTTCAATATTAAAAATGTAACATTATAAAATTCAATAATATTGGACTCTTTTTTTTTCCCCTTATGTTAGGATACTATTACTTATGTGATGTTGGCTATATGAATTCAAATGGCTTCTTAACTCCTTTTAAAGGACAAAGGTACCATTTTAATGATTGGAAGTCTAGACATGAGCCAATGACAGCTAAAGAATGCTACAATATGAAGCACTCTCAAGCAAGAAATATCATTGAAAGATGCTTTGGGCTATTGAAGATGAGATGGGGTATCACAAGGTGCACAACATGGTACCCAGTGAGGACCATTTGTAGGATTATCTTAGCATGTGCTTTGTTGCATAATTTTATTAGGATGAACATGGAATCAAATCCAATTGAATGACAATTAGATCGCCTACAAGTAGAACAAGGAGTTGAAGATGTCTATGGGGGGAGATCTAATTGAGCACTTACAGAACTCTTCATAATGGAATAATTTTAGACTAAATCTAGCTAATGTGATTTTCAATAGACAGAGGCAAAGAAGAAATATTTGAAATCCTGTTATTTCATTGTTAAAATAATTGTTTGTCTTACAAAACTAGTGATATGCTTTTCTGTATTTCTGCTTATTAATGAAAATGTTTCATATGTTATATGTCATGCAAATTATATCCAATTATTCAATTTGTATCAATTAGATAACTTCTTAGTATGATTAAAAAAAAATCCATTAATATTTTTTTCAGGAATGGCTTCTACGAATAAAGGGAAAAGGGCTTGTGTTAGATGGACACAACAAAAAGATGTAGCTTTAGTTTCTACATTGGTGGACCTAGTTAATATGGGAGGATGGAAACAAGATAATGGACAATTTAAAGTAGGTTATTAGCTTGAGTTGAGGAGAATGATACTTGAAAATATTCCTACTTGTCAAATGGAAGCTCATCCACATGTTAATTCAAAGGTTAAAATTTAGAGGAATAAGTATCATACTATTACTAAAATGAGAGGTCAAAGATGTAGTGGATTTGGCAGGAATGACAAAGATAAATATATTACGTGTGATGATAATGTGTGGGAGAATTGGATTAAGGTAGTATTTTATTTTTAATTGTTATGAAGAATATATTTTACATTAACAAATCAATTATTACTAGTACTTGGCCTTTTCATGCAGAATCATCCAAATGTAGCTGGTTTGAGATTTAGGCCATTTCCTTATTATGATGAGTTGGATTATGTATATGGAAAAGACAGAGCAATTGGGGATGCTTCTGAGAACCCAGCTGATGCAGTTGAGGGAATTGATATCGAGAGGGTACAACATGTGTCATTTGCATCAGAAATTTATAGTGATGAAAATGTGGAGACAGCTCCTTCGACCCAAAATCGATCAACTCAATTTGCTACCACAGATAATGATCTAACATCAGTTACAATGAATAAAAGGAAAAGAAATGATCTAATTGTGGTGGCCAAGGAACTTTCAGAACATATGGATAAATTAAGTGGTGTAATGGAAGCAGCTAGAGAACATATTGGTAGACTTGCTAATTGCTTCACGTATAAGTCTGAAGCAGTGGATAGGAGAATAGCTATTAATGGAGAGTTGATGTAATTATAAGGGTTAACTCAAGAAGAAATCATTGCAGTTGAAAGAATAATTGCACTTAATTTTTGGAAACTGATTACTTTTTTAGTCTTCTAAAGGATTTTAGGAAAACTTATGTAGTTAGTATATTCTTACTTGATATTTAGTTCTTAGTGTTATAACTAAGTGTGATCAATACTTGGAACATTTTATTTGAATTGAGGTTTTTTAATATGTTGCTATGATTTTTTTTTCAGACCATATGGTGCTATAATAAATAGTATATTTTATTATAAATTTTTGTTGGCCAATGTTTTTTATAATAAATTAGAAGGCATTTATGCCTTTAATACTAATACATAATATAATTTAAAAAATTAATTTCAACTTCTCGGAAAATAAAAAATAAAACAAATAAGATATATATATACTTCGTGAGAAGTATACTTCCCGAAAAATATACTAAACGAATCCTAAAATTATGTAGAAGACAATTATAAAATATATATACGTATATTATATTTATATATATTAGTATATATGAATATATATATATATATATATTACTCTATCCGATTCACATTGTAAAATATTTTATATCAATTTCACATATATTATGAAAATTATTTTTCATCTAAAATTAATACAAAAAGGATCAACATATATATATATATATATATCCTATTTTACCCTTATTAATATCTCATTTTATTATTATTGTAAGATTATAAATAAAGAGTAAAATAGAATTAAAAACAAGAATAAAATGAAAAGATAAATATCCAATACCCCATATTTTGAATAAAAAACTTATCCTACAAAATATTGTAATTCTTATTTGGTTTTAACAATTATGCATTCACTTAGCTCTACTATGCCAATATTTTTTTGAAAAAAGTTTACCGCCCCACTGGATTGAGGTACTAGGTCCGTTGCTATATATATATATATATATATATATTAAATTTTTTTACTCTATAATTTTTTTCTTTTGCCTAACATTCAAATATTTGAATGGATCAAATTCAAGGTTTAATGTAGCTTCTAAAAATTGGTTAGTATACTAATAAAAATAATAAGAATTAAGTGAAGTCCATTAATATATTAAAAATAATAATATGAAAAATGAATATTATTACATAACAAAAAGTTTATAAAAATGTTTTCATCCGGGTGATATTTGTGTTGGAATTTTTACTTGTTTGCAAAAATATTGACAAGCATTTACAACTTGAAAGGTTATGTATAGCTTGCTAATTTGCTATTAGGGTCCTTCGTATGGAAAGCGACTTTGAAGGACACACCAACAGATGTTAATTGATGCTCAAACAAAGTAGAACTTCATTGGCATGTGAAATCTTATAGACGAGACTTTTTTTTTTTTGCCACATAAACAAGACATTATTACTACTTAGTATTAGGGTCTTCCAGTACCGCCTTTATTAATTAATCTCCCACGGTATACGCTCAGCCTTTTACTCATGGCCAACGGCGTTGCAGAAGACATGCTAGAGAAGGAAAGAGATGCAAGATAAGGTTATAGAAAAAAATTATTTGTATGAGTCCCTTTTTTTATCTTTTTTCTTGAAAAGACCTTTTTTCTTCTTAGGCATAATGAGAAAATCTTGGTTCCACTCATTTAGGTATGGTATGATTTTGTGTGCCGTCTCTAAACTAGATTTCATTACGAGTCAAATTTTTTTTAAATCTGATGAATTCAGTTCGAAGAAAATTTTAAAAACGAACTTGTTTATAGTAGAAATTCCAATATAAAATAGGTCAAATTTAATTTTTTTTATAAACTCAACCTGAACAAATTTTTCAGTTATTTTTATTTTGATATTTTTTACCTCATTTCTTCATAAACGGAACTTAAAAATGACTCATTAATGAAATTTTAAAAAAATACAATTTTTTTAATTGAACCTCCAATAGTTAGACTGGACTTCCACTTATCCAAGTTGAGTTAGATAATGATTATAAAAGGAGTAAAGCCCTCCTGTAAGTATTTAGTATAAGTGCGTACACAAGCTTAAATTCAAAATTATTAGTTGAGCTGAACCATAATTTTTAAGTCTTGGCATCGTTATACTTAAAACTCAGACATGCTTGTCAAACGCGAAAACAGTAAAACTACACGATTAAAATAAAAAAAAAAAAAAAAAGAGAAACCAACTTCTAACATCATACATATAGGTAAGTTATCTGTCCTGAGTCAGATCTAGCCCGAAAAAGATTTTATCTGTTTTCTTTTAAAAAAAAAGTAAAAACCTTATTTTAATGTTCTTCTAATTGCCTAATTGGTCGGCTCATTTTTTTTTAATAAATCCGAGTCTGACCCGTGATTATGTCTATAACTCATTTTTTTCTAGCTGCTTTGATAGATTTATTAATTTGTTATCTCCGAATCCATGATAAACGAATGGCAATTGATCCAGTTAAATAGGTACACGAAGGTATGAAGAATATTTTTCTTCCAGCCAATAGTTTTTAACTTTTTATACATGACATGACCACTTACAACAGCTTAAATAGCGTTGCCATGACTGAATCAACATCTTCTACTTACACACACACGTGTATGCACTTTTTGCAAAAATATTTGTATTTCCATGCAATTAAAGGATGCTCTCTCCCAAGTTACAAGGAATGAATACATAGAACATAGTGTTCTAATTGCCTCATGAAATTACACATCTAAACAAGACAGAACCTTTCAACTTTCCAAACACACATATATCTTTTCTTCACTCACGTCTTGAACATATTGTAATTATTATTCCCCTGGAAATGCAGAAAAACCCAAGAAACAGTTAACCAGCTGAGTAGGGAAAATACATATTATCTATTTCCTTCTTTCCATCCCGAAAATTTTTCTCACCTTGTCATCGTCTTCATCTGGAGCTTTGCCTTTGTCTCCAATGAATACCGTCTCAATCTCTTCTTCCTTTCTTTCTGCTATTTGCTTACCTTTGCTCTTGTTTCCTTTCTTTTCTAAGAAAAACTTCTCATCATGCTTCTCTTCTGCCCCGCGGTAGCCTCCTTCGATAGTCTCCAATGGATTTCCATAATGACTTGGACCTGAAGAAGCGTCAGAAGCCATGGAGTCATCACTTCCTTCATCTTCCGGGTCAGCTTGAGTGTTATGGTCATTATCTACATCATCATTATCTACATCATCATTATCTTCTTCTTCTACGGTGGATCCAATATACATGGTCCATCCAGATTCACTGCTGTGACATTCCTCCGCACCTCCATTGTTCTGGGATTGTTCCATCCTGAGAGAACAAGAAGGAGAAGCAGATTCAAAAGAGACTGGTATATGGAGCTGTTTATTCTTAATAGACACCTGAAAGTGAAGACCCCAGTTGTTCTTTCATAAGATCACAATCTATTTAATGCCTTAGAACGCTCACCACACCCCCTGGAAATCTAAATATCCATTAATTCTGACTTATGGAGCAGCAGATCGAGGCAGCTAGAAGCTGTCAATGAAAGTGAAATGGATCTTACAAAAAGCATAAATAAAAATACCAAAGACATAGCGTGGTTCGCTTTGGGTCATTGGGTTTCATAAGATAAGATGCAGTCATCATTATTTCTCTGCATCCGTCATTAATAAAAGAGGCAGCTTTTAATGCCGAAAGACAGATTACCAGTACCACAAGGTAGAAAGAAAAACTATGAGAGAATATAAGACCCATAGTTTAAACAGGACATCTTCGCATTACCTGATTCAGCTTCCTCACCTTTAATTATCTTGTCCTGTCAGTAAGAAAAAAGCAGGCTTTTTTTACTTCTGGAAAACTGCAAAATCCAACTGGAGTTACAGATTTCAGATTGACCTCTGGCCCTATCTGCCACTTTATCCTCTCCAATTTACTGCACTTTTCTTGGGTTATTGGAGGGAAGAACAAAGATAGTATATTCTCGTTCCTTAATTAGTCATATGTAAGTTTCAAACCACATGGTATATGTTAATTATATATATCATGAGAACTGTTTTACGCGATGATCCCCAGTTATGATATAATTTACTACTCCCTCCATTCCTCCAGTTTATCACCGTGGACTTTTAATTACCATATATATATATATATATTAAGATAATAATTAGTAATCAAAATTTTTTATTATTATTTTTTAAATTATTTTTATTTAATAATACTTTTTATATTAATAAATTATAGTCATTCTCTTCTTTACTTATTTTTTTAAGTTTTCATTGGTTATTGATAATTGTGAATAGTGAATCTTTAGGAGAAACTCTCTTTTATTTATTTATGATTTGATCAAATCATTAAAAAAAATTTATTAAATACATTAATAACCATAAAATATATAAGTTTACTAATTAGAAATAATACTAAAAAGATAATAAAAAAATATAATATAATTCATGTAATACATTATATTTTAAAACATAAATTTACCAATGTACTATATATGTATCCTACGGTATCATAGTACATTGGGAAGTGCATGGTTTTGGACAGAGATAGTAAATTCTAAGCATAATTGTTATGAAGCCACTTACCTCTAACTTTTACTCATTCCACAATATACTAGTTAGAGTATGGGTTAAGTCCAATAGGCTGATTAATTTAACTCAAAGAAAATAATGGATTGGCTTAGAAATTTGAGAAATTTTATAAGAAATGAGTTTTTGAGCTTGAGCCCATATACCCCGATAAAAAAATGAGCTGATCCATATGGGCTACGGGACGACCCATTTAGCCTTTATTTTTTAAATATTTTTTTGGTTAATAATTTTAATAATGATATTGATAATTAATATATAATTAGTTTTAATTATCTTAATTTAAATAATTATGTATATGAAGAGAAAATTTTATATTATCTTATAAATGTTAAATAAAATTACAAATTTAAAAAATTATAACCTATTTTATAAATAAATTTTTAGGCACGAATCCGTGTTAGGCCCGACACATAACAGATTGATCCATATAAACCGTTCCAGCTGGAATTCCCACCTCTAATACCAGTCAATATTGTCCGAGTAGAGCTAGGTACTCTCTCCTCTCTGAAAAGAAAGGTGGTTCGGTGAAGGTAATAGTGATCTGGAGACAACTTTTACTACAGCCTTAACTAGCGAAAAGACATTTGAAGTGACTTGTCTCACCTCACGCAAATGAACAGGAATCAAACGCATGTCTAAGTCCTTAAACGCTTTTCTCAATTTGAAACCATGGGAAGACTCGATGATCTCACAACAATTTTATATGGTTCATGTGGCACAGTCTCATTCAAACATTCACGCAAACACGAGCGCACAGGAAAAGGGCAATCACCAGACAATGGCTTAGGCCGTTGTGCAGTACATAATTGACTTATATCAACAGATGGGGCCATCTCGTTCTTGATTAACAAAACGAAGCACGAGAGATGGTTTCGTACGGAGAAGATTAGGCGATGGCGCTCCCTGTTACTATGAAGGGATGTTACGGGCACAAAGTTTGGCCCAGTTTTATTCTTCCTGCCCTGTCTGCGGGCTTCCACGTGAGAACGGAGGATGCGGTCCTTATCTCATGAAGACAACATTTCCATAGCTGGTAGTCAGATTCTCTTTTAATCATGGGTGTGCGTGTGTGTGCACGTATCAGCAATTTGAAAATGTGATTCACGGAGGGTATCATATGATCAACCCTAAATGAAAAAGTGAGCAATCAACAAGTTATATTTATTTCTCCACACCGGATCTGGTTTATGATCATGTTTTTGCCACACCTTGATCGCACGGACTCTTTTTGACCTTGCATTGCTTCTCGTGGCGGTGGGGCGCAGATCCCGCCGGACGGAAGGGAGGCGATCATTGATGAATCTATCTTTTTAATCTTTATATTATCATTCATTAATCCTGAGCAAGATCTAGTGCTCCAGGCTCAAGTTTTGTCGTGCTAAGACGTTTTAATTAGATTCATTAGTTGTAATGTACTCCTCCCATTACTCATTTCTATCAGAACTTTTTTAAAAGCCTGTATGTTTCCTGAGTACTCCATTCGTCAATATATCACATCTTTATGCCTAAAATATATGGCATTTTGAAAGTTATTTTGGTGCATTAATTTTTTTTAATTGGATTCGTCAGTTACTCCTCCCATTATTCATTTCTATCATAACCTTTTTAAAAGCTTTTGATGTTTATTGAGTACGTTGTAAATATAGGTATCTCTAGTCTAAATATAAGTCTTTTTTGGGAATTATACAGTAGATTAATTATTTTTTTATTTATGTTTTTATAATGATAAATGTTATAAAAAGTAGGAAACACAATATAATTAAATTAGGATAAATGGTAAAAAATATTAGAATTTCTTGACAAATTTAATTTTCTTTGAGATAATTAAAAATTATTTATATTTAGAATAAGAGAAATTGTATACAACAAGAAATAATGAAGTATTTATAAGGTTTTTTCAAAATGTCATTTATAAATTTATTTTTTAAATATTATATCTCTTTTAAATATTGTGATTCATGTAGATAATAAAGTGATATAATTCAGAGTAAATTTAGAATGTTGACAAAAATTAAGACTTTTTAACCTTTATTTTAATTTGTATGATTTGGATAAGAATCTTGTAAAAAAAAAAATGGACGAAGTAAGTGTATTTGAATTAAAATTTACATAATTGATTATGAGTATAATTGATTTTGTAGATCAATTAATTTTAGTATAATTGGTTTTGTAAAAAATATTTATGTTTAGATATTTTTATCTCATAAGTAATTTTAAAAAAATGAAATATATTTAGATGAATCACTTTTAGATGGATAAGTAAAACTTTTGGATGAACAATTCCTTTACCTAGTCATTAAGAATGATAAGTGGTCCTATAGATAAATGATTTTTTGGTTATTAGTTCTTAGAGCCTATTTGGATTTATCTCATAATCACTTATGAGAGGAAATAATTGATTATTTTGAAAAGCTACCAAACATTTCTTTAATTATAATAATCATTTATACCTTAAATTAAGTGATTATGGGAAAAGTTAATTTGTTTACCTATCATAATTACTCCTACTTTCATAATCAATTATTTCACTTATTCTTCTTATTATTTACCTAATAATCACTTAAACCTTAAGATCTAAAAACATTTGTTTTCTTAAAATGACTTCTTAGATAAAAAACATCTAAATATAAATCACTTTAAATGATTATTGAGAATGATGAGTGGTTCTGCATATAAATGATTTTTATGTTACAAATCACTCAGAGCTTATTTGGATTCATCTAATAATCATTTATGAGAGGAAATAATTAATTATTTTAAAAAGTTGTCGAATATCTCTTCAATTATAATAATAACTTATACCTCAAATAAGTGATTATAGAAGAAACTGATTTTTTTACCTATCATAATCACTTATCCTCTTATCATCAGTTATCATTCTCATTATCTATTCAATAATTACTTAAACTTCAAACTCCAAATACATTTATTTTTTTAAAATAACTTCTTAAATAAAAATATATAAACATAAATCACTTTTGATAAAATTAATTATTTTCATAATTAATTATGGATAACCGTTTATCCTCATAATCAATTATGAAAAAACTAATCTAAATATACATTTATTGGACTTGGCTGTTGTGTTCAATAATACCCTACTATAAATACTTATGGATCGCAATAAACACTTATTAATTACACAAGTGCTAACGAAACAGCTCCAAGTAGTGGCCCGTGAGAAGTAATTTAATGCCGTAAAGAGAGGGAGATTAAAAAAACATAAATGAATAAAGTTCATCTCATTTATTTACAGCGGCAACAAAAAAAAAAATCATTTATTCACAGACTTATCAAATTTCTTACGACAATTGTCAATTTCGAAGCTCATTTTTTGTTTGTGTTTTGGGGGGAGGGACTAGTTTTGGTAAGTACTGTACCATAGAAAAATTCGAACTCCATCAATTGTTTTTGACTCATAGCATATATACAAACTTATTTTTTTAAAAAATATATAAATATTATAATTTTGTATTTTTTTCTTCATACATAGTATATAATAAATTTACTTTATCATTATTATGAATATTTTTAAGATTTTAATCTTTTAATTTTATTTAAAATCTTAAATTAATTTCTTAATATTATATAAAAATAATACAATATTATTGAGTATTTATAATTTAGAAAAATATTACTTATGATCCTGATATTATTTTTTAAGAAAATATATTTTGAGCAAGATCTGGTGCTCAAGACTCAAGTTTTGTCATGCTGAGAGGTTTTAATTGGATTTGTTAGTGTCTTCCCATTATTCGTTTCTATCAAAACTATTTTAAAAGTTTATCTTCTTGAGTACTCCCTTGAGTATAGGACATTTTTTAATTTAAAATATAGGGTATCTTAGAATTATTTGGGATTGTTTGATTTATTTATTATTTACGCTCTAGTTTATAATTTTTTTCATTCGTTTTAGTATATTTTAGAAAAATTCAAACTCCATATATGAAAACAATTGTTTTTTGACTCATAGCAGGTAGTATATAATAATTAAGATATCGACGACAAGAGATTCGTATTTGTAACCGTACTGGCCTCCTACGGAATTCGGAATTGATGTGTATCTATCTATAGAGTAGTTGTATATCTTTTGTTAATTGTTTAGATTTTATTTAAATAATTTAGATTTTTTATATATATTCATGTTTTTAAATTTGAATTATTATTTTTGTGAATGAATAAGTAAAATATTATTGTTATTATTGTGAAATAATAAAAGTGGAATTAAAAGATGATGATAAATTGTAAATTATTTAAATCAAATGTGAAAATTTAAAAAAAGAAATGTTTACTATAAATGTCGGATCCATGATTCCTGGCAGGAACTAAAAATGCTGCTGGAAAGGTAATCATCATGCTTGATCAAATTTAAAATTACAAACTTGCACTGAAATTCATTTAAAAAAATTAATAAAATCATGAGCACAGAATTATTAATTATATGCATACGTTTGGTCATTGGCGAACCACGTTACGGTGAGAGTGGATATATGCCCACACTCATTTTGCCAAAATTATAAGAGTAGTATGTAAATTTGTTAATTTACACTATTTTCTTTAAGTATTTTGAACTCACCTGATTTTTTTTTTATTTAGATCAAAATCTATGAGTATAAATTTTTTTTATATTTGTAATAACTAACTCAAATCTAATAATTTTGATCCTAAAATTTCAAACATATTAAACTCAAATACTAAAAATATATCATTATTTACTTTTTATTTTTAAAATCAAATTTTTAATAATAAACTAACATAATTATTATAATATTATATTTTTAATCATTAATTTTTAAATTAATTCACCCCCCGCTAATTCAGGGTCTTGCCTCTGCCACTTTGTTTGGTAATGAACCAACAATCCGCGTATGCCAACCATCCTGCTTGTTTGTAACATCAAAAACACATTAAAAATGTTACTAATGTTCAGATAAGAATAGCTTCATCTAAAAGTCTAGTGGTTTAAATAAGTTTCTTATTCTCTATAATTTTGTTTACATTTTTATAGGTTGCCATATATTTATTTAATTTCATAATCAATATACTATATTTATATAAATCAAATTTATTTATTACTGTTTAATCATTTATTATTTATCGTAGCATTGTTAAAAAACTTAATTAGTTATTATTTATTACTTATTGAGGTGATATTTTTAACTATATCTTTATCTAATTATGCGGCTTTTAAAAAATTAAAGACGTTCCATGAAATTATGAGAATGTAATCATGTGCATATGTTTGGCACTGGGCCTGCCTAAGTATGCAACTTGTTTGCCAAAACGACTTTTTTTCTTCGGAAAAGAGGGGAGAAAATATCATTAGGAATCAAAGAATACAAATTCCCTCTGCCAAAATGAATTGTTACTAAGGATGCAATGATAAGACAAGTTGGGATGCTTTCAATTTTGGCTTCTAATTTAAAAAAAATAAAAAAATCTAAAGCTTGCAACTAATATCTCATAACAAATTTTATTAATATAAAATATAAAATTTATAACAATTTGCATTATTCATAAGATATTAAATATTAAAAAGTTTTAATATTTAATTATATTTAAACAAAAGTTGAATATGAATTACTATATATAATGATAAATTATTAAACATTCTTGTTGTTAAAAAAAAAAGAAATAGTGATTATCTACTAGATTATGTGTGTGAAATAGTTTTTTTATAATAAAGTTAAAAACTTTATAATAAGAAAACTTTTTAAAGGTTCACTCCACCAAATACACCGAATCAAAGGGGGCACCAGATTCGTGAATCCAATCCAAATTCATTATCAATTTGTCATCTTTTATCCAATTTTTTCTTTTTTAAAAAACCTGTGTCGCCGCCTTGTTTGAATGAAATACCCTCTTCAAATATCACTATAAGAATTATGGAATTTATCCCCCTTGAATGAAACTCTATTTTTGTACGGGAAAAAACGGGTCGAGAGATATCACAAACGGGCCTATACCACAAGATGGGCCCGTAGTAACACGCCCACATTAGACCCAATACGCACACACGGGCCCAGAGAACACCAACGTACGGAGATTGCCATGCATGTTGGTTGAGTCTCATTCATTAACATGTTTTAACATGCTGAATAACAATAATATGATGATGATAGGAGAGAAACTTGATTTCTCATGAGATGCTGTTTTAGAATAATTGTCTTTATGTGTGTGTATCCATAATCCAGAATTGATTTTAAATCTGGAAGCTTTTTAAATCATTTAGTTTATACAAATTTGGATGATCTTTAGTTGCTCAAATGGGAAGAGAGATACAGTGAAATCGATGTGTGACCGATGGCGTCAAGTGGGTTCCAACTGTACCCTTTTTCTATGTCTCTTCATGTGAACAATTGAGGGATTGAAACATGAAAGTCCAATCTGTCCAATTCCATGATAAATTTGATAGGACTTAAAGTATCATGATGTTCATCTTTTTCCAACCATATCAATTGTTCGGTCAAGAAAGATATGTTAATAAAAACTGAATAATATGGAAAATATCAAAAGTGTTTTTCCCTGCGTATAACAAATGATTTTTTTTGTCCCATAATAATATAAAATAATATTATCTTATTTCTTATTTTTATTTTTTATTAATATTATATATCATATTATAAATTATGTTGAAATTATAAAAAAAAATATTTAATAGGGTAAGATAAAAATGTTTGAGTTCTTTTCCTAAAAATACTTAAATATATTATTTTTATTTTTTAATATATATAAAATCTTAAATATTATCTTAGGATAAATCGAGTACTATACATCTCAATTCACTTAACCAAATAAACAGGGACCGTACAAAAGAATGTCACAAGCTCGCTCCTCGCTTTTGTCTCTGTCAGGCAGGCTAAAAAGCTAGCCCTTTTTATGATTGCTTTTCCCAGCTAATTTCAAAAGCATCAATCCTTTATTATTATTATTATTATTATTTTATTTGATTTCTTATTTTGCATTCGACTCTCTCTTTCGCCTTTTTAAAAGTCTTTTATCACCTTTCTTGCAGTGCTTCCAATTTGACGGAATCGGATCACTTGCAGAGTTGTAACGATTCAATTAGAGAGAAAAAGATAGAACATATACCTGAAGTCCATTCAGAGATAAGTTTTACTCTCCCCCACCTTTTTCCCGCTTAATTATCTCTCCTGTTTATTTTTCGAAAGGTCATCTCCATTTCTAATTGAGCGGAACCCGCTCTCACTTTAGACGTACAGATTTTGTAGTATGACAGGGAGAAAGAGAGAGACAAAGTATTTTGAAATATAACGATATAAAGAGGCTCTCTAATTCTTGAGCATCTAAAATGGTGACCAATCCCTAATATTAATGATATATTATGAAGCAATTAAATTAAATTCGAGATCGATTGGCTGTTTTCCTATTTTGAAATATAACGATAACACTCCCTATCGCTGATGGACTTCAATGCATTTCCTTTTCAACCATTGGTAAGGGCAGTCCAGCGCTTCATTTTTTTAAAAGAAAAAAAATAGAAAAATAAAAGCGTTGGCGTCATTTTTTAATCCTCTGCATGCATTTTTAGCAGCCCTTCTTTAAGAAGCGCTGGCTTGTTTGCGTTGTCAGAGACCCTTTTAATAGTAGTGTATAAAGTGATTTATTAACATAAAGTTATCCTATAATCCTATTATTATTATATTCTCGGATAATAGTTCATATGATTTAAATTAATCTTACTGAAAAGATCATATAGATCCAACGAATTATGTTGTGTTAAAAAAAAAAAAAAGAAAAACCAACATTCATTTGAATGTTCTCTTTAATGACAAAATGTGCATAACTTCATTATCTTATCTCTATCTTTTCTTTTTCTTATTTTTTTTCAATATAAACAAGATTTAAATATTTAACCACTATCCATATCTCACTCTATCATCATCATCTAAATTAGTCATAAGTGACTACTATCTCTTCTAATATATATAACATTAACCATGTCAATCTTTAAAAAATCAAATTCTAAATGTTCCAAGAATATGAGCAAACGGATTTCTAACCGTGTATGTAGAAAAATGTTTTGTTAAGAGAAATAAAACCCATTTCAATTATTTTTAAACTTCAAAGGGATTAATCTTTGAGTGTTAATTGAGAAATACCCTTAATGCTTTAAAAAAAAGACCATGAGAAAAGGTAAACATGCATATACAACTTTGATTGCTATTATATCAGTAAGTGTAAATGCTTCCTCCAAAATAATTGTTGTTTTAAAGTAACATGCAATGATTATAGAAAGAATTATTGAATAAATTAAATAATGAAAATTCTCAATTACATTTAACTAAAATAATTTTATATTAATTCTCTTACTTACATATTCCTTTTTTGATAAATGGCTTACATATTCTGCTTCTTCAAAAAATTTAGGAGTTAATCAGAAAAAAATATTAAAAAATAATTAATACTCTATTAAAATCTTAAAGCAACAATTATTTAAAACTAAAATAAAATTTTAACATAAAATTATTTTGAAATAGTGGGATCTAAGAGTATAATGTTTAAATGAGATTCTTAAATGGGCAAAATTTCGGGCTAAAAATTTGAGAATCACTTCCTACACTCATTTCAAATGCAAGAAACTAATAAAATGTTACCATGGTGATTCATTGACTAATAGAATTTATTGATTTTTTTAATGATTCTTTACTAATGATTATGGAAAGATGGTATGATTGGATATTCTTATGCCATTTTGTCCTAGCCGAAAAGGAAAACTTAAGAAGTTCAACTTTCATTTTTTCAGCTACAAATTAAGAGGTGTGTGTGTATATATAAACAAAGGCACAGTGAAACAGTGAATAAACCTTTGGAATTGAGAAGAAACCGCGCAGGAGTATGAAGCCCAGAGTGTGAAAAGCTCCCATCAGTCATATATACTAGTCCTTTCACTGGAGCTCAAAATCGATCGAGCTAAACATTACGTATCACCAAAATCAAAAGCTGCTGTAAATTTGAAGGAAGGTTATTTCTGCATCATGAACAGCCCGATAGATCAAGAGAGGGGGCAGTTTGTGGCGAAGAGAAGAAAATACACGAGCCCCGAGGCTTCCAGAACTTCAAGGCGAAGATTCTGCAGCAACAACAAGAACGAAGGAGGAGGGGTATCGACGACGCTGAAGCTGTACGAAGACCCATGGAAGATCAAGAAGGCCCTCACGGAAAGCGATCTGGGAATCTCGAGCCGTCTGTTGCTGGCCACTGATTTGGTGAAGAGCCAGATCCTGCCGATGCTGGGGCTCGATCATGCACGAGCCGCCGACACAGACGAAGGCACCTCGGTTAGGGTATGGGACCTGGATACCAAATCCATGCACCACCTCGTCCTCAAGCGTTGGTCTTCGTCCAAGAGCTATGTCTTCATAGGCAAGTGGAACCAGGATTTCGTCAGAAGGAGGGAGTTGAAGAAAGGGGACGAGATTGGGTTCCAGTGGGATCCTTATAACTCCCTCTTCAACTTCTGTGTTCTCAAGCGGGCTTAGGATGAACTAATCTCCTCCACATATATATATATGTATCTCTTAGTTTCTGTAATTTTATCTTCAATTCCCCTATCTTATGCCTATGTTACATGCAATAACTGTGTCGTTGCAATAAGTTGATCCTCAGATATGTGTATTTCAGAACTAATTATAACATAGGTTCGTAGTGTAGTTTCTGTTGTGCTGTAATTTGCAGAATGCTTTTCTTAACATTGTCCTCAACTCAATATATATCGGTTTCTTCATAATTGGGGATTCTTGATATAACTTCAACATCGCATGCATGATATACAGTAATTGATCAGTTGAAAGAATCAGACAAGAATACCATATTGCAGAAGGCAATCTTTCATATTCATGATCATTTGTCATCTGTATATGTACACAGAGTTTGCATATATCTGTATAATTCAACTTGCTTTGAACTGCAGATTAACATTCTTGGTTAATTTGAGAGTCATTGATCATGGAGCAAAACAGTTTTGTTTTTGTAAATTGTTACATTAGATAGCATGGATTCAACAAGTTCTTCATTGCGTTCAATAGAGTGAAGCACGAAGGTCAACATGTGTTTTTTTAGGAAGATAAATACAAGGCCCTCTTGTATTTCATGTATATCTTGATGATCTTGGTAGCTAGAGCGATTTAACTATGATCGTCTCTAGATGATGAAATCTTTCTCGGGCAAGATATTGGCTCGTCGTGAAATGAATCCCATTAATATTGACGTAAATAAGCTATATACGGAGTCAAGTGTGGTTTCGCCGCTATTTCTGAAAGGATTTGGGGAAACCACAAGGGGTGTTGAGAGAGGACTGAAGCTGAAGAATGGGCGAAATTTCTTGAACCAGTATAGATTGAGTTTGCTCCTTCATTTTTGAATTGACCAAAATAGAAGGAGATGGGAGATTTAATTTATGCCTTTTCCTTTGTTTTGAATCTAAACCAAGTCTTCGATTTCTTTCTTTTCTCTTTTCTACTCATAGTTCAAACGTGCCCTAAGTTATTTGACTGAAATCATTTTGGAATACCATCTTTAGGCTAGGCTTAAAATTCATTAATTATCATACTTCAGTTTTCTGCAGTTAGTGAACTACAATTAGCTGAGTTATACCACCCTTATTCAGTCATCTTACTTCAGTAAATCTGCAAATAGTGAACAATATTTTCATGGCAAAAAGAAAGATATCTGGTGGATTTAATTCGCAGAGATAACAGAGTGCCCAATGGAGAGGTAAGTAGTCAATCTTAATTACGTGTCCATATGTTATAATTCCTATTTATTTCGCGTTCTCCTTTTGCTAACAAAGTCTCAAGCCCTAGAACAAAAAAGAAGAGTCGGGAGCCAAGTTTTAAAAAGGAAAGAGATGACAGAGAAAAGAGGAGATTAGACGAGAATTTTATTCACGGTGAAAAATGTGACATCTTGGTCTTGCTTTGTTCTGCTGGTCACAACCATATTATCTACGAATCAAAAAATTGAACCCCTTTGTGAGTGGAGATACGCTAAGCAATGGCACAAGCCAATGACAAAGAAGAAACTGATACTAAAAAGCATGAGGAAATCTTGGGGCTCACATAGCCCCATCACCCATTTTACTTCTTTCTTCTTCTGGTTGATGTATATTTCAGTGGCAAGCATTTGAACAGAGGTCACAGCAAGCCAAGAATCCAAAGTAAAAAGCTTTATGAGTGGAGATATGTGATCGAGGATAAGGCCAATGGTTAGACAGAAATAGATATATCCCACAACAGTGAATATGCGTTATTTGTGAATCAAACCAAAAGGGAATTATTAGCCCACTCCACTATATGGCTCTCTATGAAATCCAATTTGTTGCATTCTGTGGTTGAGTTTCGTCTATTCCTTATGAGTACTTGGAATGGCACACCTAGTAGTTGGAACTTGGAGTGAGAAAATTCAAACCGGTTCAATTCTAATTATATATTTAACAGATTCGATCAAAGCCATCCAACTCAAATTGGATTATCAATTGGAAAAAAAATTGTACAAAATTAGTACAGTTGGTTCGGTTAATTATTAAATGTCTTATGTCTATCTTAAACATTCAATCCGAATCTGGTTAAAAAATTACATAATATTGGTATTTTAGATTTCATTTATAATTATGTTTCTATGATTAATTAACTTTATTTGTGTAGTATACATGAATCTTAAATTTTTTTTTTAATAGAGTAAATTCAAAGTCAAAGTTATGCTACTTTTGATTTGAATGTTTCCTTGAGTCTAATTAAAATAATTTCGGCTTTAATTTTGATATTATAAGTATTTATTTGTGAAAATTATATTTTTGGTCCATATAGATTTTTTTTCAAATTTTAATTTGTTCCTTAGAGGTTAAAAATTATAATTAATCCTTAATCAGAGTGTTTTATTATCATAGACTTTTTCAATATTTTGTTATAGATGTGAGTTGATTTTATTTTATGATTATCTATAATTTTATTATTTTGTTATTTTAAATTCTACATATTAAGCATATTATTAAGATAATACTTTCTTTGATCTTAAATATAAGGGATTAATAACTAATTTATACAAATCAAGGAAGATAGATAAAAACGGTTAATTATCTTAAATATGTCCCAAATTAAAATTTTTTTTTTAAATATTCCTAAATTAATGTATACACCATTAAATTTTTCTTTCATAGGAAAACATTAACCCACATTTTAAAAATGTATGATTGAAAATAAATAAATAAATACAATGGACAAACCATATTTGTCACTTAATTACATTTTGGGCCAAAAAATGACTTATATTTATTCTTTACATTTGAGACCTGAAATATAGAAGTAATTATATTAGTAAAATCTTATGTAAAGTGTTGTGATGTTAGTTAAATGGTTTATCTTACATTATGTGTTTTGTCATTTTGTGTTTTTCTATGCTTCACACGAATAAAAAATCTTGTTTAATAAATATTTGTAAAATTTAAAAATAAGGACTAACTTAAATATTTTGTAAATGAGAAGGATTCCATTATAAATTTGTAAACAATATAGAGTGAATTCAAAATCAAATAAAACTACATATGGGGATCAAGAATAAAATTTTTGCTACTCATTTTCATAATTTAAGTTGAAAAAGGATTTCGTTTGGATGGTTTAAAAATTTTACAAATTTGTTATAGAAAAAATTGTCCAAAAATGGGTCAAGTTTAGATTTGGATTATAGGTTGGTGAGGATGAATTGATTGGATATATAGAAGTTTGAATGACTGAATGAATTAAAGGAAATGGATAAGCTAAATAAAACGAGCCATTTAAAAACCGTAGGGTACCAGAATATATGACATAATGCGTTACTGACTTTTGACACGTGCTTAGATACTTAAAGTGAAAGAGAGGAGGAAAGTAACTATCTGCAGAATTCATCTGAAAAAGAAAGCAAAGAAAAAGTGATTAGAATTAAGATAAAATTATAGCTCATTTTTCGGAGTTTGGATTGAGTTTTGTATAACTAATTATAAGAACAAATATTTATTCATAAGTAATTATGAGAATAAGTGATTATATCAAAAGTAATTTATGTTTAAATATTTTTATCTTATAAATAATTTTGAGAAAAAATATTTAAATATTAGAGTTTAAGTGATTATTAAATGGATAATAAGAAGAAAAAAATAAAATAAATAATTATAGGAGTATAAGTGATTATTATAAAAAAAATATTAATTTTTTTCATAAATATTTATTTAAAATATAAATATTTATTAAAAATTTATTTTTATTTCACAACTCTAACACATAATCAAGCACTCCACCTGTGGTTGTCAAATGAAGAAGCGTTTTTCTTCTTTTCCTTTTGTCGATCCCACTCTTCTTTCCCATGCGTCCAGATTCCCTTCTCTTTGTACTTTTTCCCAATGTACTTCCACCATATATTTTATAAATAGAATTATAAAAAAAAATTTTCTTATAAATTGAATTAGAGTGAGTAATTCTATTTTCCCCCTTTTGTGTGCATATGTGTGTGTATGTGTCTCTCTGGGTGTGCGCGCACACACGCGAACCATTATTAACTAAGGTGCTCTAGATTTGAACGCGCAACGGGACTGCACAGAACAGGATGGGGTGTCTCCTACGACTATTTTTTTTTTTTTTTTAATTTAAAAATTATATCAATTATAAAATATGTGTGTCCAAAAAGATCATTCAATCATTCATATATATATATATATATATATGTAGTTTTATCCTATTTATAATAATGTAAATATACTATTTTACTATATAATATTTAAATTAAAATTAAAATATTATTTTATAATTGTATTATTCTAAGAAAATTATTTTATCATCTCTAAAAATAAATATTAAAGGAGAAAAATGCACGAGGAGGGTGGCAGGAGGTGTCTCGGAGGAGACACCCCAACCCCTACCGAACAAGACCAGTGATTAATGTAGTTTCAATATAGACCAGTTATTAATTTAATTTTGAGCCGGGATTTATTTTTTTACTATATTGGCGCCTGAGTTAAAAATAGTCTTTATTGAATAGAACATTAGTGTATTATTTAAATTGACTCTTGAGCCTTTTTTAAGTTTTAATAAAAATTATAAAACGATTACTATAGTATAATATTTTCATATGAGTTTATGCAAACATGCATTTTGTCTTTCAAAATATAAAATTTTCAATTTTTTAAATTGATACAATTAATTAACTTGACTATATCCATTTAATATATACACTTTCTTATGTAGTATAATGCCGATATGAGTTAATGACAAATTAACTAAACTCCAAGTTGTTGGACATGACACCTAAACTTATAAATGAGAAAATAGATCACCTGTAGTCATGTAACCATATAATTGTGTAATTTTTATATTTTTTCTAAATTCAAATATTATGAAACAAAACTGAATTTAGGTAATTACACAATAGAAAAGAAAAAAAAAAACTGCACAATTGTGATATTACATGACCCAAGAGATTTGTTTTTCTCATATATAAACTTCGATTAAAAAAAAAAAAGGGCCGCAGAACGGAGGCGGGAAAGGATCTGACTCCACAATTTACACGGTATCAGTATTAAAATTCTTAAAGCAATGGAAAGATTACACGTGGAAAGTCCAAACTATCCTAGCCACACTTTCATCTCATCTATCCCGTACATAGCTACAGCAAAAAATGGATATACCAGATCAAGCTTCCTTGCACGTACATCTTGAGCAAGCAATTTTATGTCCACAATGTTTTATATCTACAGTTCACAAAAACTAATTCACACAAATTTTGGATCAACTAAGAAGAAGATTCAATCATATGTAGCACAAGTTTATCGCATCCATCTATTTGTACCCATTTTATCTATAATTTTACATGATTAATAAGTGCTAATTATTTTTCTTCATTAAAAATAATGATAAATGGAATACAAAACATATTTAGCATTTCAACTTAGAATATTTTAGTAAAATACTATTAAATTTTACTGTAATCTAGATTATTAAATATTTTTATTAGTCTATATAAAAAACTTTAAAACAACACATACAATAGGATGAATGGAGTAACTCAAAAATTAATGAAAATATAAGTTTTAAATATGAAATTTGAAATTGAGAATGAATAGATTAAATGAATTCTTATCAACTCTTAATGAATTCAATTCCATGCACACACATCTTTAATGGCAAACGTCAATATAATCATTCTGGTTCTATTTTTCTAATTTTTTTCAAAAAGAAATTTTTCAAAGAAAAAAAAAAGATTAGAACCATCCTAGTTCGGAAATTAATTTGGACTTGTCGTGTACAATATTGGCCCATCATCCCAAGCCTTAGATCTCAGCTCGTGGGCTTCATGAGTCATGAGGCATGGAGCTGCCATGCGCTTGCTTGCAGGCATACACATCATAGTTCTTCATTTTGAAGAAAAGAACATTATGTGATGTTCCCAAGAATATATAATACCACTAGTATCATCACTCTCATGAAATTGCTATGATATCCGTTTTATTTCACATTTTTTGTTTTTTTAGAATTATATTGTTGTAACTGCATCACATAATCTCGACGGTAATTTTAGATTGTATTTTAAACACTGTTTCATCACACTAACTGATTAATGCAGGGTAGATAAACAATCTTCCTTATCAATGCAAATATTACTACTTTGGCATTATTAATTACTTCATTTCTCCATTACGTTATATAAGACACCTTTTTGAAAAATTTATATTTTATGATATAAAATATTTTACAAATTACGTAGTATAATTATTTTTTTGTTTTTAAAATTACCCTTGACAAAGTACTCAGAGATTGGTTTTCAGAAAGAATAATTAATGTAAGGGAGTATTAAATAATAATAAATAAGAGTAATTGAGGAAATGATGGAAAAATTTTCAGTTATTAATTATCATTCTTAAATTATATGCTATAGGTAAAAATATTTTATAAACAGAAATGGAAGGAGTATTATTTATTAATATATGTTCCTTCTAGTTCTTATTATAATGATTTTTCTAAGAGCTTTGAATGTTCCTTATTATAAAATTTTGCACATATTTGGTTATTTTTCTAAATACGTTTGATTTAATGCTCTCATATTTAATATATTGGACATTCTTTTAAGAGCACATAAAAATTTATTAAGGGCAAATTGAAAAAATTATTATTTTTTTAACAAACTTGTTGATTTTTATTATTTAGTTAAAAGACTTTTATAACAAAAACAGGGTGAGTGTCATCAAATTGAATTTGGGTGTCGCATGAGGATCTCAGTCTCATCCCTTTGTTTTTTGGATAATCAATTTTCCACCAATTATAATATTCCATTTAGACCTATTTTCTTAAAAAAAAAAAGTAAAAAAGAAAAAGAAAGAAAAATAGCAAGCTTGTTAATGATATTATAACCACTTTGTGGTTCTTTTCTTTACGAGCATCAAATCTGAAATTTGAACTAAATATTCCATCATTTCTTTAGTGGCACGTCAACTCAATTTTGAACTATAAAGTAACAAAAGAATGTAAGAATTTAACTTTAGTCTTTCCATGCTCTGCACTTTCAAAAAATTCATGAAAGTCATCATTAAACGGAAAATTTCTCTTTCGGAATTTTTTTTACCGACCTATCGGAATTGTTTTGAAGTGGAAGACATTAACAAAAAGAACAATAAAATTAAAACAAATTTATTCCCTATTTGTTAGAGCAACTAAATATTTTATATTATGTGTAGGTGACCTTTCAAGTGCATCTTAGATGATATTCCATCCAGTTCCATTTATAAGAAAAAAAAATTATTTCATGGGTATTGAAAAAAAGAGTTTTAATTAATTAAAATTAATTAAATTATCTCATATATTACATTTTTTCTAAAATTATCTTCACTTAATTTAATATTAATTTGAATTACTAATATATTTAATCTCTATCACACATAATTAATAATGGATAATTTTGAAAAAGAAAAATTTTAAATGCCATTAACTCATTTTTTCTCTTATATATAAGCCCACTAAAAAAAAAATTCTTTATAAATAAAACAGGAAGGAGAATAATGTATATTTGTACTCGCTCTCTCTCTCTCTCTCTCTCTCTTTATGTATATATTATTCCAGGTAGACATCAGGAGCGTAGATAGAGTCTCCATGTTTGGCTATTAGCGAAATGTGTGGGCAAAATAGAGGAATCTCTAACCCTGATGGCATAAACTTTTGGCTTGGGTACATACTCTTGAACGAATGAACATGCCCGCATATGCACATAATATAATCTCTCTCATTTACCCAAAAAAAAAAAAATATATATATATATATACATACCCATACCATGTTTCTGATTAATATATATATGTGTGTGTGTGTGTGTATATTTTAACGTAAAATTAATAACAGTTTTATTCAGTAAGCAATTGTTGGAAGGCTAGGGATAAAAGAAAACCAATTGGGTGGATTATTGCACAGGCATAAGCCAGATAAGTATTCAGTTACAGTTACTAATAGGATTCTAATATAATTAATAGATAGTTAGATTCATTAAACATATTTTTTGAATTTGATCCTTAGTCCTATGAATGAAAAATGTTTTATTAAAATAGCTCAAATCTATTTTAATAATTTTTGTTTTTAAAAAGAATTAGTCTTTTACTACCGGTTAGAAAATATTTTTTATTTTTTGAAAAAAAAAATAAATTTTGGGTATCACAGAAATCTCTTTGGATAAAACAAGAATTTGGATAGATTGAGAAAAATATTTGCCTATGGATGAAGGAGGTAAGGATTTGTGCCAACTTGTGTTAACAGAGTGACAAGGTTTTTTGTTTTGGGAAAAAATTGGGTAAGAGAAAAAGAAATATTAGAGGAGGGTCAGAGGGGGACGGTCAGTAAAGTATTCCACGGGGGGGAATAGGAGAGTGGTCCAGAGGGGATGCGGTGGGGTTCAGACCAATGGCAATGGAGAAACTGATGCTCAAAATTAAAGTGACAGAGTGGTGAGAGGACGATACGGTGAGGGGGACAAAAGACGAAAGATGCAAAGGTGGCGTGGGAAATCCGGATGGAATGGACTGGACTGGACTAGACTAGGATGCCCTCAACCCGCAGCCATAACCATGGAATCCTCTAATTATTATTTGGGGGATTTCTTTTCTTTCTATATCTGGGGGGCCACATTCCCCTCCCTAAAAAGCCAAAAGCGCACCTTGCTTTTCCTGAAGATATCCCTCCCCCCCTATAACGCTCCCCTTCTCTCTCTCTCTCTCTCTCTACTCTTACTTTCTCTGCTCTATCATCTTCCTCCACAGTTTCGTGGTGCTCACCACTAGCACTACAACCTAACATTGGAATCAATTTTCTACCGTTTCCTTTTTTTTTTCTTTAATCTTATTTTTATATATTTACAACTATTTCATATGTCTAACTATCAATTAATTTGAATTTCAGCCCCATCCACTCTTACATGCAAAAATCTTTTTTATTATAATATTTCATATTCTAAATATTTTAATCTCGAATCTTATTTAAATGATATTTGTAAATGGCGATTCCTAGTATCCATATGCCTATATTTTTATATATATATTATTAAAATAATAATAATAATAAATAAGCGTCACTTTTTGAGGAATATCTCTTTGTTTTTTTTTATATATTCTTCTCCTTTTCCCTTTTTTTTTGTCCTAATTCTTTCATCTTTTTCTTCCTATAACTTTTATGTTTCTGGTTCACATTTCTTATCCACCACAAACTCTTTCGGCACTATTTTCATTTTTGTACTGACTTGTATGTTTATTCTTACCATATCTACTCAAATATTGATAAAGGAAAGAAGCATAGATCAGATTAACACCAATACCTCATATTATTACTCGAAATTGCAAAACTGCATTACTTTTTACTACTTTTATTTTATTAAATTTAAATTATATGCCTTCACTTTATCAGACGTTGAATAAGAAATAAATAAGCAGTAAGAGTGGAATAGTAACTTATTTAACAATATTCGTATCATTATTGTAATTAGTTGAGATGCTTTTGTGTGATTTTCTGACTTCATCCTCGCGTGCAAAATGTCAACTTGCTGTTATCGTTACCTTCAAAATCACTTGCAAAAAAGTGAGATATTTATTTGTCGGGCAAATATAGATAAAGATCTTATGTTAAGCATTTTCCCAAAATCAACCCTACTCATTTCCAATAATTAATAACGCCAGTGTTAGATTATGATTTATGAAGGACATTCTGGTAAAATTACAAACTCTGATTATATCTACTCACTCGGAGGTCGAAGCTCTTTAGCCATACATCCATGAGGAGGGAGTGCATGTATATAGATTTAGAGGTAGAGTTTTTGGACTCTGACCCGTGTTAAATGATTTTGCTCAGTACCACGAGTTCATTTGGCTAACAAAAATAAAAAAGTATTACATATTAAATTTTGACCATTTCGTTCGTCTTTTGTTATTCTCGTCACCACAATAAAATGAAGAGTGTGTCTGGACACTCTGAACTTATTTAGTAAATCTCATTTCTCTTGGACATTGGAACACGAACTTGATCGCGTAGGATAGAAACTAATATTCTCTTGCAAACCAAACCAGCTAACTAGCTCAGCAAACATATGTAAAAACAACTTATAAATAACAAGAGTACTAATTGGCAGCGGGACTTGAACATACGATGATATATAGAAAGTAGCTTCCATGGCCAAAATGTTCATTGGAGAGGCACAGGTGCTTCCGAGGTTAAGTCTTGTCTCTTTACAAATCTGCCCTTAACTCTGGGTCGTTTCTCAGCGTAGGCTTTCCTGTAAGCATATCTTATTCTCTTCTCGAACTTCCTTGATTTCTTCTTCTCTCTGTATTTTTCCACACCAGCTTTCCTGTTCATCTGCCCAAACTGGGTTTGCATTGAAACTGAAGCACTCGGGAATATCTCTGCTCCTTTGGGAAATCTGTACCCTGATAAGTCGCTTATCGCTCCTCTCTGCAACATTTGAGCATCCATATATGGAACAGCGACCAGATTTTCGTTCAACCCAAACTTTAAGGGGCAAAAAATAAACACAAAAAGAACACTAGGATTAGTCTTGGAATTAATTAATCAGTCATGGGCTATATCGAAATCATAGAGCAAAGCATGACCAGATCACATCGTACATGTAAAGGAGCAAACGTGAGTTTCATCATGGATCGATATATCATGCTAAAAAATGAACAGAAGCTTAGAGCTAGGAACTTGAATTTTAAAATTTAGCTCTCTTGTAAAGCAGCAGAATTCAAGTGCTTTTGAGTATGGTCCATGATGGATATCCACACAAACAAACGTACAAAGTAGAAACAACCAAATGTATGGTCAACTTAAAATTGAGCAGAGGGGGTCATGGAGAGACGTATTAGCTATTGTTAGTATACCAAAATATCACCCCCTAAATAACCACAATTTTTGTGGACTTGCCAAAGGAGAAACAAAAAGTTGATAAAGTTACCTATAATGAATATAAATACGTATCACGCCGTGTAAAGCACCAAAGGTTACTTGTGAAAACCCACCTTCCGAAGGTAGCATTTACAGGATGATTAATAATTAAATTTAAGCTAGCTGAGCCACAACGCTTTGGATGCATAGTGCCCAGCAGAGGAGACATATTAGTCTGATCATATGAGCATGCTTCAGAGAGAAAAAGCAACCTCTGCTGTAATCAATCTAGACGTTGCCCACAGAACAAAGTTAAAATGAATTTACACGACACAGTAATCAATTATCCTACATACATACAACAACCCAAAGAATACACAGTGAATGCAATCTCATGTTGAAGATCATGTAAAACAATAATAATAATATTAGTAATAATCTTACGCTCCGGCAATTTGGGGGGAAATTAGTGAAAGCCACTCTTGATGGCTTGTGCTCGATATTGAAGTAAATAGTCTGCTGCTGCCGTGGCTGCAATAGCTTAGGCTGAGTTTCGACCGATTGAATTGGCACCACACTGTCACTTTCGGTCATCTCCTCAGAAAAGCTATAAGCTCGATGCCTCTGATCACGATCTTCCTGGAAATTTTCGAACTTGGTGGATGAATCACACTCTTCTACAACCCCCACCGGCGCATGGTGATCATCCTCTGCTTCTCCAAACATGAACTCATCATCCACCTGGCTGTCTATAGTGTCAGCAGAATCAAGCAACAACCACGAGTCAGCTTCGCGCTCGTCCATTTCTTTGCTACTTACGTTGTTGTTATCGACAACTTCGTAATTCGGCTGGTCATGTGTAGTTGCTACGGCGTCGTGGGGTACATGACACAGGGGAGACACAGGGGCCCTGATGTGTCGGCTAGCGATTGGGTTCGCCGAGTGAATTTCAAAGTCGCAGGTGATGCAAAGCGAAGCATCATCAGCCTTGCAGGTGAAAGCTGCCGGAGCGTTCCCACACGCGCCGCACAGTTGCACGCGATGGTGGGGCCAACGAGCGGACGCCTTGGAGTGAATTTGTCCGTCGCAGGAAGAACAGGGGTACGCTGAATCGGGTGGGCAGTAAAGCGAGGAAGGAGAGAGTCTGCAAGAGTCACAGTCACAGAGGCGTGCCCAACTACCGGGATAGCCATAAACACAGTCCATTTTCAGCATTCTAAGCTAAATCTTATATCTTGTTTTGTTGGGTCATGTATGAAGTGAGCAAAGTAGCAAGTGTAAGTATAGGTAGATAGATAGAGGAGAGAACCCCGAAAAGCGCAAAGCCTTCGAGTTATTTTTGTGGTCGAGAGAGATTTGTGTGTGATCTTGTGGTTAGCTGTATTCGGCTGAATGGGTGCGTGCTCCTCGCTTTTTGCTTTCGAATCTTTCAAAACACGGAGGGGATTCATTATTCATGTGCCAATCATGGTTTTGCATGGTGATGCTTAATAAAACACCCATATGACAAAAAGGACAGACACCGAGAATAACACCACCTTAGTAAGTAGCAGTGGGAATGATGATAAGTGGGGGTGAAGAAGTCAGTCTCACAAGTGCGAGAAAAGCTTGGGAGTGATTATTCTTGTGGAGGAAATTTTCGGACGGACCTGGTTGGTGTCCGGTGGCTTCATTCTTTTCTCACCCTTTGGTTCTGATTTTGACCTCGCACGTTGTTGGACCATGGTATAAACTTTAAAGCAAATTCCCATCACTTGGGGTCGCGCGAGTCCTTGTCCCAAGATGCAATGACGATGCCTCCTTCGATATTTTTCATCTCTTAAGCTCGTCTTTCTTGTCTAGTCTCACCATAACACCAAATTGTCCTCAAATTGCCTGCACAAATGCGATCATCATCAAAAAGCGAAAAAGCCCTCAAACGGTTTTTATCTCCTTATCTTCAATCTACTTGGCACCTATAGATGCTATAAAATTTTGTCAGATTATTTCTTTATGCCTTCCTTTTGTTTTAGGATACTGCAAATTGAACACTCGATCACTGACTCATTATTAACTACTACTCTATTTTTCATTTAACAAAATACTCTATTTTGCTAGTAGATTCCCTGCTACTCAGTTCGTTGTGCAGCAGAACAACTATCTGATCATCCGCTTTTTTTTTTTTCCTTCTTTTTTGAAATATTACAAGATTAACCCGGATAGTTGTTCAAAGAGTTTAGATATATACACTGCAGATTTAATTTAAGGAAAGGCAACTTAGAGATAATTTGGAGATAAAAATTGGAGATAGGTCAAATCGCAAGTATCAAAATTTAGATATTTGAGATTCATATTATAAAATGATGGTAAAATTAATGGAAATGTCACGCATAAGATATTGACTCGATGGTTAAAATGGAGAAAAACTTGAGAAATTATGTGATGAAAAGTATCTACCAAACTTAAAGGGAAGTTTTATCAAACAATTATAGACTAATGATATTATATATAATAAATGTTGGGCTTTGAAAAAACTTGACAGGAACAAAATGTCTAGATCGCAAGTGCATGGACCATATCAAATAATAAAAAAGTACCATGAAGATTCGATAATAACAACCCAATTGAGCATTAATATCACACTTTCATTTAATTTGAGCTAGACACAAGGCGAAATGAAAAGAAAATAAGAATTAAAAACTAAGCGGTGGTTAGAATTAGCAGTGATTTAGAACTTAAGTGATGACTTGAATTATTATAGCCCCAATTACTTCGTAGTGTCCAATTACCATCTTTAATTGCAATTAAAGCTATATTTGCTAGCCTAGATCTCTTAATTACCCATTAGGGTCTATAGAATTAATAGGAGCATTCCAACTATGTTAACCCCTAATTTCTTAGGTAATTACTTAGCTGGACTAGTTAATTACAAGTATAATATCACTATATTGGACCGGCAGGTATATTTCTATCCTACAAACAAATTAAGCTATCTAATAACTGAATACTCGATTCTACACGATTCAATTGAAAAACTAATCTAAATTCCCTATGTCTAGGCTCCTTTAGAACGCCAAAATCAGTCCCAATCAGATGTCTCATGTTTCAGGACAATAAGCACACAATTGAATCAATAATCGTAACATTGATGTAATCAAAAGGGTAAATCATCATTGACTACTCCATAATCAAGCTATAGCAATTCAAAGCAAATGTTTAATTACACATAATGAAGATTCTTATGAACAAAATATATAGCTAACCAACTACAAAATAAAATATATAGGAGAGAAGAGAAAGGTGAGAGGAAACTATAAATCGGTGCCAAATTTCCATTTGTACGACCAATCTTTAGTATCCTGTGGCTTTACTCCACCTCCATTTGAGCCTCCAAGGTCCCTCTCAAGTCTAGAATTTCTCCAAATAAAGAAACCCTCGAGCTATATATGAAAAATCCTAAGAAATCATGTAATAAGTGAAGCTGATTATTTTGACCTGGGGCGTTCACTAGCCCGAATTTTATTGTCACCAAATTTGCTCCAGCAAAATCGCTCTCTGTTTGTGCTCAAGATTCTACCTCTATTTTCATTCCTGCAAAACTTACTTCCGCTAGTGCGAACTTCTTAAACATTAAAATTCAACTTGAAGTCCCAAACTTCTTTCTTCCAAATTAGATGCCTATGATAAAAATGCATCAAATTAATGCAATATCCATTTCAAAAACATATAAGCACCTATGAAATTCACAAGATTATCTGCCCAATACATCAACTCATAAAATTAATTAATTTATCAAATAGTTAGTATTAATTATCTCAAGTGATTATCAATTACACCCAAAATCATATCAAATATAGTGAAATGTTGGTATTTATCAAGGAACAATAAGAGTATAAGATGGGGGTAACAAATATAAAAATATTAAAATAGTGGTGTAGTCATACAAGAAATAATAAGATACGAACTGATAGTATAAAAGAAAAAGTTATAGTAATATTTATCAAGGAGAATATAATAGAAAATCAATTAAGGTGGTTTGGTCATATAAAAAGAAGATCATTAGAAGGGTTAATAAGGAGAGTTGATTAGATAGCTTTTAATCTTATAAAAAGGTTTGGAGGGAGACCAAGAATGATATGAAGAGAGGTTATAAGATAGAATCTCTTGGTAAATAATTTATATGAAAAAACAATTTTAATAAAGCCCAATAATGTCATATGATTTATGTAACCAACATCATTTAGTGAGATAAAATTAATATTATTATTATAGTTGTTGAAAAAGTTTCAATGAAGGAAACTTTTTACTTCCTCCGATCCAAAATCCAATCCAAAATATAAGCTCCTTTTAGGTAAAATTAAAAGTATTAATATTTTTTTCTAATTTACCTTTACAATTAATTAGCTTATGAGAAATAAAGTTGTTTTGGAAATTATATTTATTAAGGGTAATGTTGGGAAAAATATGAATTTTTAATAAATTTAAATAGTTTAATTTTCTTCTTTGATTTGTGTGCATTTTGTGAAAGATAACTTATATTTTAGACCAAAAAAGTATGTAATAAAGTTGCATGTAATAAAGATGTTTTTCATGCTAAAATTTTTCATGCTGAAATTGTCTTTTATTTTCTTCAAAAATTTTCATCTTGTTATATTTCAGCGTGAAAATTTTTAAAATAAAAAAATATAGCTAAACTCTAAAAAAAAAATCAAAGTGTTTAGATTGCTGTTATGCTAGTAGTGATACGTAAGCTGAGGAACGGAAAATATGCATTTCTCTATATTCGCAACTGTAGTTGATATTTTGATTGTAACACCACAAAGGTAGTTTTTATTCATAACTATGGTCTGTGGTATTATTAGTAGACAAAACTTCGATCGGAAAAAATGAGACATTATTAGGAAAGTATCAAGTGCAAGGATCTGAAGAAACCTTTGACAAATTGATATGCTGCGTGGCTTGGATCCTGGTGAAACGTGGCTGTGCTTTATGCTTGCAAGTTGCAACGAACCTGATTTACCTCGCTTCGCGTGGATTGTTTCAGAAATATGATTGGGGTTGGAAAAATTGACACAAACAAAAAGCATATATAAACACACTTTTATTTCTTCTATTTCTTGTTTTGTTTTCTAATAATGGCCCAACGTTTTATTTCTTTTTCTTTATTTTAGTTCCCAAACATAAGCTTAGTGGTGCACAAAGTTCCAAGTTAATGCTGGATAAAAAAGATTTTGGTTATAATTTTCCTTGAGATGGTACGGGATGATGTAGTACTTGTGATATTTTGGTTTGAGATGCATTTTATTTGGCAATTTTCTAGATGTTAAATATCATTGGAAGGGTTATTTTTTATTGGTATTGGAAGCACATTACATTATGGCAGGGTAACGATTCACAGTTTAATGAATTTTCTACCTATTTTATGGGATAGTTAAGAGATTATCTATAGTTAAACTCTTCACAACATATTAATGGATATAACCCTTTTGGTCTGAATAGTTTATCAGACTGGGCGTGGATGTTCTTGTTTGGACATCTTGATTGGGCTACTGGATTTATGCTCTTAAATCTCCTAATGTTGGTATTGGCAAGAATTAATTGAAACTTTAGCATGGGCTCATGAATGCACACCTTTGGCTGATTTGATTTGATGGAGAGATAAGCCAGTAGCTTTTTCCATTGTGCAAGCAAGATTGGTTGGAGTAACCCTTTTTCAGTAGGTTATATATTTACTTATGCAACTTTCTTAATTGCCTCGTCGTTATCAAGTAAATTTCATTAATTCTTTATTATATCCGCGAAAATTTCTTTCTATGGGTCTAATAGGCCATGCAGCTTAGTGATTGAGAGCCAAGATGATACAATAGAGAATGCACTTGACCATCTAATATCCTTTTCATTTTTCTGGCCGAAGACCACCTAAACGCCTTGATCCACATAATGAATATCCCAAGTTTTGGATCCAAAATCAAGGTCAAGGAGCAGTGACAATGCTGGGCAAATACTTAGTCTTAAGTATTGGAAAACTGCTAAGTGAGCTAAACAGAGATCATCAATAAATTAGATGCAATTTATGTGTATTCAATCATCTGTGAAAGACACAGGGAGATTGACCATTTCATACATTACAAGGAGAAGAAAAACTCATGTAAATTTGACAAACAGTATATTGAATTGTTAAAAAACCAACGCCAGACTACCTAGACTACCGCCCAAAAAAAAAGTTCTGTATAAGACTGGGAACTCTCATTGCTTTTTTTTTTTTTCATGAATAACTGCCATTGCATTTCATCAATACATATGACTGCATATAGAAACAGCACTCGGAATCTTAACGGCTACAATATGCATGGTCGACCGTACCTCCACTGAACCCTTTCATATTTACTCAAGGAGAGAACTTTGTGATCAGCTTATCCACATGAATAATGATATCATGTATCCGGGGCCTCACAGCAGCCTGGGGCTGAAGCATCCACGTCACAAACTGATGTAGAGCTTCTGGATATGGGGGCTTAGGTCCAGCTGGCCATTTCACCTGAGCATTTATAATGGCCAATTGTAGGCTTCCTCCAGATTCCCCAAGTGCATATTCAAATGGAGATACGCCATACCTACGGAATCCAGACAGGTAATGATAAACAAGCATCCTAAAGCAGCTAAAACATTTTTAGCACCGAAAAAAAAGGCAGGAAAAAAAATCCATTTCCAAGATTAGGGCAGTTATAATAGTATTAAGTCGCTTATAAAACTGGTGGTTGAACTTCCATACGAAAAAACAAAGCTGAAAAAACATGACCAAGAATAAAAAGCCATAGTCTGTTTTCCAAAGTATTTTTTTTTTGGCCAATTTTCCAAAATATTTTTTCATGCAAACAAACAAGCCACAATTAGGAGGGGGCGACATTGAATCTAATGGTCACTGGCCACTCTTTGGAATCCATAGCCCTAGATATCTCTCTTGTTCTGAAGGAAATTTTGTTCCGGACCTCAAAACTATGGATGAATTTTTCTCCCCCCTTCCTATGCTTTCCCTCCATAAATAGGTTAGGCTCCAAAAACAAACAAAAAAGAAATCTAGATCACTTCTGCTTTGTTATTTCCTTCTAATATAGGCATGCAGTAAATTCTAATACATCTGTTAATTTATAGTATCTGAATGTCTAAATGCACATCAAAGCTTCAGAATCAACATGCAATGCATAGACAAAAAACTAAGCAAATATGAAAAGATAAAACTAATGGCATTTTGATTTACCGAAAAAAAAAAAAAGAGAAACTAATGGTATTTTGTTGTATTAAGGCACAGACAATAAAATTTATTAACATAAAAATTAACAAAATCACATGTAAAGAAAGATGAATCCTCACATTATCGCATACAATGTGCATCCTAGTGACCAAATATCAGTCCTTTCATCAATATCAGCATGGCTTGGGCAATCCCACAGCTCAGGAGCACGGATGGGAGCAGAGCAGTGTTCAGCTGCCCATTCCTACAAAGGAAGATAAGAATGTAACAATCAGCTGAGTATAAAATCCAAGCCTGATAACTGAAATGAAACATCGGTCCTTCTCATACACATTAAAACAGCAGAGCTAGTTTTTGGTAGTGTCACAATAAAAGTCTAAAATAGTAATTGAGTATTAATGAATTAAAAATGCGTTAAAAAAATATAATAACTTGATGATACATATGCGCCCACTGTCTTAGGCAATTAGATTTTGCAAACTACAAATGTTGCAGAAGCCTCACAGAACATTTGGAAATGCCATATACCTACAGGCTACAGGTTCAGATATTTTGTGCTTTGCACGGTTGACATGCCAAGATTGATGTAGATACTAATGGTAATGCAAGAAATGGACACATGAAACATTACCACCAATATATAATTAATAAAGCAATGAATAGAAGCACCTGTAGCTGTAATGCCTCTTGTCGGGAGTGAATTTGCCTCTTGGCAGGTCGAGCACTGCCAAAATCCATCAGTATGGCAAGAGGTGACTGCCCTTTCCTATGTGTTATCAGAACATTTCCGGGTTTGACATCATTATGTGCATATGGAGGTTCTAAACTGTGCATATGCTCAAGTCCTGCACAAAGCTGTTGAGTTGATTTTACACGGTTAAAAGGTTTTCAGTACATTTAAGCTATGGCTTTGGAAGAAATATTTTAAGAATTGAACCAGTTATTAAACTAAGATAAGAAACGATTCATGGCTCAATGGTTTGACTTTCATGTTTTCCTTTAAAATATATTTTTTATTAAATGAGTATTTATAATATAATGTTTTAAAACTAAAGGATACATGTCTTATCAAACGATAATAAGAGACATAAAGATTTTTAATAAATTAATTAAATATTTAATAATATAAAAATTAGCTGATTTTTATCGCATAGGAATAGGATGACGTTTAAGGATTGTTGGCTTTCAACTGGCTTTTTTCTCTTTTTGACATTTTTTAACCCGTTAGTACATTTTAACAATTTTCCTTTCCTTTTTTTGTGACTTGTGCTTCCAAGTTTTCACCTTCAGACTAAAGTTTTAAATGGTGTCCCATTTTCTCAATTGGATTATATAAAATGTTTATGACTGCTTTTCTTCATCAGAGCAAGAGTCCCATCTTTTCATTATTCTAGATCATAGATAAACAGAGGGAAAAAGAAAGAAGGAAAGAGACAATGACTATGAGAAGGCAAACATTGCATTTTTAGATCAGGACCCCTCTCATCTCATCTTCTTTAAACAGTAACTCTATATTTTGTTTTCTTTCTCCTTTCTAAACCATCCATCTCTGCCCTTGTCTTCTACCTCTTCTGGCACTTTTTTCAGTTTCAGCTGTGGAAGAGAATTCAGCATAAAAAATTGCTGAATGTTGGACCATAAATAAAAACGCAAACAGAGCCGGTTGAGATCTGAACTGACCAGTACTTTAACCCTCAAGTTTTAGGGGTCATCCAGACCAGAGAGCCAGCTAGTTTAGTGATTGAACCTGCTGGTTTGGCTCTTAAAACCATGTCTGAAACTGAGGCAGCCAGAAATAATCATATTTCTTCTCGCTCAATGTAAATCTTTAGAGTTTAGATAACTAAATCATATCAATGGACTTGCCAGAATAATTTTACAAAAAGTGTTGTCTTGAAAACCAAACTGTGAACAAGTTATGATTTTAAATTGTAATAACCACCCTCCCAACACACACATAAGTCAAAAGGAGAGAAAAGCATGGTAAAAAAAGATGATTTTTTTACCTGCCGAAATATTTGAAGAACATCAGTGGTAGCATAGAACTCCTTCTTGGCTTTCATTGTTTTAGCATTGTCTAGCAATGTTCCATCCAAGTGAACTGGAAATAACAAGTACGCTTCATGGTTCCAAGATGTTTCCTGGGTAGGCTGCCAACAAAAACCACATATTATACATAACAATATAAGCAAAAGCATAGAAAAAAGGAAACAAAGAAATAAACCCAAAACACCAAAGGACTCAAAAATGTTATAAAATCAAGCATTAATATATTTTCTTTTTTACTCAAAAAAAAAATCTCTTTTCATGAGCCACGCTATAACAGCATAAGCACTTTCCAGATTAGAAACCTAGACAATATCCATGTCACGCCACAACTGCATAATTCCCAACCAAATGCACGGAAAACCTAGATCCTCTTCAGCAATATAAGATAGAAGTGCTGATATATGAAAACTTTAAAAGAAGTACTCACATTTTCATAAGCCATGAGACCAGCACCATGGATCTTATTCTTATAGAATTAATCAATTGTTGAATAGGAGCCTAGCATCATTCTTGACCGCAATTACTTATTATCTCCATAAAATTTGTTCAGATGAAATTTACCTTAACAGAGATGATTGCATGATCAATAAGTGGGAGCAGATTTGGATGACTGAACAGTGATGAGACACGGATCTCCTCCCTCACCAACTCCAACTGTTCGCTATTCTGAATGAGGATCTTTTTCATAGCATAAGTTCCATCTCCTGCAGAAAGGAAGACCATGGTGAAGTTCATAATTATACAGAAACTTCTTCTTCTAACTGGTGACAAGGAACCAGGAAAATTCTAAACTTATAAATTATAGCCATCAAAGAGAGAAGCATGACAGGATATTTATCGTCATTATTCCTTTTTTATTGATAACTCATTACAGGATGATTATCATCCCCATTTTATTAACATAGATATCATTCAATTGTAAGTAATTGTATGTATGTGTATCGTGCACGGATAACAGATGGATTCAGAGTTCATATAACTTTTTATCCAAGCTTAACAACAGAAATCGCATCCCTTATTTTCCTAGAGAAGTGGAGCAGTTTAGATAGGAAGGGAAGGTACTCCAATGAATTCAGTGTTAAGAAGCTCGGATCAAAATTTTGCCTTGACCAGATTGAAGTATGCCGACAAGATCTAAATCTCTACGAACCTCTACATCTTTTATTTTTCTCGGTAACTCAGGACTAAAGGAAATTAATATCAGATTCAAATAGAAATAACGCAGATCACAAAGTGTCATACTTTATATACAATGAGGCAAGAAGAATAAAGTGGGTTAAGAAGGAAAAGAACCGAACCAGAGACATGAGAGGAGTCTTTGAGCTTCTTAGAGAGACCACTGCCAGCAGAGGCGGGGGAGGAGTCAGTGACCACCTCCTTGACCAGGTAGACAAAGGCGAACCCACCTTCCCCCAGCTGCCTGATGATTCGGAATCGATTCTCATTGATCCACACATCTCCTCCTCCATTAACGGCGTCGTATAGAGCATTCAACCCAGAAAACGTGCACCCCATCTCTTTCTTCTCCTTCTACTGTTTCCACCGGTGCATGTAGATCCTGAAATCCGTGCTTCTGTTTCACCCTTTCAACGTTGTTCCCTGTTAAGAGAAATTAAATCAGGTGTCCCAAGAGGAATTTTTTATGCAGGACCTGATTTCACCTCAAATGAGTAACAAGACTGATTTTTATTACCCTCCCTTGACTCCGCTGCAGTCTTCCATTCTAGGATCGCTCCATTCTTAACCAAACACATTTTATTTTGGCACTCCGCTCTTGATTTGCAAACTCTTGTCCGGCAGTCAAACCGATCAAGGGTCCATGACTATGTTTTTTTCTAATCTAAATTTAACATGTAGTAGATTTTATTTTCTAAAAATTTATAAATTGTTTACAGTTTTAAAATCGTCTATATATTTGATTGTTTTTACATGTTGCCTTTCTTTATGAGAACATATCATCAGAAGGAACAAGTTTAAATATAAATTCAGTTATTCATATTTTTAACTGAATTATATAATAATTTAATATTATTATAACACAAAATTTCTAATTAATTATATAATTTTAATTAAATTATACTTTTTGTCTTGTATTGTATGTGTTGTGTTTTTTTTAGCACCAAAATATTTAATGAGAGATTATTGAAATGAGTTTTTTAAAAAATACACTTAGAGGGGATGAATAAATGTTTTTACAAATTCATACTTAAATATAGTTAACTTAGATTTCAAAGCTCCTCTAAAAAATAATGACTAAATTATTTTTATTTTAACAACTTTAAAAATATGTCTCTTACTCAATTGTAAATATTAGCAATAGGAAATTAAACTTAGTAAAATTCAAAAGCAAGAAGGATTAATACACAACCAATCTAGAAGACACAATGTGACAATATAATAGAAAATTAAAATTTAAAACACGAGAAGGGATAAGAAAAATCACATTAAGCAAATTATCCTGGTTTAGTCCTCTTTGACCTACATCTAATCCTCTTGTACCACAAAAGATTTTTTTCATTATCAAAATAACAAATTACAATGAATGATTTCTAAGCTCATTATTAACTTATTTCTACTAATCACTCATGCTATATTTGGTATGATAGAAGTAGGAAATGAAAGTGAAAAATTAGAATGTTTGGCGCAGCAAATTTTCACCTCCCTAGTAGTCTACTTCCCTCAAAATGCTATGAATTCAGTTCCACCCTTCCCTCATGAAACCCATTTAACATCCATGGAAGTCATTTTTTATGCCTAGTTTACCCTTATCTTCCTCATCTAACCCATACCCTCATTGTCATCATTGTCAGAGTGCCGATTACACCGTACCCTCACCACCGAGATCAAACCGTTGCCATCCCCTGTCTTCCACCACCGTTGACAACACCGTTGTCGCACCATCGAGAGATTTCAAATCCAACGCCATCTCACTTTTTGGTTTTGTCTTTGTCTTCAACCTTGGGCTTTTGACTGCACTATCTCATGACAGGCTATGACGGTCCTCCATCAGTAGCGACGGCATCAGATCAACACCTTTGTCTTCACCACCTGTACCTCTAGTGACGGTGACCTTCAATCTCCTTCCCCCTTCCCATTTTGCTTTGCCATTGTGCCTCTCGTCCCTCTCTGTCATTCCTTGCCTCCATCACCACTAATAGCCTCTATCTTTGTCGCCCTTAATTGCCCATATACCCTTCCACAACTTATAGGGTTCTGATGGGAGTTCTTAAAAAATGGCGATCTACTGTTTTTGGTTTTTAAATTTTGACTTTTGTCTTTAATGCTAGTTGCTAGATTGATGGTTTGTTTAAAAATGGCTCAAATTTGATGGCCTTTCTGGTGATCTCTCTAGTTTGCGAAGACACCGACTATGATGGGTCTAGTTTAACCATGAGAGAGAATTTGTTCTCCATGGGGGTATTATAGTATTTTCACCCTATTCTCATTTTTTAAAAATAAAAATTATACCACACTTTCTTGTACATACCAAATGTGCTTTTAAACACCACTTCCACTTCCATTCCTTTTTTATTTCCACTTCCTTCAAAATCACCTCCACGAACCAAATGTGGTTTTCGATATTATACTAGCACTCTTGGTAAAAAAAAAAGATATTATACTAGCACTCACTGGTTTTTCAACTCACCCTCAAACTAATTTCCTCATAGAAATATTTTTCAATTAGTATATATATAAAAAAAATCCTAAAAGGGATTACAAATAAAACTCAATAGGTGCTCTTAGAAGCAAATAAAACTAGAATCAAAGCTCAATAAAGAAAAGAAAGTATTACACGATTGTTTTGCTTGTATGCATCACCTTCACCATTGAAGCTCCTTTAACTAGTTAGATTTTTGGCCATTGAGGTTGTCATCAATGATATAACCGTTGTGCCCAATCTTGAGAGATTTTCTCCATAGCCTATTTCCATATTAGCATTCTCCTCATAGATTAATGGAAAGGAGACGTTGGATAAGAGGACATGCCAGAATCTGGTAGGAGAGAAATAACATTGCAATGCCGACTTCTTTCCTTTTCTTTCTTCAGTAAATATCGTTCAAGAAGAACCTATATGAGTCACTTGCTTCCAAAAATATTATCCCTTTGTATTGATCAAATTTTTACTAATGGACAGAAGTTTGCCAAGTTTGCACTTTAACTAAGACGCACGTAAGGCACCGCATTAATAATAATAATAATAATTATTATTATTATTTTTAAATCTAATAAGAAATAATAATTTAATACAATATATATAGTTTAATCAGATAAGCCCAAAAAAATTTCTTCCATAAGATAAAAGCTTTGCCTTCAAAAATAACAAGCTTAAAGAAATTTTATATATAATTATATAACAATTTAATACAATGCTTAAAGAAGTCACAATATATTGGAGAAGGGAAAATAAAATTTGTTTAATCATGTCTTTTTGTTCATTGGCTCATGAAAGCTCAAATAAAAATACTCTTTATCCAAAAGATATCCCAACATTACTTAGATATATAGATTAAGTTGTTCCAACAAAATAAGTCCAGGTAATTATTTTAAGAACAAGACCAATTTAAAATAAATTCTCAAAATAAGCTCTTTTAATAATATTTAAAATTTATTTTTATTATCATCAAAAAAATATTTTGTGAAACATTGGGGCCAACAGTTTTGTCTCTTCTAAAGGATTAAACTTATAACAACATATTTAAGGGGCTCAGTTATCTACCAACGGTATCACAATCTTGTTAATTGTGATGTTGCGTTTAGATGAGTGATAAAATATTTGGGGCAAAAAAAATGATAATAGATAAGAAATTATTTTAGGTAAAAATGATATATTTTATTGATCACCAATCTTTGCTTACGGTGAAGGAATGCCATGATTACCTTTCTCATTACAGGAGAAAATTATTAAAACACAAACTAGAACAAATATATTTGGGCAAAGATTCTTATTTTTATTATAAGCATTTGTAATTTTTATTAGAAGATCATAGTTTTTCTTTTGCCAGTAATGGCATACCGCATTAATGTGATGAAGGGTCCAACAACATAGGAGATCTAGTTGAATTACATATATTCTGTGAAATTTTTTTTTCTTTGATAATAATAAAGTAAAAAAAAAAGTGTTCAATCGAGAGATCAAAATGTGATTTTCATACTGGTCAAAAGAAAAAGACAGTGATTTTAATATAAAAATTTTTTTTTATGTTGGACTAACAAAAGTTTTTTTTTCAAGTGAACAAGATTTTTTATTTAAAAACAAAATATTTACAACAGCGAGCCATCATAAGTGATGGGACCAGCAGTTACAATAACCAAGTGATGTTTACCAAAAAAATGAAAAAAAACCAAGTGATACAAAGCAACGTTTATCTAGTAGTCATTCTAGTTTGATTAAAGAGGTGAAAGATTGAACAGAAAACTTGATCAGTGCTACAAGTATCATTGGTGAAGAGGTATTTGTTTTGTGCTTCCCATAATTTCCAACGGGTGATGCTAAAGAGGATGTGCCAATTGTCTGTAACATCTCATGTTAGGGCCCATTTCCCATGTATTAGATCATTTTAGATGCCTTTCATCATGGATTAGAGACTAAAATCATAATATGATAAAATCAGAATTTTTCAAAATTCGGGGTACTGTTCATTTGGCAAATTTTATTTTATCCAATGAACTTTGAAAATTCATAACTAAATCTAAAAAATTCATTTTGAGGTGATTCAAGTCTCTAAATTTATCTTAAATTCAGATCTACATGGAAAAAATATAAAACAGTAACATAATTGGGCCAATTTGTACAGTAATTTCGTGGACTGTTACTGTTCATTTGGTCAATTTGCTATGTTCCAGTTTTCTGACCTCAACTTTGAAAAATTATATCTCCTTCTATTCTGTTCCAAAATATGTATAATCTATGTCATTTGAAAGCTCTACATGTATACTTAATGACATATTTTTATTATACATTTATTTCACTTACACAGGGCATAACTTTAACTTAAGTCATGAAGGGTCAGAATTTGACTCTTACTGGAACAGTTTTGGGAAAAACTTCATATCTCCTGTTATATAGCTCCAATTAACTCCAAATCAGTGGCATACGAAACTTAAAAAATAGATCTTTTTATACATATAACCACTGAATTTTTGGAGCTTTGTATAATTTTATATTATCCTTTGAATTTTTCAGTACTTACTTTCCAGATTTCAGTTTTCCCCTTCTTGCCCTGTTCTAAACCCTGACTTCAAAAATTCATTATAATTCATACATTCATCCAATTTAGGTACTCTTTAGCTCTATGAAAAGCTTGTTCTGTCTACTTTAAAATCATGTATAACACTTTTATAGGATACTCTGTTTCAGATAGAGTTTCCCTACTCAAATCAATACTGGTCATCTCCAATGAACTTATGCCATAACTTACATGATAAGCTTCATAACACATTTACATTGACATTTAGTGCTCCAATTTCATGCATAATATCATAGAGGACTTAAAAGAATATATTTAAGGCATCAAACAGGATTTATCCCCTTTCATACGAATTTATACAAATTCCCAAACATAGCATCAAGACTTGCATAATAATATCATTCATCATTCTCTTCCTCTTTTCCTTTAGCTCTTTGCCTCCCTTGGATTTCTTCCATAACTTGGACCTATCATGTTATTATTTGGGTGATGAGATTTTGGAAATCCCAGTAGCTAGTCACCTCTCAAACAATTACATTATCATGCATGCTATAAAACCTTCAAAACATCATAACAATCATTTCAAGACATAAATCACCATATTGTTTACAAAAATTTCGGCATTATAACGGCATACAAAATGGACATCCCGGGCACTATCCCTTTCATAAAATCAGCCAATACCAGCCTCAAACATCATAAAAACAATATGGCAAGTCATCATTCACAATAATATATAGCAAGACAATATAATGCGAGAAAAAGTAACTATGCTACCTCATGAAACTTTATGTCTTTCCTCTTTGATTCAACCATTTCAAGGACTTCCTTAAGCTTTCTCACACCCTAATGCATCACCAAATATCAAATAAATTAACTTGAACCAATGGTTAGTTCATAAGAACTTCAAACTAATGGTTCCATGACTTTCTTCAATTCATGAAACCCTAATTCTTTAAAAATTCACCAAAAATTCATTTCTAACTAAAAAATGATGAATTATACCTCTATTTCATATAATTTTTCATGAGGAATCCAAATATGGCCTCAGAATGACCAAATTCCATTTCTAACTCTGTTACTGTTCATTCCGAATTAACTTCAAAAACCTAAAAATTTCACTTCCTTAACCTTAAGCTTTTTCATGAAACCATCACTTGTTCCTAAGGTTTTCCACCATGAGGAACTCATTTTTGGCATCAAAAACATGAAATTCCAACTCTAAGTATGAACAGTAACTCGTCCAAAATCAGGGAAATTCAAGAAAAGTTGCTACACTTTGTTATACAACAAACCACTTGCATATTCATGCTTTAAAGGTGTAGTCTAGCATTTCCCCCATGATTTATGGTTTGTAAACTCATTTCCTTGCTAATTCATGTTTGAATGAAACCCTAAGGGAGTGAGGAAGCCAAACTAAACCATGGATCATGTTTTGAAAACCATAATAGCAAGCATAGGGTAGTAGTATGCAAGCTTACCAATTTGTGCTTCAAGTTCCTTTGGTTTTCACTTCTTTTCTCTCTTCCTTCTTCCTCCCTTTGCTTGCGTTTTTCTTTTCTGGTTTGTGGCTGCAGAGGAGCTCGTGAAATGGTGTAGAAATGAGTGGTTAATGAACTTAATTAATTAAAGTAACTTTTTGGCTAATCATGGTTACTTTTCCACATACTTCTTCAAGAAGTATTACAAAATATAATATAATATTACTTCACTCATATGGCTGCAGCAAAAGTCACGCATAGGAGAGAGAGAGAAGTGTCCAAAATTTGCCTAATTTTCCTGATCCAGATATACCTCAATCCGGATACTTTTTAATCGTACCGATAAAATCGTCTTTACCGTAATTTAACATTTTTGGGATACAGGACTATTCTAATTTTATTTTTCTATTTTCATAATTATCTTGTCCCAAATGATATCTGTGTATGGCCCATATCCAGACCTGGTTTCTTTTTAACCATCGGTAGGGCCCACAGTTTACTTTATCGGTTTACTATTACTTTTGGACACTCGACACTGATTATTTCTTTATTCTTGAACATTAACCTACAGTGCCATATACCATTGGACTTCTCTCGTCGAGGGCTTCTTTTTGACAGTAATTTTGTATATTTACAAAATTACCCCTGACCCGGGGTTAAATTATAATTTCTGAAACTTTCGGGTCATTAGGTGTAATTTTCCCCAAGACTTTTCTATGTCTCTCTCCACGTAAATTTTAAATCTTTTTAGGACATCAATGTCCTTTTCATAATTCTTTGGGGGCAAAAATATAATTTTCTCATTTTCCATTCAACCGGGAAAAATAATCTCTTTGCCCCTTTTGATGCAAAACGGTGTCTATCCGTTTTTGCATATTTTAGCTTTCTTGGGATGTTACATTGTCAACTCGCCTTTGCAGATTATCATAAAACCAGTCTTTCACACGATTGGAGTTAAAGTTTGGTCTCTTGGGTTAGGACCAGTTCACTCCATAACTCCTTATCAAGGATGCACTTCCTCGTGACATGGTCAATGTCTTCCTCACCATTGCTGCAGATCACACACATTTTACAATCAGTCATGTGGCCTCTGGCTCATTCGTGGTTAGTTAGTAGACTGTCCCTGATTGCTAGCCATATGAATGTCTTTGTTCTTTGTGCACCCTACCACTTACATACTCTACTCCATCTTTTGTCTTCATCTCCCTAGAGGTACCATTGGATAGATTTATATGCTGATCTTACCGAGAAGGCTCCATTAGTGGAAAGTGACTAGCGGTAACTTTCTTCATCATTCTCAGGTTTAAGGGCTCTTATTGCTGCAATTTGCATCTTGATGTTGATGGGCAATAAGTGGCCAAAGTCAACTCGGCTCCATTCACCTTGGTTATTGATATAATCACTTATAGTTTTGCTCAAATCTCTTTCATCAATTTTGCTAGTGATAGAAGCTTGAGTGGGCCAAGGTCACCTACCCAGATGTCATGCCGAAACCTAATACATGACCTATTGTCAATGTTCAAGCTAATGGCAAGGTGCATGTCTTCCCATACATTGGTAACGTTTCTCCATAAATGAGAGCAAGTTTTCTTTTTATTCGCGCTTTCTTGCTATCTCTCATATTCGTACTTATGTTTGAGGACATGGACCCATAGCTTTTCAAGTTGTACTATCATGGTATAGGCTAGTTTCATAATGAAGACTTTGTTCTGCATCTCTAGGTTCTTAAGGTTGTAGCCTTCATTAGCATAAGGTTGGCAGAAGGAGAACCATTTGACTAGACTTATGCCACGAGTGTTGTTATTGCCTACCCATAAATTTCCTAATTATCCCTTCAATCTTGTTACAAATAGCCCCAGGGAGTTTGGTAGTTTGCATGATGTAATATGGTATAATAAATAGCACAGATTTGCCTAAAGTGATTCTGCTAATGAGTGATAAAGATTTTGCTTCCCACCCACGGAGTAGTTGCAAGAGTCAATCTACAACATATTGGTAGGTGGATTTTGTCACGCTATCATGAAGCAATAGAACACCAAGATATTCGCCTAAGTTGTCTGTATGTTGGTAACCTAAGGTACTACATATGTTCATGGCTTCAGGCCCATTAACATTTTTAGAGAAAAATATGTGTGTCTGGCTTGCATTCACCTTGTGTCCTGAGTAGATGTAGAAATCATCAAGAACCTTCTTTATAGTATTAATTTGGCCTATAGAGGTATCTCCAAAGAGAATGAGGTTATTTGCAAAGAAGAGATGGGAGAGCGATGGTCCAGTTCTACCAAGTTTGATTGGATGCCGGTGCTTTAATGAGACTTCTTTCGATATCATTTGTGATAATCTCTCCATACATAATACAAGAATGTGTAGGGAGAGTGGGTCTCCCTAGTGTATTCCTCTCGAAGAAGTGAAGGGTTTAGATGGGGCACCATTCTAAAGAACTTGCATGGAGGCAGTGGTGATGCAGTTCATAATTAAGCATGTAAGTTTGTTAGGTATACCTTCATCATGGAGGGTGTCTTTAATGAAGTTCCAGCTTAGTCTGTTAAAGGCTTATCTAGATCAACCTTGCTTGCCATCCACCTAACTTTCCTTTGCTTCCTTCTCATATTGTGAATGACTTTCTCAGCTATAATGATATTATCTTCCCTCAATAAAGCTATACTGTTGTTGTTTGATAAGAACATGCATCAAATTTTTGAGTTTGTTGGTAATCACCTTAGTTACTATTTTGTAAATGACTGAGTAGAGGCTAATAGGCCTAAAATCCTTGATTGATTTCAGCTTTCAATTTTTTAGACCAAGGTGATAAGTGTCTTGCTGAGTTCGTGACTAATTTCTTCTCCTTCAAATAGTTCTTTGACAAGAGTGAAGACAGAGTCCCCAACAATATTCCATTGGCTTTGGAAAAGTAAGGCATGTAGACTATCTATGCTAAGGGCTTTTAATGGGCTTATATCAAATAATGCCTTTATAACTTCCTTAAAAGTAATAGTGTCATCCAGTGCTTCAATGGTAGAAGGATTAATAGCAGGGAACATTCTGCTTGCATAGGTTGAGGGGTCAATGGCTTTATTAGAAGTGTAGAGGTCTTTGAAGTGCTTTGCAACAAGCTCTTTCAATATTGATTCATTAGAGCACCAATTTCCATTATTTTTTTTGGGGAGTGAACTTTTATTTCTCCATCATCGCATAGTGACTTCTGTGGACGTAAGCCATGTTTCTATCTCCCCAATTGACCCAGTCAACTCACAATTGTTGAAGCAAGAGAAGTTCTTCCTGTTCACAGGCTTGATCATATTCAGTCAAGGTCTCTTTCTCCAGTTTATAGAGTCTAATAGATGGGCGATCTTCTAGAATTCATTGGACGCCATCAGTTCTGCTTTTCAGTCGCCTTTTGTGTTTTATGATGTGGCCAAAGGTATTCCTATTGCATTCTTGTAATGTTGTGATGAAGTGTTTAATATTATGCTCAACCATGTCCTTTTGGTCCCAAGTCCTTTTGACAAGATCAATAAAGTCTACATTAGTGGTCCATTTTGCTAAAAAACAGAATGGTCAAGTAAAGTAAGTGGGACGTGATTTAAGGCATTAATTAGGATGGGCTGGTGATCCGAGCCAATCTTAGGGATATGGAGCACTGTAGCAGTAGGGAAGAATGAGACCCAAGAGCAATTGGCAAGGCTATGGTCAAGGTGTTCTAGAAGGGTGCCTCTTCTCTATGTGAAACTTGGACCTTCAAAACCAAGATCTACTAGGCTCATGGTTTGAATAAAGTTTTGAAATAGAGGGCAGCCAGATGATCTTTTATCTGAGCCACCTTGACGTTCTTCGGTGGAGAGAATGCAATTGAAGTCCACTACCAAGATCTATAAGGGGGAGTCTGTTGATTTGAGATCATGCAAGTCTTGTCAAAGGAAACACCATTGGTTATGGTTGGGGCTTCCATAAACTGCTGTAAATTGGAAGGATTGATTTGTGCTGCATATCGCCTCCTAGCAATGGATGAATTACCGATGGTTCCCTATAATTGTGACATAAGAAGTCTTATTCCATAGAAGCTAGATGCCTCTGGAGAAGCCAATGGCTTCTACTCTATGTGAAGAGCAAAATCATAGGTTTTTAATAACCCTGTCAGTGGAATGACTAGAGATTTTGGGTTCAAGGAGCACGACAAGGTTAGGCTTATGATCATGCAAGAAATCTTTAAGGACATAGGAGATTTTTTGCTAGCTGCCCCTGGTAGTTCCAAACAAATATCATGTAATTCATGGGTAGAGGAGTTAGTTTAGAATTCCTTTTCAAGACCCAAGAGAGCTCTTTCATCATCAATGGCATCACCATATCTGCTTTTATTGTCTTCTTCTACAAATGGCTCCTCTAAGGCACCCTTGATGGCTTGAATGGTGTTTCTAGAGGGGTATTTCCTTGCTTCTTTTTTCTTTATTTTGGGGCTTTGTTTCTTGAGAGCACTCAACAATTTAACCCCTAGTTTTTGCTGCTTCTGATATAGTGGAACACGGTTTGGTGGGATGTTCTTCTTCTAGTAATAGGACATTTTGGGTTTAGAGGAGCTTTGGCGCAGGGTGGAGATACCTTGTGGATATTCGATAATGACTATCATATGGAATCCTTGGTGTAGCATGGTAGTAATAGAATGTTCAGTGTAGGGCTTAAAGGTATGGCTTGGGCTAACAATCAACATAGGGGCTTCTATGGTTGGGCTTAAGTGTTGGGCCGAAGAGGTAGTAGTGTTTGTCTAGGAGTTACTATATAGATGTTATTGGGTTTTTGATGAGGGATGAGGTTAATAGGCTTGGGATAGCTTATTAGGCCTAAGTTGGGTTGACTTTAGGGTACCTTTAGGAGTAGGTGTAGTAGTTGTACGGGTGTTGGAGGGGGGAGTATGGTATTTGTTAGGGTTACGTTTAAGAGGCTGAAGGGTTTCAGACCCTTTTTGACTTTGGGTCTCCTTTTGTGATTGCTTTTTGTACAAGGTAGGTGTGTTAGTTTGCAAAGCTTGTGGAGGCTCCTAGGAAGTTTGTGTATTTTCAGCTCTGTCAGGCTCCTCCTCCCTATTTGTACTAAGCACATTGAATCTCAATCCAGTGCTTGGTTCTCGAGTAGTTCTCTTCAGGTCATGTTTCTTCCCATCTTTATTGTTTCTCCAAGTTTGTCTTTAGACCTACATTCAAGGGCCAAATTTGTCTTCATCTTTCCCTATATGTGTTGGTTGCTTATTGTTGCTAGAAGATTCAGGTTGCCATCAATTTTTTCTGGTGAGGCTTGCATGGTTTCATATGGTTTTTCACTACAGTGGTCTTGCAGGTGGTCGTATCTTCCATATAGTATTTATCTGTCTCTTTGGTAGGCGATGTAAGTGATTGGCAAACTTAGAGGGAGAAAACATGGTTAAGGAGATGATATTAGAGAAGAAAGAGTAGAGGATGATGAATTTCCTTAAAGGCAAACTCGGAGAGAGCAAAGATGTTGAGGGAGTGAGTGAGTGAGTGGTTAAAGTGTAATGGAATGGGAAGGCAAAGAAGACAAGGCAATGATAGGAGGAGAGGAGGAGAATTGAGAGGAGAAAGAGGAAAGAAATGGTATGGCTAATGTCAAAGAAGAAGGAAGCGATGACAGAGGAGGAATTGGAAGGTTGAGTTTTAGGTTTCCATCTTTTTTAATAAACAAGGGGTCTTTTGGACATTTCACAAAAAAATTAAATTCCAATTTGCTACCTTAGTTAGGGCTGATCAAAGTACCCAAAAACCCGGTCAACCTAGTCCTGCCTGGTTGCAATGAGTTGGGTTGAACCCGGTGAAAAATTGCCCAAAGACCAAAAGGTGAGATGAGACCTGGTTATTACTTTAGGCAGGCGGGTCCTGGCTCCAGACCATTGGCCCCAGCCTAACCCGAGAGTGTAATAATATTATTTTATTTAATATAAAATGACATCGTTTAATCCCCCAATGCTCTTAGCCCTAACATACACCCTAATTCACCATTTCTCGACATTTCTCAACCCTTTCTCAGCTTTACTCAGAGTGCTTTTGTTTCCATTGGCAACCATCATCGATGTTACAACCATTGTTATTGGCGCTCTCCTTCATCCATCCATCGCAGCACAACTCTCGTCTGTCCTCATTTTCTTTTCATTTTCAATAATTAGTGTGAAGCTCGGCACCTGGGAGGTAATATTCTCCTCCTCTTCCTTTTGTTTTCAATAATAAGCTTGAAACTCGACTTGCTCTGAAACTCTTTATTTTTCTATTTTGTTTTTTCTGATCTAGGGCTTGAAGCTTAACATCCAGGCTTACTTTGAAACTCAACTTGCTCTGAAACATAAGCTTGAAGCTCGACATCCAAGCTTGGTACTTCTCATCCTCTGTCAGCCTCCGCGCATTCTCGTTGGTAAGCCCCTTGTTTCATCAACATCCCTCAATATGTATAATATTGTTTATAACTATCTATTCTATCTGTGATTTTCCTTTGTGGGTTTTGAAGCTAATAGTTGGCTCTATTATGCAATTTTCCAACTCTTAGTGTATGACATAATATTTTTGGTCTACTCACTGCCCTTCTCTTTAAAACCTGCTTTTTCTTGAACGTTTTCTATTCGTAGGCCAAAAAAGAAGTGCATTTCTAGTCATCTAACAACTTCCATCATTTTTTTTTCTTTTTTTCTCAAAAGGGAGTATTATTTTTTATTTCAAATATATATCCAGTCTTTTTTCATGTGCTAGACCTGTTTAGCTATCAGAACTGAAAAATGACTCAAGAAAGTTGACTCTTCATGTCTTATTAATCTAGTCTCAGCACATCAACTAGATTTAAGTTTAGTGAGACATAGCTAAAGTTCACTCTTCATGTCTAATTTCTTCCTTATTGATCATATGACATGATTTTCTGGAAGCTATTTTGTTTATCTATGAATTTAATCATGTTAGACCTTGTCATTTGTTGTAACAAATGTTATCACAAAGTATTACAAAATAGTTGAAGTTGCTCGTGTACTTTCTTCAAAAACATGAATTTAATCAGGTCATTAAAAAGCATGCTAGTGCACTTTCCTTAGAAACATATTAGAGCACAAGATTTAGCTTTGAAGTTCAATTTTGTCTTATATGTCTGGACTTGATTTGTACTCAGTTACTTTTTGTCAAGAGAAAATCTCTCATTTTTGCATATTAAAAAACTCACTTCGGTAAGTATGTGCTCCTAGTTTGCTTATCTTCTTTTGCATTGATGTGCTCTCATTATCATAAAACTGCACATGAATATTAATATTACAGTACTTATTTTTAGTATTTTTTAAAGTATATGCACTAGATGAACAAAAAACATTCTTTATTCTTGATTCATAGTTTCTTTTTTTTGGGTGATAGTCTTTTTTTTTTTGGTCTAAACAAATGAATGATAGTCTTCATCTCCTGATTGAATGTCATCATCACATTTCTTGAATGATTTTTTTAAAAAAAGCAAAGAAAAAGGAAATGAAATCGATGTGTGTGATGTATAGGTACATGAACTTGCCTGTATTATAAAGCATGGATATGTACATAAACCTAAGACATGAGGGGACAAAATTTAGTGTAATGTCAAGTTGTGCCTTGTACTAATGCCTGACATATGCATGACAGTAAGTTGAGACGTCTATGTTTTTTGAAGTTGATTGATAAATAAAGCTATTTTTTGGGACAAAGCACCTTGTGTTTCAGTTTATAGACATGATTATTGTTCATGTAGGACTTCAAACAGTAGCAATGACAAAGTGACAAATAGATATGAATGAAAAACAAAGTCATAGTTTATATATTCAAAACTAAATAGTATTATATATATATATATGGCAATGGCTTTATCCTCTAGTTAGTAGTAGTAGCAATTGTTGTGTTGACTACAAGAATTTAGCATTCAAAAGATGGCTTAACTTAAAAATGGCTTCATGTTTTACTACAACAAGTTTGGCTGCTGTTTAGATTCCTTTTACTTTCTTCTTGTTTATTTTCTTTTCACTTCACAACCCAAATGTCACATTTGCATCAAGTTGCTTCAATAAGACCTATTATAGCTGCAATATGATCTTGAATTTAATCATTTCTTTAATGAAAATGTCTAGATTTTTAATACTATTTTTTATAGATTAATTATAAAATTTATTGTTGATTGCTATTTATAGGTATATTTGCAATCTTAAAATGGCAAACCAAGGTTCTATAGCTGAAGTAAATCAACCAATTACTAATATAAGCACTGGTTGTGAGAATGAAACATCAGCCCCTACTGCACCTATTGGTCCAAATGAGTCCACAGAAGCTCAAGCAACAACTCAAGATGATAGGGGAAAAAAAGAAAAGAAATGGAAAAAAAGCCACCAAAAGTCTCAAGACAATCAGATGTTTGGGACTATTTTGTCAAAATCCCTATGGAGGAAACCAATGGAGAAACTCGAGCTGCTTGCAATTATTGTGAACAAACATATGCATGTGACCCAAACAAGCACGGGACTACATCCTTGAGAAGGCATATAAAGAAGTGTAAGAAAAACCCTCAAAATGCAACAACAATTCCAAAACAATCAATGTTGAATTATGTGTCATCTCGTGGAGTTACTGGGGAAGGTAGAAGCCTTGGTTTCTCATGTCTTTAATTTGAAGCGTTGTCGAAGAGCTTTGGTTGAGTTTATAATTTGTGATGAGCTTCCTTTTCAAATAGTTGAGAAGAAGGGTTTTAGGAAATTTGTGAATGAGTTGGAGCCATAGTTTAGTATCCCTTCTAGGATGACAATTTCTCGAGATTGTTTGCAGCTATACGAGGGAGAAAAGAAGTCACTAAAGAAGGTGTTGAAGAAGTGCTCTAATCGTGTTTGTTTGACTACAAATTGTTGGACTTCTAGTCAAAATTTTTATTACCTATGCTTGACTGCTTATTTCATTGACCCGGGTGGAAATTACACAAGATGATTTTGAGTTTTTGCCAAGTTGAAAATCATAGAGGCGAAACAATTGGCAAGATCATAGAAAAATGTTTGCTAGATTGGGGAATAGAGAAAGTATTCACCATAACCATGGATAATGCATCAGCTAATGACACTTGTTTGACATATATAAAAAGGTGATTGAGGATTTGGAAGGTCTAATATGTGATGGTGATTATCTGTAACTTAGGTGTACTGCACATATCCTTAACTTGGTGGTTAATGAGGGGTTGAGGGACTTGAAGAATAGCTTTGATGCAATTCAAAATGTTGTTGTATATGTTCGATTTTCACTAGCTCGTTTCCAAAAGTTCAAAAGTTTTGTTGAGGCAAAAAAGTTGGACATAAAAAGTCTTGTGTGCCTAGATGTGAACACTAGATGGAATTCAACATACTTAATATTAGAAGTTGCTTTGAAATTTCATAAGGTATTTAAGAGGATGCAAGATGAAGATGGTGAGTATCGTGATTATTTCATTGGAGAAGGAAGCCGTGAGGGCCTCCTAGTGCATATGATTAGAGTAGTGCACAAGTGTTCATCAAATTTTTGAAGGTTTTTTATGAAGTAACTCTAAAATTCTTAAGCTCCTTGGAAGTTACATCTAGTACATGCTTTCACCAAATTGTTCGCATTCAAAATTTGCTAACCAAGAATGCAAAAAATGTGGTGGATCCTGTTCTCATGGATATGTTAATGAACATGCAAAGTAAATATGACAAGTATTGGGGTCTAATAGAGAAATTGAACCCTTTGTTAATTGTTGCGGTTATCTTAGATCCTCAATATAAGCTTGCATATGTTGAAGATACCTTTCAACAACTTTTCTTGATATTGAGGTGTGCGAGGCAATGATTAAAAAGGTCAAAGATACCCTAGATCAATTGTTTGTAAAATATTCTAAGGGTGTTAGCACTTAAACAAGTACCGTTACTCCATCTAATACCATGGGGCCAGCAAACATGGAGATATTTGATGATGAGGGGGATCCTAGAAACAAGTGGTTGGCAACTTTGAAAGAAAGAAGCATAACAGATCCACAAACAAAGTTAGATAAGTATATTGCAACTGACTCACGTGATAACTTTCCTACTGATTCAGAATTTGATGTCTTAGCATAGTAGGAAGCAAATGCTACTAAATATAAAGTGTTGTCCTTAATTGCACGTGATGTCTTAGCTATGCCAATGTCTACAGTGGCTTCTGAATTAGCTTTTAGCACTGGGGGTCGTGTTATGGACTCTTATAGGAGTTCACTTTCAGCTAAGATGACGAAAGCACTTATATGTGCTTAAAATTGGTTTCTTCCAAGATTATCTCTTTCAGAATTTGTCTCTAATCTGCGTGACTTCGATAACTTTGAAGAAGGTGAAAATGTTGTTCAATCTGGTAAGTTTTTTTGTTACTGATATATTTGTAATTGATTATACTTTAGTACTTTACATTTTTTTGTTGTTGTTGACTACTTGTACTTTATATATTTTTCAAATCTTTCCGGTGTAATTGAAAGTGGAGATGGCGATTTGATGGATATTGATTGACGTTGAATGGCCTTTCTATTTCAAATTTTTCAACAATCTCATTTTTCATATATTTGAATGGCTATTTTTGTGATTTGAAATGACCCTTTTTATTGTGGCTAGTTAGATGAATATTGAATAACCTTTTTGTGTTAGGTTGATATGGCAAAACACTTCTTAGGATGCAAATAGGAAGGTTTAGGTTGGATTTAAACTGACATTGCAATGGCTTTTGTTATGAATGACAAGATTTAGGCTAGAATGATTTTTTGTTAATATATATTGATATTGAATGAATCATGATATGTAATTCTTTTGTGTAGCTTATGTGATCATTACGGAAGAATCATGAGGTGCACATTATGTAATGATCTTTTGTTGATATACTTATATGGAATGAATCATGATTAATATATATTGATTCTAATTATTATTGTCTTTCATATATATATATATATTGATTATTGTTCAGGTACATGTACATTCATATTTGTGCAATTGGAGAATCAATTGATAAGCTCCAAGAGGACACTCTGAGGCTTTTGTGTTATGCTTATCATATAAATCATGTCTCTTATTCATTATGTTTACTAAGGTGCTTTGATGATTTTGTAGTAAAGTAAAGCTTGAGATTAAATTTCCAATCTCATTTGAATTTTTGGTCTAAGATATATAATCCAACTTTTTAGTCCAATAAATTTATATAGATTTAAGTTATTTTATGTTTTGGTCCTTATTTTTGTTTGGAAAAAATTTTAAAGGAAAAAAATTCAAGACAAGGACAAGATGAGGCATGACGATCTTCCAACCCAGTCTCACCCCAGTTTCCTAACCCGGTCCTATTTTAGTCTTGGTCTTGACCAGGCAAGATCGGTCCTCAGTCTCTATCTTTGTGGCCCGTCCCCTTATAGGACAAGGCATTAGGTTGGTTGCTAGCCCGGTCCTGCCCGGTCTTTGATCAGCCCTAACCTTAGTAATTAGCTAAAATTACCCATAACCTTAGTAATTAGCTAAAATTACCCAAATTTGGGGTATGATTTTGGAACTAAGTTGTCTCTTTAGTATTGATATGTCTTTTTCCCTTTATTCAAGTGTGAGAACCGTATAGGGTATACATTTCAACCCTCTTTCATTTTTTTGGACATTTTGTGTCGGCCTTCCATGTGTATTATAGTAGACCCATTTTATAACAAAACTAGCAATGCACCCGTATGATATACGAAATGCTCCAATAAATTAATCTAATAAGATATTCCTTTAGTTTCATATATATTGTTGTTTAAGATTTTAGTAAATGGATTAAGAAAGTTATAATTAATGTAAAATAATTACTATACAATGACTAAAGTATTCTCATTAAAGAGTCTTGACTGAAATTCAACTTCTAAAAATTGTAAGTAATAGATAAGAGACATAAGAAAAAATGGGATTAATAAATATGTCCTCTGGTTCTAAATATAAGATATTTTTAATCAAGGAATAAAAAAATGGACTGAACCGATCGAGAATCGGTGCCAGGTTTGGATCGGTCATAGATGTGGATTTGGCATGCTTAGGATCGATTGAACTGGTACAAAACCGGTTTTAACCGGTTTGATTTTTATTTTTTAAGATATTTTTTAAAAATAAAATAATATTATTTTTGTATAAATTTTTTCTTTCTATATTATAATATTATATAAGTATTATTATGATACATAATTATTAATAATATTAAATTTACTTTATAAATAATATGAAAATATAATATTAATTAATTATTTTGAATTCAAAATATAATTATAGATGAATATTAACTTATTTAGATTTTAATATTAGGTTGTAAAACTTATTAATAATATTTTTAATTTTTTATATGATATATAAAATTAAAAAAATTATTAAATTTACTTTTCATCTTAAATTGAATATTAATTTTATGATCTTGAATAAATATTTTTTATATATTTCATTCACGTTATTAAAAATATATCAATTTATTCATAACTTATCTAACTTCGATTCGGCCATTGAACCTTGAAGCAATACCTCAGTAGATTCAATAGCCGGTCCATTTTTTAATACTTTGTTTTTATCTACCTCATATATGTTTAAAAAAACGAGTTTGTTAATTAAATTTATTGAGAAATTATAATATTTTCTATCATTTACCTTTATTAGTTACATTATCTGTCATACTTCTCATAATATTTATCTCTTACATATTAATTATATATCAAAGGTATGCATGGAAAAAAATAATTAATGCACAAATACCAAATTTTTCTTAGAAAAAATTCTATATTTAGACTTGGGGGGAGTACATTAATGCATGAATGCACCCATAAGATAAAATTGAGAGAATATTATATGAATCAACACCTCATTCATGTATAACCATATAAACAAATGCAATTGCTTACCATTAGAAGAGAATATTAGTCTTTTTATGACCAAAAGAAGAGAAGATTAGTCTTATCATATATAAGAAGTGATTCATGCACCAATTCATATAAATATATTCAGATTGAATGTTTATTTATTATCATGGATATGGAAAATTATATTGCTAAATGCAATAGTTACAACAATTTAATACCAATGAAAATTGATAAAAATACTTTAAAAATATATTTATTTGTTTGTTAAATATCAAATAATAAATTTTACTAAATTGCTACTAGTTCAATTCATGACTTGAGATAGATTTTTTTTATAATAAATTGATATGTTTAAATAATGACTTATGGATAGATTTTTTTTTTATAATAAATTGATCTATTTAAATAATGACTTATGGTGGATTGACTCATTTAACATGTTTAATTCATAATTCAGTCTTTAAATTGTTTAATTTGATTAATGATAATGACTCAAATTCCAATTTACAAATAAACAAAATAATTCTAGAAATGAACTTTCAACCTAACATTAGTACTTGAAATTACTTTGCCTTTGAGCATATGTATTTTTTCCCATCTAAGTAATAATTAGACATATGATATTGCACAGACCCAACTACCAATTAATATGTACTAAATCAGCATTTTTCATGGTTTATTTTTAGCAAACATAGTCATATTTATACTATCTTTAACTATTAAATCACCACACCTAATGGCCTTTCTTTCAGCATAGATCAATGAGACATTTCAACTTTTTGAAAATTTACAATAAATTCTCTAACACCTTCAATAATATCACTATAAGGGTGATTCTCATGATTATCTTGAAGTATGTCAAATTGATTAGTTGTAAATTATTAAAATTTCAAATTTTAAATTAATGCTTAGTTTGATGTTATTTAGACGGAATTTTTAAATAATGTAATTTATGAATTAATTACAAACCACCAATTATGTATTAGTATTATATTAATTTATTAGGAAATACATGATATATTGACAACTAAATATGAACTAAAATTCTATTGATAAATACAATTCACCATAATTATGAATCACAACATCCACATCTTCTTTACCCCCACAAGCATAGGAGTTCCAATCATTGCTACAATACAAAGATTGGATTGAAAGCACATCTCCAATGGTCTTTTCTTTTCTTTTTTTTCTCCTCCTTTTATGGTTGAGGTCGATAGGGTTGCTTTCATAAGATCTAAGTTTGTGTAATAGCTAAAAATCCTAATATATAATCTTTCTGGTATTGATGTATTATGGCGTCAGAGGTTTAAGCATATTTGTTTGTACTCATATATAGCTTATTCACACAATGTCTAAGGATCTGCATAATTTTTTTTCTAGGAATGATGGGAATTCATTAAGAATACAATTAACCAATTAATCAATTGGTCAAAATCTAGCACAGTAGTTTCACAATGCTAGTTGAGTATTCATAGATAATATCATGTGATACCATATTTTTTATTGTGCGGCTATGATACTCTTTGTTCCTTTTCCAAAATCCATGAACATAAATTATGAATTAAGGAGCAAATATGAAATTATTTAACAACTCAAACTAAGAAAAAGATAACAAAAGAAAACTTAAAAGTTAACATAAAATGCATCGCTTAAATAATATTATAAATAAATATTTCTTAAAAAAACCAAAAAGAAAGTTTGCATATTTTTTATGCGGCAATTTTAAAAAATTGCATTATAGACCTTGTGAAAAATTGCATTATAGACCTTGTGAAAAGTTTATTACAATCAATTATTTGTAGTTTGGCAGCACCCTATTCGTAAAATATTCCATTGAACAACAGCTTCATATACAAACCCGCGTCCTACAAAACCATATATATCGATTGAATCTCACCTGGCAAATCAAAACCTTGCATTTTTCGAAGTTGAACCGCCCTAACTCATTCTCCAGGACAAACTAACTCCGTTAATGGCACGTACAATTTTGTATCTGGCAGCCATTGACCTGTACAACTATAAAAACTAAAAAAAGTTAGTCAACATAGTCTCATGTGATGATTGTTGGTTAACAAAATATTAAATATTAAAGAGTGGTGAGAATTTTTAAATAGATCAGTGTCTCAGGAGATGGAAAATATGAAAATAAAAATAGATATAAAAAATATAGTTTGAAAGGGAAGGAAAAATAAAAATATAATAAACAACAATATAAAACCTGAATTGCTCATAGACTAATCAAAGATGAAGTATGCTTGGTGTGAGGATTGAAGAATACCACCGAGATAAAGAGATTGCGGGAAAGCATAAAATATATATTTGCATGAATGACCATCGTTCGGGGCAATATTATTTGACTCATAATTGATTGAATAAATTGAATAGACATCCTTTTTGGTAACATAGATTGCGCGCTCTTCAAATCAAATGTTATAATAATATCTAACTTAAATTAGAATAAAAATGTGCCATTAGTTCCAATCATTTAGAATGTATATAAAGAGTAACGTTCACGAGAATTGGGGTATGAAATTGTTAGCCTGTTAAACTGGAGGATGTTAAAATGGCAATCAGTTTTAAATGTCATAAATTTATGTTGGAAAAAAATAATGAGATAAATTTTCTAGTTTTATTTTAATGGAATTAATGCTAAAAAAAGAAAAAGCTAGCGTAAGAAATTTGTACAAGAGCTGCGATCATCCTTTGCGGTTAAGTTACTTAAAATAGCTCTTAACTTTTTTTTATTAATGGTGGAATTTGATCACTTATTGTTTGTGATCATGATATATAATATCTAGGCTAAATTCAAATACATAAGATGGTAAATTCAATTTTTTTAGTGGCGGTAAATTGAACATTTGAGGATTTACTTATATTAATCACTAATACACATGTATGTACACGTCATACTTTCAATCCCACCGTTTGCAAAAATTGAAAACACCGTAGATGTTGAATCTTTAATCTAATTGAAATAATAAATTGCCCAAGGAATTACTTGCACATATATCTTAATATATAATTTCAAATTAAAATATGGTTGGATATGAAGAAATTATTAGAATTTAATTAACAGGGGTGTAATGAAAATTTGATTATCTTTATTTTTGAATTGATTGCATCTCCATGATGGGGCCTTTTCCTATCAACTGGATTAAAATATTATTCATTCCTTATAAATAATATTAATTGCCTTATTTGAGTGGAAAAAAAGTTAATGGAAATTGTAGCATCCAATGTGGCATCACTATATTTCAGTATTTGTGCCTTGGTTTGCTGACGTTATATATATACTCTCTTCGTCTTTAATTATAAAAAACAAATAAATACTTCATCAATATCAAGAAAAAATAGTTTTGTTAGTTAAACTTATTAATTATGCTATAGTTTTATTTTTTTTAGAATTGCCCACATTAAAAGTTTAGGGTGAGGTTAATTAATTACTAATAATTATCAACATTGCTTTAATTACTTAAGGGTATAAAAGGAAAATGATATTAATTATTTCACAAATTATATATATTTTTTATATTTTAGGATAAATGAAGAGTCCTAAAATTCTTTTATAATTAAGAATGGAGGGAGTATATATATATATATATATATATAAATAGATTCTAGTAACAGTTGAGAAAAAGGAACAAACACTTTGATCTTTAAAGATATTTCAAAGGTTATTACAAAAAAGAGAGAAAGGGGTTAAGATGATAAAAATGGTTGTACTCACAAGCGTATAGCTGAAAAAATTATTTGAAATTTAAAAGCTATTAAATGATAAATGGTTATATATTGATTTTAATATTAATGTTGATAAGGGAAAAAAATAAAATATCCAAAGTAAATACATATCACTCATTATTATTAGTCAAATGATTGCTTTATTATATAACAAAAAAATGTTGATTGATTTCATGAATATCAATAAATATTTTAAAATAAATTGCATAAAACAATAATAACAATAATCAAATTTTTTCCCAACAATCAAATTAACGTTATTATTGCATAAAAAAGTGCATAAAACAATAATTAAATTAAAAGCAATAATTGTAATATTAATACAATAATCGTAACCAAATTAAATGGAATTAAATGACCATTTATTCAGACACTAATTTTTAAATTTTAATTAATTACAATATTAGACAAGTTATTAAAAAAACAATAGACGCATGCGAATGATTTGGAGATAAATGGTTTTGATTTGCAATATTTACAAATCAATCAGAATTAGAATATTATAATCGTGAGATGTAATTGTTGGTCCAAAAGCATCATGTAATTAGCATTATATATATATATATATATTAATATAGTTAGCATCTAAATTCTAAATATATTTAAATCAGAAAATAGTGCAGTAATCAGAAAGAAAAATGAAATTTTCATTTAATTGACATTATATTATTAATATAATTAGCATATAAATATATTTAAATAAGAAAATGGTGCAGTAATAACAAAAAATGGCTATTTCTATAGGATATGATTTAATGGAAGAATATATGGATCATTCATTAATGGGATCAAATAACCTTAAAACCATTAATTAACTTCCACGTACTATTACAATTTCTATATAGAATTTCTTATTGATGTGACGTTCCAAAATTTCTCACTGATCAGGGAAATAGATTGGAGATAAATGATTTTGATTTGTAATATTTACAAATCAATTAGAATTAGAATATCATAATCGTGAGATATAATTGTTGATCCAAAAGCATCACATAATTATTAGTATTATATATATATATATTAATACAGTTAGCATCTAAATTCTAAATATATTTAAATTAGAAAACCGTGCAGTAATAATAAAGAAAGATGAAACCGTCATTTAATTGGCATTATATATTAATATAATTAGATATAAATATATTTAAATAAAAAACAGTACATTAATGACAAAAAATGGTTATTTTTATGGGATATGGTTTAATAGAAAAATATATCAGTAAGTTATTAATGAGATTGAAGAGTCTTAAAAAGATCAGCTTCCACGTAATATTATAATTCCTATACAAAATTTTTTGTTGATGTGATTTATACAGAATTTCTTTCTGGCATTTCAAATTTCCTCATAATCCACTAATCGCTTGTTTGGTTTATCATTTTAGAAATTAAATTATGGTTTCAAACTTTATTTTTCACAGTAAGAATATTTGATAATTTATAAATTATTTTTTTGAAAAATAAAAAATATATTAAACTATAATTTTAAAAAAAGAAGGAAAAAGTTACTTGTTATTAGCAAAACCATAATTTTGAAAAAGAAGACAATGCTAAGTTTATATTATACATCTAAAAATATTTTTAACTCTTATTATTTAAATAAGTTTATGGTTAAACTTACTTTTAAAAAATAATATTCAAATATAACAATTTAGTGCCGTTTGATTCTCTTTTTTGAAAAAAAAAAATATGGTTTTCAACCATGATCTTTTAAGAAGATGTATTTGATTAAACACAAATTGTCTTTTTAAATAATGAAAAGTAAGATAAACTGTGATCTTAGAAAAGAAGGAAAAAATTACTTTTTCTTTAATAAAACGTGAGTTTTGGAAAAAGAGAAACAAATTTACTCTATATTATGCATCTAAAAGTACTTTTAATCCTTATTATTCAAATAGATTTTTTATCAAACTTATTTTTACAAAAAGAATATTCAAATATAACAACTTACAACAAACTTACTTTATTTAAATTTAACTTAATTTTATAAAACTGAGAATCAAACGACCCCTTATTATAGTTTGATTTATCTTTTTAAAAAAGAAACTATGGTTGAAAAGAAAATGTGTTTGGACAAATACTAACTGTCTTTTTGAAAAATAAAAATTAGGTTAAACTATGATTTTGAAAAAGGAGGGGAAAAATTACTTTTCCTTTAACAAAACATGAGTTTTGAAAAAGGAAAAACAAATTTACTTTATATTATACATCTAAAAGTATTTTTAATTTTTATCATCAATTTTTTATCAAACTTACTTTTGTAAAAAAATATCCAAACAAAACAACTCACAACAAACTTACTTTATCTAAACTTTTTTTTTACAAACTTTATTTATCTTAACCTAATTTTATAAAATTGAAAACTAAGTGCTTGTTTGGTGTAGTTTTTAAAAACAATTTTTTTGTTTTTGAAAACAGAAAAATAAAAAAACTTGTTTGGTAAATCTATTTTTTAAAAACTGTTCTGAAAAATAGAAAAATAGAAAATTTAGAATATTTTTAAGGTGTTTTATAATTTTTGTTCTGAAAAATAAAAGAAAAGGTAAAAAACACCCACCTCATTAATGCTAAAATTATAAATTTTGAATAACTCATCTATCAATTACTAGTTATGATTTTGAGAACATCTATTTTAATAGATTTTATTTATTTTATTATTTTCAAAATTTATTCTTAAAAACAATTTTACAAAACTATTTTGAGAAAAACAAAACAGAGAACAATGTCAGACCCTAAACATTCCCTTACAAAAAATTTACATTTATCTGAAGTTTACTTTTATAAATTTTATTTGTTCCAACTAATTTTTACAAAAGTGAATATCAAACGGAATATATATATATATATATATATATATATATATATAAAAGATCGCATGTCCCGATCTCTAACTGGTTGAGGGGCGTCAAGCCGTCAACTGGAGGAATCTAACGAGTTCTTTGCTTTCCTTTTCAAAAGGTTCGCTTCTTGTGTTTTCTTGTCGCCTCAGCTCCTTTTCTACTATAAAGAAAACTGATCGCTGGATCATCATCATTCTCATCATGCTGTTAATTTTGTGATTTTATTGTTGGTAGCCGTACCTCCAGTTTTAATTACATAGCTGTTAATTTTATAGTATAGACTTGTCAGTACAGTTTGATAATTCAGAGCGTATTTTAATTTGTAAGTTTATCACGGTTTTCCTTTCCGTTTCAGTTCCTCGGACTATTTATCCTTTGCATTTTTTTTTTCTGGCTTATATTACATGGGATGGAATTACTCTTTATTATGTTTTAATTCCTTGTTTCTGATTTAAATTACAGTTCCTTAGGCTATTTTTTCCCTTTAATTTTGGTTTGTTGTGTGAAATTTTTGGATTTCTGCATAATTTCTTTTTCTTAACAATTGCTTCGATGTAGTGCGAGAGTTAAGCTAATGTAGGGTGGCACTATAAAGCTAGTCTTTATTGGTTTATATGAGTCGAAGTTGCTTATATCCATTAGAATGATGCTATCAATTATTGGCTGCACATCCAGTAAATTAGATATGCAAAGGTAACAGTTAAATGTATCACTTTGGTTTCTATGATATATATTTCAAATGTGAATTATATCCTACCTCGGGATTCTTTGTGCAATTTATGCATTTTCAAGTCTTTGTTGTAGATTTGTTTGCATCTTTTAATGTTGTATTTTCATTTCCCAGGTCCTTTCTGGAAGCCTATAGAGTGAAAATCCTTAGTTTCCTTAATGGCACCACAAGATACTGCTTCTGGTGTTGAAATGCCTCAGAGACCTCCCGGTCTACTGCGAGATCAGGTTCAGCTAGTGAAAAGAAAGGACTCTGAACGCTATGAAATTGTCCCAATCCCAGAAGCTCTCTCATTCGAAAAAGGTTTCTTTATAGTTATTCGTGCATGCCAATTGCTGGCTCAAAAGAATGATGGGATAATATTAGTAGGAGTTGCTGGACCCTCTGGAGCAGGGAAGACAGTTTTCACTGAGAAGGTTCTCAACTTCATGCCAAGCATCGCTGTCATAACAATGGACAACTATAATGATTCTAGTCGAGTCATAGATGGCAACTTTGATGGTAAGTTTTATTCTCATCATTTTCATTAACTCTTTAACATAATTCAAGATGTGTACGAAATCTGAAAAGATATTTCTTCTTGTTCATTTAATGGCATGCTCAGACTTTATTTTGCCCATTCGTTGCCAAGAACTGCTTCCACAGCTTCCAGTTGTTCATCTTTCTTGTCATTTTCCTAGGAATAGGAAAGGATGCAATACAACCCCGAGTTCTAACATCATGATTGTTTGAAACAGACCCTCGGCTGACAGATTATGATACATTGCTCGAAAATATACAGGGTCTTAAAGCAGGGAAGCCAGTTCAGGTTCCAATATATGATTTCAAGTCTAGCTCTCGCATAGGTTACAGGTTTTGTACCTTTCCACATAAAGTTTTTTGGGATATGAAAAAGGTTGTTTTGTAGCTGTAGTCTAAATTATCCCTCACAATGAAAAAACCTGAAAAAATGCATGCATGCTCGCGCACACGCAGAGTGTAATAATAATTCATGCTGGGAGGCCTTGCATGGTGAAAACTTATAGTTTCTGGTTATTTGAAGATTTTAGGTCTATTAGTTCACAAAGACTACAACAACAACATTAATTATATTCCACTTAGTGAGATTGACTGTATGGATTATACGACACTACTAGACTTTATAAAAAAACCATTTCTTTAGATAAATTATTTATCAAAAGATCCTGTTTTATAACCTCTTTCAATGTTATCTTTTTACGTCTTTTTATAGGGTTAAAAGCTATTTGATCAACTCTTCTTACTGGCTCCTCTCGTCCTTTTCTCTGTATATATTCAACAACAACAATAATATTAGTTTTATCTCACTATGTGAGGTCAGCTACATGGATCATACGACGTTAATTGACTTTATCAAACACCATCTTTTCAGATAAATTATTTCTCAAAAGTTCATTCTTTATAACTTCCCTTAGTGTCCTTTTTGGTTTTCCTTTACACCTTTTGATAGGGTTTCAAGCTATTTGATTAACTCTCTTCATTGGTTCCTCTTGCCTTCTTTGTTGTACATGTCCAAACCACCTTAAACAATTTTCCACCATTTTTTCCTCGATAATCCATGTCATAAGATTCGACAGATTTTTACGTTGGCTTTTGAGGGCCTAACACAACCTTCCTCCTTTACTCGGGCTTGGGACCGGCTATGATACTCTATAGCCTAACACAAACCACCTTAATCCATGTTAAAAGATTCGACAGATTTAATAAGAGGCCAATTAGAAATGATTCAAAGGTAAAAATTAGAGAGCAAATCATTCCTGAAGTGTAAAAGTTTAGATATTTGGGATCGATTTTACAGAATAATGGTGAAATTGATGGGGATGTTATGCATAGAATACAAGCTAGGTGGTTAAAGTAGAGGAAAGCAACATGAGTTATTTGTGACTACAAAGTACCTATTAAGTTTAAAGGAAAATTTTACAGAATAACTATAAGGCCAGCAATGCTATATGGTAGTGAATGTTGGGCTTTGAAAGAACAACAAGAGCATAAGATGGGAGTAGCAGAGATGAGAATGTTGAGATGGATGTGTGGTTATACAAAATTGGATAAGATACGAAATGAATGTATACAAAGGAAAGTTGGGGTAGCACCTATCGAGGAGAAAATGGTGGGAAATCGTTTAAGGTGGTTTGAGCATGTACAAAGAAGAGGGCAAGAGTAGCCGGTGAAGAGAGTTGATCAAATGGCCTGGAGTCCGATCAAAAGGCGTAGAGGAAGACAAAAAATGACACTAAGGGAAGTGATAAGAAATGACCTTTTGAGAAATGATTTATCTGAGGAGATGGCGTTTGATAAAACACATTGGCGTCGTATGATCTACGTAGCCGATCCCACATAGTGAGATAAGGCTAATGTTGTTATTGTTGTTGTTCTCCTCGATAAGTGTTACTACAACTTTTCTTCGTATTCAGTCATTTCATATCTTATCCAATTTTATATGATCACACATCTATCTTAACATTCTTATCTCTGCTACTTCCATCTTATGCTCTTATTGTCCTTTCAAAGCCCAACATTTACTACCATATAGCATCGCTGGTCTTATAGCTGTTCGATAAAATTTTCCTTTAAGCTTAGTAGGTACTTTGCGATCACAAATAACTCTTAATGCTTTTTTCCACTTTAACCACCCCACTTGTATCCTATGTATAACATCCTCATCAATTTCATTATCACTCTGTAAAATTGACCCCAAATATCTAAACTTTGACACTTCTGGAATGGTTTATTCTCCAATTTTTACCTCTAAATCATTTCTAATTAGTCTCTTATTAAATTTGAAATGCATATATTCCGTCTTGCTTCTATTCAAGCGGAAACTTTTTTATTCCAAAGTGTTTCCATAAAAGTTTAGAGTTAACCTCTTCTCTTGAGTTTTCAATTAAAATTATATCATTTGCGAAGAGCATAAGAGCATACACTTTAGAATTTCTTCCTGTATATGTTCTGTTAAAACATCCAAAACCAGATCAAATAGGTATGGACTCAAGGAAGATTTTTTATGTAAGCTTATTCTTATAGGAAAATTCTTTGTCACACCTCCAGGGGTTTTCACACTTATTGTTGCCGTCTCATACATATCTTTTATGGCTCGAATATACGCCACATAAACACATTTCTTCTCTATAGCTTTCCACAATACATCTTTTGGTACTCTATCATAAGCTTTTTTCAAATCGATGAAAACCATATGCATGTCTCTTTTTTTACTCTGGTATTTTTCAATCAAACCTCTTAATAAATAAATAGCCTCTATTGTAGATCGTCTTTACATAAATCCAAATTGGTTTTCCGAAATACAAGACTCTTTTTTGGGTCCATACTCAATCACTCTTTCCTAAAGTTTTATGGTGTGACCATGAGTTTTATCCCCCGATAATTTGCACAATTCTGAATACCCCCCTTGTTTTTGTATATAGGCACTAGAGTGCTCTTTCTCTATTTCGCTGACATTTTCTTGAACCTTTAAATCTCGTTAAATAACTTAGTGAGCCACAGAACCCCTTTCTCTTCTAAACATTTTCAAACTTCAATAGGAATATTATCGGGACAAATAGCTTTATCATTAACTATTCTCTTAATAGCTTCTTTTATCTCTCAAACCCGAATCTTACGATAGAAGTTCAAATTGAGATCATCCTCATGAGTTATTAATCATTCGGTATCAATAGTCATACCCAATTCATTGTTGAAAAACTTATAGAAGTAACTTTCCCATCTTTTATTGATATCATCATCTGTAATCAAAATTTTTCCTTTCTCATCAGTAATACATCGTACTTGATCCAAATCTCTTGACTTTCTTTCCCTTCTCTTGACAATTTTTTAAATCTTACATTTACCATTCTTCGTTCCTAAATCCTGGTAGAATTACTTAAAAGCTTTAGATTTAGCTTCGTTCACTGCTTTCTTAGTCTCATTTTTAACCAGGCAATAACATTTCCAATTTTCATCATTGAACTACTTTAAACGATTTTTCGCCATTTTTTTCTCGATAGGTGCTACTCCAACTTTCCTTATATATAATCATTTCTTATCTTATTCATTCTTGGATGGCCACACATTTATCTTAATATTATCATTTTTGCTACTCTCATCTTATGTTCTTGTTGATCCTTTAAAACTCAACATTCACTACAATATAATATCACTGGCCTTATAATAATTCGATAAAATTTCACTTTAAACTTGGTAAGCACCATGTAATCACAATTAACTCTTAAAACTTTTTCCACTTTAACCATCCAACTTGTATTTTGCGCATAACATCTCCATCAATTTCATTATCACTCTGTACAATTGAACCCAAATATTTGAACTTTGACACTTATGGTATAGTTTGCTCTACAACTTTTGCCTTTAAATTATTTCTGGCTTGCATCTTGCTAAATTTGTAATGCATATATTTGGTCTTACTCTTATTCAATCAGAAACCTTTTGATTCCAAAGTGTCTTCATAACTTTCTCTTGAGTTCTCAATTAAGATTATATCATCTGCAAAGAGTATGCATTTAGGAATTTCCTCTTATATATGTTTTGTCAAAACATTCAAAATAAGATCAAATAAGTACAGTTTCAAGGATGATCCCTGATATAAATCTATCCTTATAAGACAGTCTTTTGTCTCATCTTGAAGGGTTTTCATACTTGTTGTTGCCCCGTCATATATATATCCTTTATGGCTTGAATAGTTCACAAAGACTAAGGCTACAAAATTTATAGTGTAACTTGCTTTCTCTCTCTGTCTGATCAACTTCTTATGACACATATATGAGATACATGTGCACGTTCATGCACACCACACTACACATGGATGTCAATTGTGTAGGAGGGAGTATGGTGCAGGTTATTTAAGTTTGCATACACAAGCACATATAAATAGTATCATATTATTTTAAACTCGGATTCAGTTATGTATCAGCTATTCATTTCTCAGTCTCTTTTTGTATCATTTTTCTTACAGGACTGTTGAAGTCCCTAGCTCCCGTATTGTCATCATAGAAGGCATCTATGCCTTGAGTGAAAAATTACGGCCTTTGCTAGATCTTAGGGTGTCTGTCACTGGAGGAGTTCACTTTGACCTTGTTAAGCGGGTCTTGCGGGACATTCAACGTGCTGGTCAAGAGCCTGAAGAAATCATTCAACAGATTTCTGAAACGGTTTTTCCCTGATCCCATGTTAGCTATATTCTTTTGTTTTGAAAGAATGCACTAAGAGAGATCAGCTTTAATTCTATCCTGTTATGTTGTCTCTTGTGCAGGTATATCCGATGTATAAAGCCTTTATTGAGCCAGATCTCCAAACAGCACATATAAAAATAAAAAACAAGTTTAATCCGTTCTCTGGATTCCAGAATCCCACCTACATATTGAAGGTGATCCTCTTGTTTTTCAGCACAAATGGTGCTTTAAATTTTACAAGTATTTTCTCTGTGATTTATTATTGAAAAAGTTTCATTTTTCTGATGTTGTAGTCAACAAAGCCTGTGACAGAGGATCAAATCAAAGCTGTTATTGCTGCGGAGTATACTGAAACCAGAGAGGAAACATATGACATATATCTTCTACCACCTGGGGAAGATCCTGAAGCATGTCAATCATACTTGAGGATGAGAAACCGGGACGGAAAGTACAATCTTATGTTTGAGGTTAGGTGATTAAACAGCTCTTTTTAGATAGGTATATATGTTTTTTGAGAGAATATATAATGAGCAATAAAATTTGTGGATTTCATTTTGGTAGGATTTATTTATCTATTTTGTGCCACTGTTTCATTATTTTTCTTTACCCACTGTTTGAAGATTAATGATCTTCTATCTTTGATCAATAAGCAAAGTCTTGTATAATAATTGAAACTATTTTTTGTATCAATGAAGCACATTTTATTCTCTTTCAGCTTTTCCCAAGTTTTTTCATCCGGTATTTGCTTACTAAAAAATTTATCATAATCTAGAGAGTGAAAAGGAAACCTAAATGCTGCTGATCTCTTGTATAGTTACATCATGGTGCTCCATTTTGCAGTGAGAATCTGAGTTTTTCTTGTATAAGACTCTTTCCTAAGACTGAGGTGTTAGATCCAAATGCATCAAATAATAATAAACAAATCAAATCTGTTGGATGGACCCACAGATTAAAAAATAGTTGACAGTTTTTAATCATTAAATATAATTTAATTTAATTAATGATGGAAATATCTACTCCATTCAGTGTTGATTCCCTTACCTCCTCATCTGTGGCATTTGTTCCAAGCATGTTCCCCCTCATATATGGATTAGTGATTTGTCCTGTGATTAATAGAAAAACTGGCTCCTGCCAGAAACATGGTTTAAAAGATGCATACATTTAAGGTCGATGAATATTTGTGTTTGACAATGGAAATCAACCACTTTATGTTCATATTTTTCTATATGAAGGAAAATGGTAAGCATCGCTCAAGTGCTCTCTTCTTTGCAGATATATTTGTCATTCATACTTCATCAATTTGTAATTAGTTGAAAAATCTGCAAGTTTAGCAAAATTACATAAAATCTACTGCAATAAGACTTGGTTGTTTTCAGGAATGGGTGACAGACAGTCCGTTCATAATATCTCCTAGAATTACTTTTGAGGTCAGTGCACGCCTTCTTGGAGGGCTGATGGCCTTGGGGTACACAATTGCAGCTATCCTGAAAAGAAACAGCCATGTCTTTCATGATGATAAGGTGTCCGTAAAAACTGATTGGTTGGAACAACTTAATCGCCTATATGTTCAGGTATAATAGCATATCATTCATATTTTTCTTGCTTGTGCTTATATGGGTTGATAATGTGAGAGTCTGCATTTTGTTCCAAACTGAGCATTTTATTTTTATAATTGTAGGATGACTTTAATTAATTATGACATCTGTTTGCTTTCATCAAAGGTATCACTCAGAAATTTGAATCCTCTAAATTCACAAAAGTAAATGCATGTAGAGAGATGGGAGAAAAAGAGATGGGTACAAAGATGGATTGTGTGTTGAGTAGGCTGGTCACTTAAGAGGGAGGTGAATTGGGTGTTACAAATTTTTCGTCTTTTTGAAGCATAACCCAATGTTGCAAAGAAGCACTAAAAACAGGGGCAAACAGAGCACTTTATGCGAGAGTGAGGGAGATAAAAAATGAAAAGTAAGACACAAAGATTTATCCTTGTTTGGCCTTATCACTTGACTTACATCCAGTCCCCAAGTAACCCACTTGAGATTTTCCACTATAACCACAAGTTCGATTCGAGCATTTATGAAGTTACAGTATATCCAAGACTCCTTTTCTGAGTTTGTCTCTCTCCCACATTTTCCCCAGTGTGATTGCAAATTCCCCTCAAGAAAATCCTTCATTCAGTAATCCCTCTAGATCACCTAGAAAATTCTCTTATAGAGAAAAAATCAATACAACGAAATGCTCTCTCAAAGAGTGGATAGATATAATGAAGCTTGCATAATGTAGTTGAGAGTTTTTTATCGTGAAATAAATTTGTTGATTCAATAAAACAGTTTTAGAATATCATTTTCTCTACTCTCAACTTAAATGAAGCTTTATTTATAGGTGGAAATAGTTAATTAGTTGTTAGGCACAATTAACTGGTCGTTACTTTGAAGAACTAGCAGTTGAACTGACTGTTGCAAGTATTTTACCCAGATAATCGGTTATACTATGAAAGCCTAATCGATTATGGTGTGATTCATGGTTATTCCTAGTAACGTATAATAAATTGAGCTCAATTTAAGTCAATTGATTGAGTTTAATAACAAAGAAGAAAATAAGTTCATCAATTAACTGAGTCAAGAATAATTAGTTAAAAGGGAATTTGGAAGGTTAGGAAACATAATTGATTGTGTTTAGGAATATAACAGGTTATTGAAGGATGAAAAGAGTTTGAGAAGCAAGATAACCGATTATATTTGAGAGTAATAGATTAGCTCGGAAAATTTTCGAGTGAAGAGACGATATAATCAATTAAGAGCTTAGATATAATAGATTGGATTTTAAATAGAGAGTTTGTATATTTGCCAAGAGAAGTTAATCGATTATTTAAAGATATAACAGATTATATGGAGCAAAATAATCAATTAGAAGGAAAGAGTGATCGATTAAAATATGAAATTAAAGAGTAACTAAAATAGATAGGATCCGATAATCAATTATGTTCAGGGGGTAATCGATTTTATTAGAAGTGAGGAAGATTAAACTGATATAACAGCTGAAATAATCAATTATATGCAGATATAATTGATTAGGGCACTAAATAGAGGCAAGCTAACATGGCAGAAGGGACGATAATCGATTGTTTTGCTGAAGATAATCGATTATGTCATCAAGAGAATACGAAACTGAGAAGATTTGCTGGTATAACATGTTATAATCAAGGGGTAATCAATTACTTTTGTTGACATTCTAAAAAACTTACTGGAATGAAGGAATCAATACTTAATTTGATTTCTGGATTTAAAATCTTTAATGATATTAAAAGCTATGTCATAAAATTGTTTGAAAAAACTTTTAAAACTAAGCATCTTCAACTACTTACATCCAAACTCAAAAACTAAGAACTTGAATATTGATCTTCCAATTTAAGTTTCCAAGTTCTTCTTCTCCAAAACTCTCCTTTTTGACAGATTTTGCTCCACTAATTGAATTCATAATTATGTTCTTCTTCTTGACTTAATTACATAAAAAATTAATATTAAGTCCAGTAGTTAATCCAATTTTTCTTCAAATAATAAGCATGATATAAAAGATATAAATAATATCAAATAATCATATCATGCAAACTTTTTATTTCACTATTTGTCATCTCCTTTTGGACGTATAGATGCATGAATATAGAAGATCCAATTCGCATTCATTGATGCCTTTTCTTGATATCCTATGCTAAGCATATAATCCTGGGTACAGTAAATTTTCCAATACTTGCTAAGAGCCAATAAATATCCTGCTATGCAATTTTGCTTCTACAGTTGTGTCTTATTGATGCCTAGCCTTTGGCGATTTCTCCCACATGCTGAAAAACATCACAACTAATGTTGACTTAATTCTTGTTTATTGATTTTTTCTTCTGCATCCTGGCAGTTGAGGCCCGTAATGAGCCTTTGGGCATTTATTTTAGATCCAGGCATTTAAAACTCTGGGCTGGGCTTAGGCCAGATTTCCATACCCTTTTCTGTTTGATTTTTTCTCTCCTTTATGCTCAATATTGGTTCATTTTGTTATAAAGGTGCAAGGGAAAGATAGAAACTACGTTAAATATGTGGCAGAGAAACTGGGGTTGGATGGCTCATATGTTCCTCGCACTTACATCGAACAAATTCAGCTAGAAAAGCTTATAAATGATGTGATGGTATGAGCCTTCCGACAAATTTACTTGTGCTTCGTGTATTTGTACACTAATTTGGTCAAACTGCAGGCACTGCCAGATGATCTCAAGACAAAACTCAGTATAGATGATGATGTGGTTTTGAGCCCCAAAGAAGCCCTTTCCAGAGCTTCTGCAGATAGGAGAATGAAGTACCTAAATCGGTACTTTTTAATTTTTGTACTTACCTTAAAAATTGGTGATACTCTGCATGCTTTCATGTTAGGAAGATCAGTTTCTGGCTTCTGTTGAAAATGTAAAGTAGGGCCTTATGGTGTTTTTTCATGCATGTTTCTTGCAGCAATATTTCACATTCATTTTCAAATCAAAGAGACAAGAGTCTATCTAAGTTGACTAGGTTAGCTATAAATAACAGAAGATTTGATGGACGGGCTCTAGAATCACCTGCGGCAATTGCAAACCAAGTAAGATATATCACCTTTAGAAGTCATACGTTGGTTATCATTTTGGCCTCTCCATTCATCAATGTGCAAAAAGACATTACCTACTGTATTTCTCTGTCGGTAGCATGGAGGAAAAGGAAAAGTAACATGCTGAATTCATAGCTAGGAAAGGTGAAAAGGAAAACATCATAACCATAATATGCAATTGTACTTCCAATTGGCAAGAAACCTAAACAAAGGATGGGTTACAAGTTCATATTCAATTTTAGGGGAAGTATATTGATATTTGTTTGACATAGAGGGGTTCCAAGAATTAATAGCTGTCCATCTGTATGAGGTAAAAGGTTTTTTCAGCTATTCATTCTTTCTACCCAGCTAATTGATTCATTTAATTTCACTCATAATTTCATTCGGGTCCAGGGAGTCATTACTCAACTTTCTGATCAAATTTCTACACTAAATGAGAGAATGGATGAGTTCACATCCCGTATTGAAGAGCTGAATTCGAAGTTTGCAAACAGAAGAGTTTCGGCCAGTCAACAAAACCTAGCTTTACAGGCCGAAGCGTGCAATGGTTCGGGACCCACATCTCTCTTTCTTACAGGGTTGGGTAATGGTTCATTGACGGGACCGTTGTTGCCTAATTCTTCATCATCTTCCCAATTGGCGAGGGAGTCCCCATTGATGGAAGAGGTGTATGATACAAAGTTTCATTTTTTCTTTTCCCGGGACATCTTAAGTTGACTTTTTATAAGAAGTTTTTTATTTTAAAGTCTATGCTAAGTTATTGGATATTATTACTGTTCACAATCCAGAATATGTTTAGTTGTTTGCGCATTATGGGATGGCTGCTGAAAATCTTCACTTACACCTACTGGTTCTTATCAGGTTTTACTTATTGCACGAGGACAACGTCAAATCATGCATCAACTAGATACTCTGAGCAATCTTTTGCGTGAATATTGTGGAGAGAGAGCACGCCTAGGAAGAACAGATCAGACAAGCAGGATGCCTGATGTTGACTTCACTATCCCGCTTGTTCTGACCGTGGCAGTTGGTGCTGTTGGTGTCTTTTTGTTCAAGGGTTTGACATCCCAAAAATAATCTGTTTATGTTGTCCTTCTGCAAAACAATTTGCGTATACAATCGCCCTTTCCTGGAGGTTTTGGTGGACAATTGACCAGACCTTGGTGAAAGGAGGCACACGATATTTAACCTTGTATGAAGTAAATCTCGGATGGCCAATAGGATTTGAATGATGAATGCTTTTTCAGTATAAGGATATATGTATGTCCTCTTGCTCGTCTCACCCATATTCTTGGTGGATACAGAGATGGATGTATCTTCTCGGATGGCCAATAGGATTTGAATGATGTATGCTTTTTCAGTGTAAGGATATGTGCGTCCTCACGCATTCTTGGTGATCTTGTCGTCCTTTGTTTTTTCGGCGGTTGTTACATATCATGTAGATTTGAAAGGCTATTACATGAATTGGAAAGCAGCTTAATTTTTCCAGCTGACAATTTGTTTTGTAAATTTTGTCGAATAGATTCATGTTATGAGGAATATCAGCTTTTGATGCAACACAGGCAACAGTTACCTCATTTATACATTATTGGATGCACCTAGACAGCCGGTTTGGTTGGATTACTTAGAGGGTTAGGTAATATGATATGAAAAATGCGAAGGAATGATGTTTACATATAAGTTTTAAGTAGGTTTGTTTGGTTGGATATTAGAGAGGGGGAAAATACATTTATTTTTCATATTTAATTAAAATCATATAAATGGAAAATAACTAAAATGTCCCTGGACTGAAAAAAAAAATCTCTCCTTCCTTCTTCCGTCCTCGCCCGGGCGGCCATCACAATCTCTCTTGCAGGCAGCCACCACGGCTCAACAACAAAACAAAGAAGCCATTTAATAAAAGAAAAAAGAAAGATTGAAAGATCTTTAAGACAATGGCCACTGAAGCTATGTCTTCCATCTTCGCAACAAAGATGCTCCGTCTCCCTTCCATCTTCACACAGGCGATACCGGATATAAATTCATGAATGGGAGTGCACAATGAGCATTCGAAGAAGATGATTTGTGGTAATGAAGAGCATGAAGATCAATTGGGAGAAGAGGATCCGAGTGGAGACGAAGCTGATCTAAACCTGGATGGGCACAAAGACGCTTCTCCATTCGCGAGGCTCAAATCCACTTCGGTTATGCAAGGTGAGAACGGCAGGCAATTGCCGGTGGCTCAGATCTTCTAGAAGATAATGGAGGAAGGGAATGGATGGAGAAACGGTGGGCAGCCGATTAAGAATGAGGAGCGAGGGATGAGGAGTCATTTTGTCACTTGGGAGGGGTAGTTTAGTCATTCTGCTCATGATTACACCAGTGTGAAGGCTTTTACATCTAAAAACCAGTGTGAAGGGGATTACATAAATTATGGTGATGTTAATCACATGAGGTAATGGTTATTACATGAGTTAGAACCAACCAAACATATCAAACTGATGTTATGTGAAGATGATCCCCTCACCTAACCTCCAATATAATCCAACCAAACAGGTCAGGAGCGTTACCTCATTTATATAATGTCCAATAAAAACATTCTAATTCAATACAATTAATTTTACATATTTACTTAGCTGTCAAATTTTTTGTTTATACTATTTTAATAATTTATATTCAAATGACTCTTTCATTCCATTCGCTCTCCCCTTTCTCCGCCCACCCTCTTTCCTTCCAGGCTCACTTCTCATGTTTTCTCTCTCCTCCATCAGCTATTCCTTTTCCTTTAAATTCTCTTCAACATTACAAAATATTCATGGATTAACTTTTATAAGGCTCTATCCTCATCAGGCTTTACCACCAACAATGATGAAGAATAAAGGAGAGAAAATGTGACGAAATCTCATCCTGGGCCACCAGGGCATGACGCGCAAGTGCGGTGGCGGTGAAATCCGCAACCCAGGGGCAACTTGCAACAGCAGATTCACCACAACGACGACGTCTTTCATCGTAACCATCACCCAAGTTTCTCTTGAAGGGATTTTTTTTGGTTAGATAGAGGAGAAGGGATTTGTGTCTGGAAGAAGAGGGCGGATGAAGGAGAAATGAGAGATAGTTAGAAATGACGGAGAATAAAGTAGAGAGAGGACTGAGGCGTATAAAAAAATATGGAGAGAGAATAAGAAGTGAAGAGTTTCTTAAAATAAATTATTAAAATAATATAAACCAAAAATTTGACAGCTAAGCAAACGTGTAAGATTAATTTTATTGGGTTGGAATTTGACTGTGTACAAATGAGGTGGCACTCTAGGTATACCTAAGAACTTGATGCTATTAGGCTATTAGCTGAGATGCATACTACAATCCGACTGAACTTAACATCTGCTTCTACTTCTTGGAAATAACAAAAACTTAATGGGGAGCATTAAAGAAAAATCTTATGATTAGTGAAACTAGATACAGAGAATTTATAAACATTTTTTTTTTGATAGGCAGGAATTAAAGAAAACAAAACAACTAACAAAAAACAGAACTACGTAACCCCAGTCTCCTGGATCTTCACGCAAGCGAGCGTTCGGGGTATCACTTGGAGACCATATCCATGGTTAAGGGCTTCCTTTGCAAACAAATCAGCTATTTCATTCTCATCCCTCGCTATAACCATAAGGCAAGCTATCCAATCTCTCTGCAACATTTGCTGAACTTCGACAATAATATCCCAGTTCTCATGCAACTCTGAGCCTCCACTATTGATCAGTTCCACCACTTCAATAGAATCACAAAAGAGTCTCACTTGTCGAAACCCATTATCCCAGGCACGTCTTAAACCCATGAGACAGCCCCATAATTCTGCCGTGATGCTATTTCCATCTCTGAGATGGAGCGTAAAAGCTTCCACAATCTCTCCATTTGAGCTTTTGATCACTCCCCCACAACCCACAAGCTTAAACAGGTTAGAACATGCTCCATCCACATACACCGAGACCCATTCCTCTCCTCTTCCATCACCTACATTTCTACCATCGTTTAAGAGAGCTCTGAGATCTAGTCGAGCCATCTTGGACAAGTTCTTCGTCATACACCCTAAAATGCCAAAAGCTTCCGATTTGCACGTCGAGATGTGTTCCTGAGACCCTTGGTGAACTCGTTCATTCCTTCGCTTCCAAAACAACCAACACAAAATACCAAACAAATCGCTCCACCTCCCTTGGCTAACATGTCTCTTATTGTCAAGATTAATAGCCACCCACTCTTGCAAATTACTATTCCAGAACCTTCTATCCGAGAGTGATATTCCCAGATTAATCCAAACTTCACTCACCTGATCGCAATCTCTACTCATGTGTAACGTGCTTTCTTCCCTTAAACAAACGTCACACAAACCATTGGGATGTAGACCTCGCCTAAACTTAGCTGCATTCGTGAGAAGATTTCCATGAAGGAGAAGCCACAAATGTGACTTACATCGTTGTGGAGCTCTCACTTTCCACACTTTTGACCATATCGATCTTCCCTGGGCCATGTCATTGGAAAGAATTCCATATGCTGACTTAACAGTAAACCTGCCACTTTTCTCGTGCTTCCAGCGAACTGTATCCTGGCCATACCGCTTAACTAGCTCCATCCCATGGTATGTTTTCTCCCAGATAGACATAATTCCATTCCAAACCCTTGTTCCGCTACGCTTCATCTCTATTCTAGGGAACAAATCCTCTCCACATCTATATTTTCCCCTCACGACATTCACCCAAAGAGCCTGTCTATTTGTAACAAGCCCCCAACCTAGTTTCATAAGGAAAGCTTTATTCTGGGTACGAGTATGTCGCAGACCCAGGCCTCCTGCACTCTTATTTCTGCACACTTGATCCCAAGCCACCAGATGAGTCCTTCTCCTTTCTGGAGTCGACCCCCACAAGAAACTTCTAACACTCTTCTCAAGCTTATCACAACAGCTAGTAGGTAGTAGGGTCGTTTGCATAACATGATTCGGGGCCGCTGCCACAACAGACTTAATAAGAATATTCCTTCCCGCAAACGACAAGGAATTAATCTTCCAACTACTTAATCGTTTTCGCACTCTATCAACAATGAACTGATAAGTGTCCTTTGTTACACGTTCATGGTGGAGGGGTACCCCAAGATACCTTCCAAGGTCCGCAGAGCGCACAAATCCCATCTCTTCACTTAATTGGCTTCTTACATTATGATTTACATTCTGGGAAAAAAACACACGTGTTTTTGCAGTACTAACACGTTGCCCAGATGCTTCACAAAAAACGGTGAGACACCTTTTGATTACCTGGACTTGTTCTAAATTTGCTTCAGCAAAGATAATTAAGTCGTCTGCAAAGAAAAGATGCGATATAGGAGGTCCCGTTCTATTTAGTCGAATAGGCTTCCAGTTCCCTTTTTTCATTTCCGCTTGTATAAGATGGGCAAGCTTTTCCATACAAATCACAAATAAGTAGGGAGAAAGAGGATCCCCTTGCCGTATACCTCTAGTTGGAAGTAAGGGTGTTCAAGGGTGTGGTTTGGTTCGGTTTTGAGCAAAATCCGAACCAAACCAAACCAATCGGTTTGTCTATTTTTGGAACCTTATCGGTTTAAATTTTAATCGGTTTGGTTCGGTTTAATAATCGGTTTGGTTCGGTTTGGTTCAGGTTTGGTTCATGTTTTTCAAATTTTTTTTTAAATAGCATCATTTTTCAAAAATTAAATTAAATAGGTTACATATATATATATATTTTTTAAACACAAATTAAATCTAAATAATTTATTAACCACTATACATTATAAATATTACAAAAGTGAAATAAAATAGGTGTGATTATGAGTAATTAGGTAAATTTATATGTTATAATTTATTATAATATAGTTATCAGATGTGGTTCGGTTTGGTTCAGGTCTCGTTGCACTAAAACCGAACCAAACCAAACCGAGTCGGTTCCAAAAAGAAAAAAACCGAATAGATCTCATTTCAATTCGGTTTGGATCGGTTTTTGTCGGTTTGGTTTGGTTCGGTTCGGTCTGGTCGGTTTTGTTTGGTTTTGAACACCCTTAGTTGGAAGGAAAGATTCAGCCTTACTACCATTCCAAAGAATTTGCATTGAGGTAGATGAAATACAGCTATTAATAAGATTAATCAACTGTCCCGGAATCTTGATCTCTTTAAGACAATCAATAACAAAAGACCATCGGATCCGATCATAAGCTTTTTCAAGGTTAATTTTAATGGCCATGAAACCTTTCCTCGTTTTCAGAGTTCTCATTGAATGAATGACCTCCTGGGCAACTATAATATTATCAGAACTAAGCCATCCAGGAACAAAACTGCATTGATTTGGAGCAATAATCTCAGGTAGAATGAGCTTAATTCTATTCGCAATGACTTTAGTAATAATCTTATAAATCACGTTGCAAAGACTAAAGGACGAAAGTCCTTAATTTGCTTCGGAACCTCCTTCTTGGGTATAAGCACAATGAATGTCTGATTCATGTCCTTAACAACCTGTGGGCAAATACTAGCTTTAGTAATAAGATCAAAAACAGAAGAACTCACAGTAGCCCACTGGTTCTGAAAGAAGAGAGCATTAAGGCCATCCGGACCCGGTGACTTGAGAGGCCCCATGCTGAACAAAGCTTCTGCAATCTCCTCCTTCATAAAAGGCACTTCCAACTGTCGGATTTTCTCCTCATCAATGCAAGGGAAGCCAACGTCACAATTCCATGCACCCTTGATTGTTTCCTCTTCACGAAACAGATTCATAAAAAATGACATGGCAGTTTGTTTTATTTCCTCCATGTCGTATATCCAAACCCCTTCATCATTTTGCAAAACTTTAATTCTATTAAACTTCCTACGTCCATTTGCCTTAGCATGAAAATATTTAGAATTCTTGTCCCCCAAGGAAAACCAATCACACTTAGCTTTTTGCACCCACATAACATCCTCTTGAAGAATAATCTCCTCCAATTCAAGCCAAAGCTTCATTTGCAATTGTTCAAAAGAAAAGGATTGCCCTCCTTCACCAAGTTTTTTATTAATCCCATCAAGTCTGTTCAAAATTCTTCTTTTTTTATTCCCTAAATGCCCGAACACCTCCTTACTCCAAACATTAACTCTATTTGTGAATAAATCAATATTTTCACACCAAGGTCTGTCACTAGCCCAAGACTTAGCCACAAAATCATTAAAATCTGAATGTAAAATCCAGGAAGCAACAAATCTGAAAGGTCTCTCCACATGCTGCACCTGGTCATCAGGAGTCATTTGTAGTAATATGGCCCGATGGTCAGACTTGAAATGGAACAGAGCAGTAGACTTAGCATTCGGGAAATGATCAAAAAAGGAATTATTAATGAGCACCCTATCAAGTCTGCTACGACAATCCTTTCGACCCCACGTGAAAAATGGTCCATAATTCCGCATATCAATAAGACCCATGTCCATAAACCAATTAAAGAAATCCTTGTCAAGTTGATTCCTTGAGTGCATTGTGGACTGCCTTTCATTGCTAAAAAGAATACTATTAAAATCTCCTCCAATGCACCACGGACCATCAACTTGCAAACCAAACTCAGAAAGTCTAGCCCAAAGTCGTCTTCTCTTAATTGCATTAGTACTAGCATACACACAAGTAAAAAAGTAGTTAATACCATCCGAAACCAAGCAGAAATGCATAAACTAGTCATCAATTTCTATAGCCTTCAGATCCCACTTATCACTATCCCATAAGACCCAAATGCCACCACTCAGCCCATTGGCATCTCTAATTTCGAAATGTTTAAAGCCCAATCTTCTAGCAATTTTCCTTGCTTTTGGTCCGCTGGATCTAGTTTCCAATAGAACAAGAAAATCAATTTTAAATTTTCTACATAATTTCCTGACAAGACCTGGAAAATATTTTTTTTGCAGTACCTCTACAATTCCAAAAAAAGACAATTCATGAGATAACCATATCATTTTTTTCTTGGCTTTTAGGGCCTGTACTCTCCATTAAACCATCAGTCATCCTCCCAGTCACATCCGTGCTAATTGATTCCATATTAGACGTGAATTCACTATCCAACCCACGCTCAACCTCCATTAAATTTTTATCTTCCCCTTTTTGATCCAAATTGTCCACCTTAATGTTAAGTTGCTCCCATTAGATTGGGCCTCCTCATGGCCCATAAGGACATCAAAAGGGTTAGGTGATTCTAAGAAACCACCATTCTTTATGTTGCTGGGCCCTACATCAAACCCAATAGGATGAGTTATTCGATATTCTTTTCCAGATTCTACATTCTTTGCTTTCCTTCTCCTTTCATGCGTTACTGGGACCCACTGTTGCCTATTGAAAACCTCCTTCCCAAAAATTCGGGATTCTCCATTAATACCAAGAGAAAATTAGAAGTGTTTTTGTGACCGACTTTTAAATTAGAAGTTTCAGTTGGCCAATAATTATTTCAACTGTTATCAACGGGAAAGGAAACGCAAAAACTTGGAAGGGTTGACCAGCGCAAGCGAACGATGTAATCATATTTTGCTATTCCTCTTGCAGACTCCAAGGTAAAATGACTAATATTAACAAGACTATAGTCAGAAGAATGAAAAGTAATAAATGAGATTTAAAACATTTAGATAACTACTTAAAATATAAGTTTTTCAAGGTACGCACTAGTTAAAAAGGAGAATTAAATTATTTAAATTTATCAAAAATTTATATTTTCTCCGATCCTATATATAGGGTTTATTCTGATCATAAATATAAGGTTCTTTACAATATACGAAATAATATTTATTATATATTTTTAAAAAATATTACTATTTAATGTATTCAACAAGAAAGAGAAAAAGATTAAATAATGATAATTTTAAAAAAATATTGAAATTTTTAGAGAAATCAAAATAATTAATTAGTTTTAATTTCAATTTTTAATTTATATTATTAAAAAAGTTTTATATGAAGGATCAAAGAGAGTATTATTTTTTAATATTATCCTTAATAAATATAATTTTTAAAATAACTTTCTCTCTCATGAGTTAATTAATAATAAAGATAAATTAAAACAAATCATTAATATTTTTAACTTTACTTTAAAAAAACTTACATTTTAATCTAAAATAATATTCTAAAAGAGAATTTATATTGTAAGTCAAAAAAAAAATTATATTTTTGTTATTGTTAAATTTCTTTTTCCGTTTAACTTCTCCGAATAAAGATATAAAGATTTTGATAAAAAAACAAAATAAATAAATACAGATTCCTTTCTCATATTCATTCCTCTTTTCTATCTTTCAACGTTCTGCGTACAGAACATATACTGAATTTTAAGTTTAAACTGATTCTCACAAAGTTAATTAAGATTATAAAGCATTTCCCCTATGAATTACTAAACTCGTAAAACAAATATTTCTGTCTTAACTTTCATTTCAAATTATAATATTCCAAATCAAACATCCTCGTTTGACTATCAAAATGATGCTGACACTAGAATTCTAAAGATCTCTCATTCGGTCAGCTTGGCATGGGATAGCACGCCGCAAGTAGGTTGACCCACCGAGACCGCATAGCAATGTCCTTGAAAAGAAAAGAACTTGCCCCCAAAAACAAACGGAAATCCTTTGATAACATCAACTAATTGTCCAAGGTACACTATTAGCATGCTCAACTAGCTGGAACAAAGTACAGATGAACTTGTGATTCAAAAAAGTGAAGCTGTAACCTCCTTGACTTCTGAAACAACTTGATCATAATCTGATTTTAGTTTTTCTTGTTCCCCTTGTTCTAGTTCCCCCTTTGTAGGCTTGGTCATCACCAAAACGCAACAAGTTGGCCTCTTCGTCACTCCTGCAGTTGCCAGGTCCTGGAAAATTACATGAAAGAAATCAGACATTAACACACTACCGTCATTTAAGTTTCATAAATATTCAAACATAGCATAATAGAATAGCACATCTTTTTTTATCATAAAAAAGACATCGAAATTCTTATGTCTTTCCAAGTCCTATGCCCAATTCATAGTGAAATTCTATAATGTTAGTATATATTTTGCAGGTCAAGTAGCTCAAGAAAGTGGTTCAGTCAGCACCCTTGAAACATGTGATTATGTAGTAAGGTTCAGATCATCTGAGTGGAATCGGGGCACTTTGTGAGCAGTCTCACATTTGTGCCAAGCCTCTTTCTATAGATTTCTTGTAAGCACTAGATAGAAGAAGAGGATTCACCTAGGTTGAACAATATAAGCAATTTCTTTCCTCTGGAAATAACAGATCTGTCTCAGGGTGCTTCAATACTTACTATGAATGGAGGAAAATCTTTAAAGATCCACGAATAAGACCAGAAAAGGAATAAATGTTTCCAAACAAATTCTTCTTTTCCCAACTGAGAGATTAGGTCGACAACAGCCCCATAATTTTAGAGAGATACAACATCAAAGCACAAGGTAAAATTGATTTCTTACTTCTTTTGACGGGACATAAATGTATGGAATTTCAGCTTCTTCACATAGAATAGGAAGATGAGTGATGACATCAATTGGTGATATATTGCCAGCTATAACACATAATCTGCATTCACAAAAACAGAAAATCGGGGCAAGATTTATTTTCTTTTTCTTTTGCGATGTTATTGGACCAGAAAGCAACAAAGTAAGAACTGAAAAGCATAATTAATACATAAGTTAAAAGAGCAGCTTCATGCCATTATTCAGGCTCAGCAACATCCCTAGCTAAAATAGCCGAACATTGAAGGCAATCATGTTCATTGCAGATGCTCCAGAAATCAATAGGTTCCATGTTTCTTTTCCAACTAATCCCTTTAAATACAAAGGCTAAGATGGATGATTGTTTTGCCGCTGTGTGGAGAGCAAGAAACTTAATAATTTGGAATCAATCCGAATAATACCATTTCCAGACATCTTCTATCATTCTTTCCTGACAAGAGAATGTCATCTAATTTGCTTTCTCAGAGAGACTTGGATTTTCACAGAATACTAACCCTTTATGACCACGCCTTATACTTTTAACCACCTCCTTTACTCCTCTCTTTAAGCACTTATGTTCAGAAGCTGAAAGAATCAAGCAAAGAATGAGTATAGAGGAATAGTAATAAGATAAACCAGTAAGCCAAAAGTATGGCGAAAAACTCGTTTTACATTTCAGTAAGCACCAGATATTTATAACCTAATTGCTGGGTACAGTAGTTTTAGAAAAAACAAAGAAGATTTGATTGCCTGCTCAAAATACATTCTACAACCAAAGGAAGGAAGTTGCATCGTATCATATCCAAGCTACGATTCAACAAAAAACGTATTCAACCATTGCATAGAGAATGGAAATAGCATATCTCGCATACAAGAAACATCTAGCTCGAAAGAAAAGACACACATGAGGCATAATACCTCGACGAACAAGTTTAAGAGTTCGCTTGCAAAGCTTCTTCCCAGCCAGAGGTTTGGCAATCGGAGACAGGCTAAGCAACTTCTTCTTCTCCTTCTCCTTCTCCTTCTGCACCAACTTTTCGGCTTCGCTATCGCTCCCCATCTCTGCCTGAAAGAAGTGAACGCTAGCTGAACGTACTAGGGTTTAATGGAGGGTTTTTCTCTCTGTCTCAGCATCAAATTCCGACATTATATGTTTGATCTGCTGGGCCTAACTTAACATCTTCATCTTGGGCATAAATGATGATTGGGCCCAATTAAAAGCATCCTGGGCCTAAACTTATTATTGGGCTTAAGAATGGCCGGCATATAATGGGCTACACATATTATAGCCCTCAATGAAAAGGAGAACTCATCTTTTTTTAAAAAAAAAAACAAGTAGAACTCATCTATAGTACGCTAAACGGCGTGCGTCTCAAGTCATACGTCCGAACACAAGATGAACTGCTGGGCCTTGAACGCAAGTCCTGTGAGCTGCTCTTGTGGGCACTGCTGGGCGAAGCAACATTTTGGGTATCCAAAAACCTAGCGCAAAAGCTGACTGCTCGGTAAAGGTTGAGCACGAGGTTGCAGTGACGACTCTCGAGAGAGAGACCACCATGCCTACTGTCAGTGTTGGGCGGGATCGCCTGTTTGCAGCTCTTGGAAGAACTTACAGTGAGCTTCCTTTCCCATTTCAGTTTATCCAGTACTTCTTATTATGCGCAGCAATTGCTGACACTTGCTGCTGCTTTTAATTTTCAGCGCAAGAAGAATTTGAAGACTTGTGCTTCAGTTTTGGAATCGAGCTCGACGACGTCGTAAGCACGTCGACCATAACTTTCCTGTTTTAATGGAAATTTGATTCATCTGATTATTACAATCGTGATTATAACAGACTACTGAGAAGGCAATTGTGAGGAAAGAAAAGCATTTGGAAGAAGAAGCTGATGAAGATGAAGAAGTTATCTACAAAATCGAGGTTCCCGCCAATAGGTACCCTTACATTTCAAAAACTTTTCCCTTAATTTCCTCGTCCAAGCAGATGCAATCAAAATGTAATTGTAGATTGAAACCAAACACAACACCCCGCCCTTCCCCCCCCCCCGCGGGGGGCGGGTGGGGGGGGGCAGAAAAGGAGTCTTTGATATCACCTTCTGAATGCATTTAATGTTCTTATTGGTTGACAAAGTTTTCTTCCTGGTATAAAGTCAAGCTTAGCTTCCATTTTAATTACTTAGTGAATTACAGTCTTCTGGCTTGACATTGCCTATAATCAATTGGGATTGAATCACATGTTTTTATTCAGTAGTTTCATCTTTTGTTTCTTCTTGAATTTGGGATTGACTTTCTCGTTTTGGTTGCAAGCTTTATACTTTTCTGAGAGATTGACAAGAATAATGAAGTATGCTTATAGAGGGAATTAATGCTAGAGTGAAGCTAAGTTGCTTTTACTTGCACAGATATGACCTGCTTTGCCTTGAAGGGTTAGCTCAAGCCCTCCGAGTGTTCTGTGGGTTCCAGGAAATCCCTACATATCGTTTGGCAGACATTAGTAAAGATGCAATGCTCAAAATGCATGTGAAGCCTGAGGTAGTTATGCAGTTGCTGCGCAATTTTTTTAATATGGCCATTTACTGAATGGAAATTGAGATGTGTCTCGTGTTAATCATTGTAGACAGCTTTGATTCGTTCATATATTGTTTGTGCCGTATTAAGAGGTTTAACATTTGATAAAGCAAGATACAGCAGCTTTATTGATCTCCAAGACAAGCTTCATCAGAACATTTGCCGGTAATGTTTTATGACTCGCTTATTTGCTATTTACTTTGTTAGCCTTCAAAGAAGACTGGGAAATATGCTGTTATAATTCTAAACCACATTTCCTTTCTTTGCGTCATTTCAGCATTGTATCTTAATGTTGTTATATCTTCTTCTTCTTCTTCTTGTTTTTTTTTAGGCGAAGAACTCTTGTTGCCATTGGCACTCATGATCTGGATAAGTTGGAAAGCCCTTTCACTTATGAGGTTGGTTTCTACTAAAATATTGAGCATGAATATTCTATATATTTTATACATAGGACAGTAAGAAAAACAAAATAGAGATTCAAAAGGACTCTTGGGGTACTATGTTGAAAGTTGAAACCTACTACTTCTTCGAAGGAACTTGCTGCCCAGCCTAGGTACCTTTTTTATCTCTAAACTGGGATCTTCTTGCAATCGTTTTGAAACATCTCTTTATTTCTTGGGTAGTGTAGCATGCACCTTCATTTGAGGTCATTGTATTACAGCCTTAAACTAGGTTTGAAACCACTGATTAGGTTGGTGCTTATGTTAAGGATCAGGTTAGAAGTTGTCAGTCATGTTCATTTGTTCATTCTTAAGTCAATATATTTAAGATTTTCTATCTTTATACAGAAGCATTGAAGGATTCAACCCTTTTGACTGTTGGGAGTTTTATGGCCCGCCTAGTTTCATTCTGCTGTTGCCTGAATATTTTGATTTCTTAACGTTTTGCTGTGTTTCAAAGTTTATTGGTACAGTAAAGGCAGCATAATGCTGTTGATGAAGACATTCTTCATCACTGATAATTCTTACTTGGTATGTGTTTCCAGGCTGTACCCCCTTCAAGTATAAATTTTGTACCACTAAAGCAGGTATTTTTTTCTTTTTATCTCTGGCATTTAAGTTTCTTGGTTAGCATATATTTGAAATTGCATACTGCTACAGCCTCATTTAGCTACTTTTATCTTATGGTTTTCTTGTGCAAAGCATATGGTTTGAGTAGTCCTCTATAGCATAATACTCATTGGATAAAAACATTTTTAACTAGTCTCTGAATATTTGATTTGAATTTCATCTTTGATTTTCTTTTTCTTTTGGGTGCTGTAGGAAAAGAACTTCAGGGCTGATGAGCTTATGGAGTTCTACAAAGTGAGTTCTTATCAAATATTTCTTTGTCGGATTTAGCATAGCCAACTACAGTTTTTGGTTTTGTGCACTTCCTTGGAGTTCACCCAATTATGGGTTTCAGTCCTATAAAAGGGGTTCCCCTTTTATAGGACTCTTGTTTTGAGATGTCTCTGAATATTTACTTGGTTTGTGTTTGACAGTCAGATTTGAAACTGAAGAAATTCTTGCATATAATTGAGGGCTCACCAGTATTCCCTGTTATATATGACTCTAAGAGGTATTATATTTCTGTAGTGTAATGATTATCAAAGAGCTTACAAATGTTTTAAAACATTTTGCTCTCATATGTGTTTAGATGTTGCAAACTTGTGGCTGCATCTGGGCTGCCCTATTCACATTTAATCTTTTCAGTAATACTGCAATGACATACTGGGTCACTTATACTTTCATTAGGCTAACTTGCAGAAGCAACCTTGTTGATTTTGCTTCTTCTCTGTTTTCCATATGTTGTAATTTCTGTGAACTGATAACTAATAGCACATGACCTTATTCTTACTTACAACTTATGCTGTTAAATTCAATGTTTGATATGTTATACTGCTTTGACAGAACTGTTTTATCCTTACCCCCAATTATAAATGGTGCACATTCAGCCATCACCCTCGAGACAAAGAATGTATTTATTGAATGTACTGCTACTGATCTGACAAAGGCAAAGATTGTTTTGAATACAATGGTAGAGAATTGAAGTTCACTGTGTGTTTATCTATTTTTTCTCCTCCATCGTGTAGATGATGACAGGCTATTATATATTTTCTTAGGTAACAGCCTTTTCAGAGTATTGTGAAAAAAAGTTTGTAATCGAGCCAGTTGAAGTGATTTCTTCCGATGGAAAGTCACACATATACCCTGATTTATCTGTATACAATATGGAAGTTTCTCTTTCGTACATAACTGGATTGATTGGTGTGTCATTGGAAGCAGGAGAGGTAATTATTTCACATAACTTTCTTATTTAACTTGTAAAGGTGCTTCATAATCTTCAACACATAATTGTTAGCCAAATATAAATTAAGTGGTTCATTCCTGCTCTTACAAATTGACTATTGATAATCTTCAGTTGATCATTCAATTCTTGTTTGTGTGATGACTTTCTTCTCCTTTTTTTTTTTGCCAACTTAATGACTTTCTTCAAGGTCCACTGAATTATGCTATTATGGTCACTTTATCTTATCTAATGCAAGACTCAATTCTCTGATGTTTTCTGATGGTAACGAAAGCAATAAATAATGTTTAATTTGTTATTTATGTTCCTTAAGACTTCAACTTTTCTTCAGGTCACTGGACTTTTAAACCAAATGCAGTTACATGCCAAACAATCTGTGGCTGACAATAGACAGGGTAACATTGTCGTATCTGTTCCTCCTACCAGAAGTGATGTTCTTCACCCATGTGATGTTATGGAGGTATTGGCAAGAATGTGCTTGGTCATTAAACTGTTGCCATCCAAATTGTCATAGACTGGGGGATCTATTCAATGCATATTGTGCTGACAAGTTTTTTTCTTTTCGTTTGTGTGTGTGTGTGTGTGTGTGTTTTTCACTTTCTCTCTTCTAGGATGTTGCAATTGCATATGGATTCAATGCTATTAAGGATAAAGCAATTATTGATAATAAGGGCTCAAAGAGATTGGCTGCTTCCTTGACACTACTTCCTTTGAATGAGCTCGGTGATCTTATCAGAAATGAGGTATGATGCAAATAATATATGCCACTCTTATCTATAAAATAATCCATTAAATATTTGAAGTAAAGCATTTTCATTATGTATGTTAGGGTTAGTTTATTTAACTTTTCTAGTTATCTGAATTTTATTATACCCTATACTTATTTGCAGGTTGCAATGACTGGGTTCACAGAGGTCTTGACTTTTATACTTTGCTCTTCTAAGGAAAACTTTGCCATGCTAAATCGCAAAGATGATAAATCAACAGCAGTTATCATTGGAAACCCTAGGTCTTCAGATTTTGAGGTTTGCATACATTACATCGTTTCAGCATGTTGAAATTAGAAGATTGAGGTTACCATTTTATTTTACGTTATTTTTTAATGCCACACCCCATCTGTGTTTATGTACATTATATATACATATATATATATATATATTTGTGATCTGTCTACACTGTATTTACATATATGCAGACATGGGTGGCCAAGTAGTTCCTTGACCATCTTCACTAAATTGATGACACTTATCTTCCCTCATAGTTGCCTTATTATATTGTTTTTCATGCTTCAATTCTTATATGGCTTTAGATTCTAGATATTAATACGTTACCCCAATGTTAAAAAAACCGGTCTGGCCTGGCCGGTTGAACCGGGAACGACATCTAGTCCAGTCTAGAATTCAACCAAAACCGGAGACCTATAGAACTGGTCAACAACCGGCAAAACCAGGGCTAAACCGGCCATAACTGGACCGGACCGAACAAACAGATTGGACAGGTAAAAAAAACATAATTCTTAAGGCTCAGAGCCATCCAAAAAAATCACCAAAGACTTCTTGGAAGCCCAGCCCATAAACATGGAAACGTTGCTGCATCACTCCCCTGTATTGTTGTTTATAGAGGAACGTCCCACCACAATGCCTTCACTCTCTCAATGTGGGACTTACTTCCACTCACATGGAGAAACATCCCAAGTCTCACAACTGCCCCCACACTTGCTTCTTTTTTCCCCCTGTTGTCTTTGCTTATTTATTTTGTGTATCTCTTGAACTTGTTTTTTTTATGTGGAATTAGATCTTTAATCTATATGATTCCTATTATTTATCTATATTTTAGTTTTGAATTTAATTCTTTTAATTTAGCTTTAATGAAGTTCATACATTTCCCATCTTCTAGTCTTTTTTTTTTTTCTTCAATTTTTACTCATTTTTTGTTTATTTCTCAAATCTTATTTCTTTATGTGATAACATCATTTTAATCTTTGTGATACCTATTATTTATCTATATTTTAATTTTAGACTTAATCTTTTTAATTTAACTTTAATATGACTCTTAAAAGTACTAAATAACAAAAGTTCGTGACCTTCCTGTCCTTTAACTTCTTTTCTTTGGATGATTATTTTTTATCTTTTACGCATATATTATTTAAAATATATGAATTTAATTACAACTAATCCAACTCCAATCAACTCTGATTAAACCATTGAACCTTGAATCGGTGTTTCGGCCGGTCTAGTGACCAGTCCAGTTTTCTTAACATTTTGTTATCCTATTCTCACAGGCTGTTCGAACTAGCCTTATGCCAGGCATTTTGAAAACTGTTGCTCACAACAAGGACCATTCAAAGCCCATAAAGGTATCAAAGCTCTTTCCCATATTTGTTATCCAGTTGTATTAATAAGTAAACTTTGTTGTCTATTTTGTCCAAATTATGAAGATTTCAATAAGAATATTAACTTAATTGATGATCTATGCATAAGTTGTTGGAGTTTCCACCACCCTTTAGTTGCAATGTTACCCTGTGAGTCTTCTGCCAAACGCATAATCAGTTTATGGGCACTAAAGTACCTTTGGTCTTAGTATCTGATAACCTATCCATAAAAAGTTTTTATAATTCATCTTTTTGTCCTCTGTTGGTTCAGATTTTTGAAGTTGGTGATATTGTCCTCTTAGATGACACTAAAGATGTTGGTGCAAGAAATTGCCGTCAACTTGCTGCACTTTACTGTGGTACTAATGCAGGATTTGAGGTATAATGAGCATTCATCTCATGGCACTTGATTTAATTTTTTGCTCTTTGAATACAGGTTATTAGACATGAAACTTTTATGTATCACTGACTCTACTTGGTCGAATTGTAATTGTAATAAAAAAAATAAAAGCATGAAGGAATCACTACATAGGGTATTTACATAAACACACAAATACACACATATATATTCAAATACTCTGCAGAAGAGCTTAGAGTGTTCACTGGCTGTACCCGTATAAAGCTTATTATTATTATTATTTATAATAAATCCTGGTGCTCGACACTGTTATGATGAGTTCATTCTAGAGATGAGAAATATAAATTGGATTATCATACTTCTGAATTTTTTTCAATGATATGCAGATAATTCATGGCTTGGTTGACAGAATAATGGAAAAGAATGGGGTTCCTTTTGTTTCACCTGGTGATAGAACAGGTTATTATATTGAGCGATCAGATGTAAGTGTATATTGCATAGAGGTTCTTTATGAATGTGTGTGTTTGCCTTCTGACCTTTTCTCCCTATTGTTTTATTCTGCTTCTGATTACTTGACATAACTGCTTAATGAAGGAGCCTGAGTTTCTTGCGGGTAGGCAAGCTAGAATCATTTTCAAAGGACAGTACGTTGGCACCTTTGGCATTGTTCACCCAGAGGTACTTGAGTTATGATCACTAAAATTATTTCGGCATGATTTAGGGTCTATTTGACTATGTTGCTATGAATTGCATTTTAATTAACAATTATGTCTAGTAAATATCCTTTTAAGCAATTATGATTATTTACAATTTAAAAATTATAAAATTAAGGGATGTTTTCAAATTTTGGAATGATAATAGTTGAATTTTAAGAGATATTGAATGCTTTTTTTGTCTGGTAATCCATATTTTTCAAAGTCCCAACTGCCAACAGCTTTGAGAAGCATCCTCCTAGGTGCTTCTCAGAAGAACCACGAGAAGCATTTAATTGAAGCTATTAGACACATTGGTAAACTCTGCTGTCAGAAACCACCAAAAGCAAACAGCCACACCATTCACAAACAGGGCCTTAATATGGACAGTTATCAGTTTGTTTTGCACGCTTGTGTGTGCAGGGGCCTGTGTGTGTGTTTATCATCTTTTCTTTAGTTTGTGTAATATGGCCATAATTGCCAGTGCCAGAGAGAGGTATTGTCTAATGGGTGGTAATGATTAGAAGAGAGGCATGTCAAATGCATACTTCATTATTCCAATAATTTATATTTGTTGAGTTATATCTCAGTGGCAATAGGTGTGTCTATTTGACTTGGCACGTTTTCCTCTGTTTTTCATGCCATATTATTTGTATCTAGAAGTTCTAGAATTTCCTCTCAGGAATAAATTAATCAGATAATGTACTTTGGGGTCAGATGCATTATAACCAATAATTCTCATGTATTCTTTCAGGTATTAAGCAACTTTGACATTCCTGATCCCTGCTCCTTCGTAGAACTCAACATTGAAAGCTTCTTATAGAGATAATTAACTGCAAATGCGAGTGTCTTCATCGTATTGTCTATTGTAAGTCTGCGATAATGAAATTTGTATTTTCTTCATCAAGTAGCTTTTCTCAGTTGTTCACACCCTTCTCCCTCAACTGCTATCCCCCCTTCTTTCCCCGGGTTATTTTGGTTGGGCTGATATTCATTGGCTGGTCTGCAGGTAAGTTGGTGTTTATCCCCTGGCTCTTTTGATTACATTGTTCCTTCAAGCTGTGAACTATAGAAGCTCTACTGCTTGACTGCTTCGTGCATCATACATTGGTTTCCGAGGAATTCAAAGCAGCACTAGCCGGGGAAACGGAATAACATATTTGCCCAACTAGGGCCGTTCATTGATATCACTGTGTTTTGAACATTGAAAGCTATTAATTACCTTATGGGATTAACTTCTGAGTTGCATAGCTTTATCTGTAAAACCTTTGATTTTGGCGACAAGATACGATATTGATACCTTAGAAATTTGTATTTCAATATAGAAACGAGAGATGTAAACTTTTGCTTGGGAAATTCTGTGGACATGCATCTCATCATAATACGACCAAAAGATCCTCCAAACTTTTAAAGAGCATACGATATAATAGAAAGGGGAAGGTATTAAGTATTAACTTCAAGCTTGGTTGGAGTTGAAAACGAGTATGGAAGAATAAAATGAGGAGTAATAAGTTTTTGTACCATTCTCAATCTCTCTTTTTTTTTAGTGATTCCTTCATGCATAATCCCTGTTGAGGTGAAGGATCAACAAGTTTTTGTACCATTCTCAATCTTCAAACACGTTGTGAAGCGGTGTTTTCATACGTCAAGCATGATCAAAATCGGGGGCACGTGGAATGTCCCCGAAGAGAAAACTTGGGTTGGGAAGCAAAGTTTCAAGCTTCGACGGATGTACCACAGAAACTGCAAAATCTGTCAGTAAGAGCTCGCGACTCGTATGACTTGCTCGCATTATCTTTGACTTGCCGCAATTGTTGCACTTATTCATAGATCATTCCAAAAGAAATTAACAAACTATGAACGTAGTTGCTCACTTTCAGCCCCAAATTCCTCTTTCTGGTTCTCACTCACGACAAAGTGAAGGATGACGGTCGGCCTTGTGAATTTAGGGACAAAAGAAAGGTTTGCGTATATATTAAATAATTCAGGAACCTCAGCCTCGCCTTGAAGCTGATTCACAATCATGTGGAATATAGGTATCCTTGTTATTTTTACTTTCCTCCTTTGGTCTTTATCGCTAGCGAACTCCAGCAGATTAATCAGTAGGCTCTTTCTGCCATCACCACTCACAGGTCCTGAATCTCTAGCATTTGACTCAGTCGGTGAAGGACCTTACACTGGTGCTTCTGATGGAAGAATCCTCAAATACACAGGACCAAGTGATGGTTTTGTCGAATTTGCTTCCTCCTCGCTCAACAGGTAAATTTGTAATTTTTTACATAACCTTAAGAGAAGATCTGATTCTGATTAAATTGTGATCCTTTTTTTTTTTTTGGGATACATGATTAAATTGTGATCTTTGGTGCTGCAGGAACAAGACTCTCTGTGATGGGATTTCTGATTTTTCAGAACTTCAAACGACATGTGGGAGGCCATTGGGATTGGCTTTCAATCACCAGACAAGCGAACTATATATAGCAGATGCTTATTTTGGACTCATGAAGGTGCCTTCCTATGGAGGGTCTCCAACCCAAGTTGTTTCTTGCGTGGAAGGCAACCCTTTTCGATTTTTAGCAGGCTTGGATATAGACCCTGAAAATGGAGTTGTTTATTTCACAGAAGCTAGCTCCACTTACCAGATCAAGTAAGTAGTTCTTTCCTCTCAGTATTCTTGCATAGCTGGGGATGTTGACGCTATCATACCTGAACTGACTAGTTTAACCAAGAAAAAAAAAGATTAGAAACCAATCCTTCCATTGATTTAGATTAACAACATTCAAAGGAGTTGACTCAATGAAAAAGGATCTCTTCTTATTAAAGCTGAAGGATTTTAGACTCCGTAATCCTAAAAATAAGAACCAGTTCAAGAACTAGATAACCAATAAAAAATGGACAGAACAATCAAAAGTGATTAGAAACTAGTAAACTGGGATTGTTTCACACTTTGTTTTATTCTTATTTTTTAAACCACGGTGGATTCAGTAAATTGTGAACCACTCTATCTGTTTGTTTCAATGACATCAAATGTGCGGGATAAAATTTTCAGAGATCTACAGAAACTCCTGATGAGCGGAGATACTTCAGGAAGCCTGTTCAAATTCGACCCAAGCACCATGGAAACCAGTGTGTTACTGAGGGATCTTGCAGTGCCATCTGGGGTGGCTGTAAGCAAAGACGGTTCATACGTGTTAGTGAGCGAGTTCGTGGCCAATAGAATCCGGAGATTCTGGCTGAAAGGTGACAAACAGAGCACATCAGAAATATTCTTGCAGCTTCCTGGAAGTCCAGACAACATCAAGAGGAACTCAGTGGGACAGTTCTGGGTGGCGTTTGACAACCCCGTGGGGCCGCCACCACCGCCAAGGCCGCCGGTTCTTCCTCTGGCTGTGAGAGTGGATGAGAGTGGTAATGCTCTGCAGGAAGTGTCTCTGGTGGAGGAATATGGGACTGAAATGGTGAGTGAAGTTCAGGAGTTTAATGGAACACTGTATGCTGCTTCACTTCATGTTTCATATGCTAACGTTTTCATTCCTTAGTGATTCAAACTTCAAATTAAACTCAGCTAGTAGCTACATTGGTATGGTACTATGGTATGGTTATGAATATTTCTAATAGAGACTCTTGCATATATCAAGAATTTAATTATTGAGATTTATAATATCTGTGTTCTTCCCTGATCATTAATGAGTTGTGGCAAGGGACATGTTTTTTCTTGTTTTGCTCAAACCGTGAGGGAATCATGAGCCTTTATAATGTTGATTTTTTTAACAAAAAAATACTCATTATATTCATTTGATATGTTTGAAAATTGAATTTTATTTATCAAATGCATTATGAAGAAATGGAATCCAAATTGACAAGAAGATAATTGGGAAGGATTTGGATTCTTCAATTACTCAATTGGGAAAAAATATATAAAAATAAAGGTGGGTTTTTTCACCTATCAATGTATATGTCCAATGTGGATTTCATTTTATTTTTATCTCTATCTCATTTGAATACTTGAGAGAATCCAAATCCTAATTTGTAGTTGTCGACATCTCAGATCTTACTGTTATTTCAATAAGCATCTTTTTACAAACTTTAAGATACAGTGTAAATTTTTCGTGAACAATATATCAAAAGATTGATGATTTTTTTTAATAAAAGAACATTACAACTGAAAACCAAGAAAAGTAAATAAAAATACTCTAATTTAACTAAAAAATATACATTTGATCCTTTAATAAAATTTTAATAATAATTTAATTCTGACAATTTCTTGCAAAATAAATATATTCATTATAATACTTTTTTCATCATCACCTAATGTGTTTGTAAATGCAAAATAATTAAATGTTTAGAATAAAAGAAAACCCTCGAAGTTTTTTTAATTTAACAGAGTAAATTAAAGTTAAATTAAATTAAAAAGATAAAAATATATATTTTAGCCTTTAATTAAGAATATTTTATAAGTGAATATGTGTGTAATATATTAAAATGTCATCAAATATTTGGAGGGATTCGAGATTGTTTTTTTTTGCCAAATGAATGAAAATTTATCCTAACAAGTAACAACTAAACAACTTTAGCAGCGATGATGGACCCAAAAAAACCTACTGACGATGACTGAGTCGGGTTGAGTTGTGTTTTTTCTTCCCCGAGATCCACCACGAAAAAAGAAATGGATAACCCGAACTACCAAAGCTGGTTTGGAAGGAAAGAAAATTTATGGGAGTGACTGGGAAAGACGGCAAATTTTTCTGAAAATTTTCGCATTTTGCAATGCTTTGCACTCACATCAATTGTTCTCCCTCCGGTTTACTTCTGGATGGCCATTAAAAATGCCTCCAAAATTACAAAAGCTATCTGATAAGCTGGACATGTTCCTTGCTTCCGTCCGAAGATACTTTAGCATGAAGCAGCAAAGCTCCAAGGTCCAGCTTTTGTACGACCACTGCAACAATATCTTCACGCCTTCAGCAACACCTCCTCCTTCTTCTCAAGCCTTACAGAAGCTCTCTTCAATTCTGGGTATTTCTTATTATTGTTAAAAATTCAATGTACATTTTCTTTTTTGGGTTTAATTGTCATTCTCTTCGGCTAGTAATTATTGATTCGTGAAACTGTGCTTATGGGTAATCCACACATAAAGTGCTCGTAGCTATTGCTGCAAGTAGCGACTGTTGTGAATGTTGTTATGAATATGCCCCTCGTAGTTAAAGCAAAACGCTGGATTTAATTTTTCAGATTAGAATAGACGTCACATTGTAATGCTTGAAATTTCGATTCTGATTTGAAGATGGGAATGTATTTCAGTTTCTCTGTAGAAATTGTGAGGGATAATTCTGTAATACCGACATTAAGAAAGATATTAGAACCATAAAACTCTTGCATACTTGGACCTGTGTAACTGGCTTTCATGGGTAGCGTATCATTGGCTGGTTCTACCATTCTAGAGAGCTTTAACTTTTTTTTGAGGAAAATAATAATTAATAGCTCAATATGATTTGGAGAAGATCAATTTAAGACCTTTTTATTTTGGCCTCTGTAACACTGAAGGAAAGGACGTCATAAAGGTTTATCTATATGTAAAACTCAACCTGTTGCTGGATTCTGATTTAAAGCACTATTAAGTAATTTTACAGTGAACTTAGAATGTGATATTTGTTCTATTTATCAAAATCAACATTTAGAGGAAAGCTTAAAATAAAATTGTTTTCTATGTGCACGATGTAATCTTTGCTGCAGCCCATTTAGCATGTTTGAGGGAACAAAATCCATTTGCAATGCAGCAAAAAAAAAAAATATCTATATGCCTTTGTTATCATTATTCAACAGTTTTATGGCATTTTCTTAATTCTTTTCAAGGTATCGCCACGAGAGTTGTATCTCATATACAATTTTTCTTTTTAAATTTCTATGTACCGAACTCCCCTGGCTGCAGCTTTTAAAAAATAATCCTTTCCAGCCTCATTAGTGCCAAAATACAGATAACATTTTATAATCTTAGGAGTTTAGAAATGTACGATGTTTAGAATGCTTTGATTAATGGATTTTTTATGTGCTGTTAACAATTCATGACTTTGCAGACACTGTTCAACCAGCTGATGCTGGGCTTAAAGAGGAAACTGCAGATGATGATCGAGGCCATGGATTCTTTGGAATTAGCCAACTGAATAGAGTAGCTCGATGGGCTCAACCAATAACATATGTGGATATTCATGAATGTGACAGTTTTACGGTGAGTTTTACCATTGTAGTATGGAAATCAATGAGACATTTGCTCAATTATTTACAGGACCAGCATGCAAACCTCTAAACTCTTAAGTATGAGCCAATAATCTGGCTTGCAATTTCATATTCATCTCTTGTTCATATGATGTGTGGCTCAAAGAGCAGTAGCAAATAGAGAAGGGGAAAAGAAAAAAATTACACCCATCGCCATAGCCATTTGAGTATTTGCTAGTCATTTGAATGGAATCTGGTCTGAGTCAGATTCTGACATTTACTCTAGCCATTTGTAAGCAGTATATATATCACTTGGCTTGTTTAAACCCCTGCTTATTAGTCATACTGTAAGCGTCTTTGTATGCTTTTCTGCTTTGTCTTCTTTCACTGTTTGCTGTCAATATTACTCTTAATTGAAAGAAAAATAGTAAAATAGAATTATTGTAACTTAGCCAATAATTTATCTCATCACTTGTGTCTGTTGCATTTCTGCAGTCTATGCCTGTTTGTGTTTGTACGTTGTTAATGTCTTTATCTATCTCCTGAAGAAACAAAAGTGCTTGAATTTAATTACCAAAAATATCTGATTATTGGTACATGTACGATTCAGAATTCAGATATAGCTAAACTGTTCCTTGTTTTCTTGCAGTAAGGTTGACCATGATGTCTGTATTTAAAAATCAGTCATAATGATTTTCTTGTGATTTTCCAATCACTGAGATGAGATTTACAGTTAAGAACAAAATAAATTCATTTGGTGCAGATGTGCATATTCTGCTTTCCCACTTCTTCAGTTATTCCACTTCATGACCATCCTGGGATGACTGTATTTAGCAAACTTCTCTATGGCTCTTTGCATGTGAAAGCTTATGACTGGGTCGAGCCTCCCTGCATTGTAGAAAACAAGGAACCCAGATGTGCTTCAGGTATGACATAATTGTATTGCATTTTCTCTACTCCTATGGTTGCTTCCTTTGTTTAATTCATATTTGAAGACCTTGTCCTGCCAAAATGCATTAGTATATATCATTGTCCTGACAAACTTATATTTATCTAAAGGCTCTAAATTTGTATATATTGTTGTCGTGACAAACTTATAGTTATCTAAAGGCTCTAAATATCTACTCCACACACAGACATACACCCCCCCTCTTGATGATGACTGGTGTGAATAGTCGCTCGTATAATCATATTGTCTTAAATCTGCTGAAATATACTGTAAGATTATGGGCTGTCTTCCCTGATTCTGCATATTTTTTAATGTGTTCTATCTTTGTTTTTGGTTCATTTATTCTGATTATGATATTAAACCTCAATACTTTTGCTTGTTTGCAAAACTTTTAATCTCTGTTTCTCCTCTACCAAAAGGTAATAATAAAAATGGCTGGTGATGAAATCAACTGCCTTCATATTGTGACAGCCATTTTTTTGTGAAAATCAATTTACTTTAGTTTTTTCTCGTATATTTGTGATTGACTTAGAAAATGGTTAGAATCAGCATCAAGTTGAGCAATTGGTTACAACTTACATTATCCATCGTTTCATTATGTTTTTCATGTTTGGTTTATGATAATTATGAATGCTACTTTGTTATTGCTGAGGACCCTAGTTATATAACCATGCATATTATTCATGAGCTCTCTTCTTGAACATCAAGCACCAAAATTTATTATCATATATGGTATTCAGGAACATTTTCTTGGACAATCTGAAAATCATTACCTTGTTTCATGGCTTATACTTCCTTTTTTTCAGTTGCTTTTTAATTGTTCCAAGAATTTCTTATTTTTGGCTGTTTTTTTTTTCACCATTGTAGTAAGACTGGCAAAGTTAGTAGTTGATAAAGTTTTGACTGCACCATGTGAGACATCTGTTCTATATCCAAAGGAAGGGGGTAATCTGCACTGTTTCACTGCAGTGACCCCCTGTGCCGTGTTAGACATTCTCTCACCTCCTTACAGTGAAGATGCAGGAAGGAAGTGCACCTACTATCATGATTACCCTTATTCAACATTTGGTAATGAACTGCTTGCAAACATTGCTTACCCCCCCCCCCCCCATCCCCCTAACACACACACACACACACGCACACAGAGACATACATACACACATATATATGTATATATATTATATTATATAGTGAATGTGTTGATTGAACCCCAAGATGTGAATGAGGATTGCTTTAGTTGAATTACACTTTCCCATTCTAAAAGTCTGCCAATGCTGTTTGAAATTCCTGTATAGAACTCATACATTCATTTGGAATTAGATATGAGATCGATATCTTCGAGTTTTCTTTATGTCAATGCACTGCAGCAACAGGAAATGGCCCTAAGATATGTGATGGCAAAGAGGAGGAATATGCTTGGCTTGCTGAGATAGAAACGCCTAGCGACCTTCATATGCGCCAGGGGGTATATTCTGGTCCAGCTATTCAGATCTAGCTCTGGTTGCTGAGTTGGAAATTTGACTGTATGTTACCTGTTGGAAGTGTGGATAATATGAATGCTGGAAAATGTCTCCCATACTTCTGGAGGATTATAACAAGAGGATCTAAAGTGATGATATACGGGGCATCTTCTCGTGGATTACTTGGATCGTACTTAAAGCAGAAGTTTTGATTCAGAATCTGCAGTACCCTATTTATCCTTTATTTTCTGGGTGAATAATCGTTTTATCCGAGAGACATAACTCTTGTAAATATTCACAATCAAAGGTTTTGTCTATAGTGATCACTGGATTTTGTCATCACTCATCCTATACTACTGGGTTTTCAAGATGTTAGTTTGTTATGCTATGTTCCTTGCATTCCACCCTGAAGGTATAATCAATTTAAAGTGTTGAGCATGTAGATTTCTAGTTGAATGCTGCAACACAGGAATAGTTCTATTAATTAATCAATATATAGTAAAATCTATAAGAAACTACACTATTAATTGGCTGCTTATTTACCATGTGGCTTGAGACTTTGGGTAATATACAAAGTCCACTTCTAGTTTATCATGAAAAGGGTAACTTCACTGCCACCTCAATCACTGTGCCCATATCAATATACTCAGGGAGGTGATCAGCTATGTCAGTCCTTCAGATTTTCATTACTCCTGGTTGTTTTCCAAATAGGATCATTCGACAGCAATGATTCTGATTCAGAAATAAATATTCTGGAATACAAGTTGAGTGATCAATGCTTGTTCACTCTACTGTTACCTAAAATTTTCACGAGCATATCTCACACGTCCAAGTTCCTCTTCAATGCGTAGTTGCAATGAAATCTGGACACAACATTAGTTTTAAGTTGGATTTTTTTATATTCATGTATTTATATATTTAGAGAAAGCATAACACCAAAATATATATATATATACATAATTGTATTTGAGGTCTTTATCTTATCATTATTAGACTAATCAATTTTTGTGGTGTACTAATCATTTTTTATTTCTCTTTAAATACATAATATACATGTAGTTTTGTAAATGTAGAAGATTTAAATTTAAAGAAACAATATCAAAGCCGGAGGTCAAAAGACCATTAGTTGTCTTAATTGCTATTTAAGGTGCGTTTGGTTGGTATTTTTTGAAAAGTATTTAAAGGAGGGAAGAATCCCCTCTCCTCTTTGATTCATAAAATAAGAGGAAATTTTTTTATTTTTATTTTAAAACACCCCAAATTGAGATTTTTTTTTTTAAAGGGATTGAATAATTATAACTCAAACCCCTGAAATTCCTTCCTAAATCAAATAAGATTTTATTAAAATCCCTTCAATCCCCTCTTCTTCAATTCCACTAAATAAGAAAATTTTAAAATCCCTCCAATCAATTTTTCTCTAATCCCTTTCATTAAAAATTTCTTCAATTCTTTCTGCTCCATTCCCTTTAATTGAACAAAACACACCCTTAAGACATGGAGCCACATTCATGAGAACAAGTCTGCTTGTATAAAAAGTTTTCTATAATTTTAAAAATATGAATTATAAATTTATAAAATACTAATTTTTGTTTGAAAATTGAGAAAAGTTAGCGACTTAGCGTATTTTGAAAAGTAACATAAGCTATAAAATTACACTAAACTTATAACTCGACAGTACTTTAAACTAATGTTGGTAAAAAAAATCTCACCAAAAAAAATGTTGGTAAAAACAAAGTACTTTAAACTAATAAATAAACACTTTGTTGGGGAAATATCAAAATAAATATTGTAAGTGACGAAATTTTGAGCCAACAAATGAATTTAAGGAACTAGGCTCTATTTTGAGCACTAAAAAGAAATTACGATTGTTGCTGATGTGGACTAACTGTATTATGCCAGCTGGAAAGTCGTTTGTGTGAGATCCAAAACGACAACCATTTCCCGCTTGAAAAGTAGTTACAATTCCAGATTATCTCGCTCTCACCTTCGCTGGTGCTATGATCTTCTTTCCGATGAAGGAAATCAAATAGGCTGTCACAATCATAATTCGATAAATCCACCCTAACTTCTAGTCATTCCGATAGTCGGCCTCAGCCGTTGGCGCCGTCGGGAACTGCGATGGTCCGCAGAAGTAATGCCGCGGTCGGTGTCCTTAACGTATTGACCTTGCTCTTGGGTCTCGCTGCCGTTAGTGGCTCGATCTACATCAGCATCCGCGGTGCTCAAGCCTCCGACTGTCAGAAAGTCCTCCGGAACCCGCTCTTGATCGGCGGCGTCTTCGCGGTGCTTTTGTCGACGCTCGGAATCGTGGGCTCGTTAGGCCGCGTCAACGGGGTTATGTCTATCTTCCTGTTTGTGATGTTCCTGCTGATCTTGGCTCTTATATTCTGGACCATCTTCGCGTTGTTCGGGACACACACGAAGTTAGGGCAGCAGATATGGGAACAATATATGGTTGCAGATTTTCAGCATTGGTTGCAGCGCTATGTGATTGACGACTACCAGCACTGGAAAGAGATCAAGAGTTGTTTGATCGATGGCCATGTGTGTGGGAACCTCCCCGTTGACAGTGATCAGAACAATGAATATCTGATTTTCAGACACTTGTCTATTACTCAGGTTAGTCTTGGTCGTTAATTCCTCTTCAGTTTGTTGTGCCTGAAAGAAATCGGTAAAAACTACGTCTATGCATGACTCAATGCATTTACTTGTACAATCTTTCACACAAGAATTACTCAAAGTTTGGCGGTTTTGATCAGGAAAAAGGGCAAAATAGCAGGGTTTTGAATGCAGGTCTCTTTTTGCAAAGATCTTAATATCTAAAGCAGATCCTGTATGATATAGTCTGCATGAAAATTACTCTGCCATATGAGTCTGCATGCAAAGTGCTCTACCATGCAATTAGACGTCACGTATGATTTGACAATGAGAGATGTGAGTACTTTGTTAGAGATTTTAAATTCATTTGGGGCCAACTCAAAAGTTTTCATTAACCTTCTGTTTGGTTGAAAGAATTTAAGGTGAATATTGAAAGAAATTTAAGGCGAATATTGAAAGAATTTAAAACGAAAGGAAGATAAGGATTAGTTTAATAAATAAGAGGAGAAAATAAGAAAAAGTGAGATTTTTTCTCGTTTGATTCAATAAGTAGGAGGGAAGCCTCTTCTCCTACCCCTCCCCTCCAAAAGTGGAAGGATTTAGAGGGAAAATGAATAAATTATTCTTCTTTTTTTCCTTTTAACATACTCAAATAAAAGAAAATTAAAATCTCCCCCCTTCACTCCCCTTCTCTTCTTTTCCTTCTCGCTATTAAAATCTCTCATTTTCTCTCCCCTCCCTTCCATTAAACTCTCCCCTCCGTTTAACCAAACAAAAGAAACATGAGTTACTTGCAAACTAATCTTGCATCACTGGACCACAATATCAAGGACGAAAAATTAAAGCCCGTGCTCAGTCTCACACGGGAATTAAAAAGAATAGGTGTTGATGGGTTGAGTTTGGATATGTGCAGTCTGGGTGCTGTAAGCCGCCCGTGTACTGTGGATTCACAATGGAGAACGCCACCTTCTGGGAAGAGCCAAAGACAGGTCCAGCAGTGATGGATAGCGATTGCAAGAGATGGAGTAATAGCCAGGAAAAGCTGTGCTACGATTGCAATTCATGCAAGGGAGGAGTGCTGGCCGACACAAAGCTGCACTGGCGGCGTCTCACAATCTTCACCACCATGGTAATTATTTATTTCTCCATCTTATATACCTTGAGCTGCTACGCCGTCTGGAACAATCGATCAGACTCCCGCCCAAATAAGCACCACACACAAACAGCACTCAACCCTTGATGATGATGATATCCATCCCAATGTGTATCTTCCTTTTCAATTATTTTATAGCAATGGAAGCAAGGTCTTACACGTTATGTAATTGTTGTACCAATATCCATAGGCTTCATGTCTCCAGGAGGAACATATGAATCGGCTATGTACACAATTCACTCACATTTTTGTTCTGATGAACAAATTTTGACATGCAATTCATCTGATCTTTCATCTAGTGTGGCTTTTAGATTCCAATTTTTTTCGTTGATTTCGTAGTGGGTTATGTTTCAGACAACCATGTGACAATTATTGTATTTTATATCACAGCACAGCCAAACCTCCGGAATTCCTACTGTAAAGAAAAAACATTGTTGAAGAGCAACAAGGTGAGCTGTGGTTTTCAGCTCTAATTCATTGCGCTATATTAGCTAAGAATCACCACCACCAACCAATATTGATCTAAAAATTCTGCAGGACGTAGCTTGATTTAACAACTAAAAACAACTCGTTAATAAAACAGATGACTTGATTAAGTATTGCATCAAGGAATTTGGGGAAGAGATTGATAATGTTTATATATATATATATATATATATTCTACAAACATTTGCACAATGTAAAAACAAATTTAAAAATCAAACTCGTCACATTTAGGAATAATATAAGTTTGAAAAACTGGACTAGGCAATCAGTTACAAACCGGTTGAACTGGTTTAGTTTTTAAAGTTTTTTATTTTTAAATTTTTTTTATTTTTAAGATAAAATAATATTATTTTTAGTATTAAATAGTATTATTTTTATATGATTTTTTTTATATTATAATATTATATAAACATTATTATGATACATAATTATTAATAATAATAATTTTTTTAATAAATAATATGAAAATAGAATATTAATTTTCTATTTTAAATTTAAAATATAATTATAAATGAATATTTACTTATTTAAATTTTAATATTAAATTGTGAAACTTATTAATAATATTTTTAATTTTTTATATAATATATAAACTTTAAAAATATTAAATTTATTTTTATTCTTGATTAAATATTAATTTTATAATCATATATAAATATCTTTTATATTTTTTATCTACATTATTTAAAATATATCAATTTATTACAACCGGTCCAATCATTAAATTTTGAACCCATATCTCAACCGATTCAATGATCCATCCAATTTTTAATACCTTGATAATACACGGAGTACCTTGATAATATACGTTAGTACCGGCATTTGAAAGTTAATTAGCTTCGGGTAAAAAACGCATTTGAACCAGTAAGGGTGCTGGCAAGGGCTAGGCACCCAACGCGGTCCATTTGCATTTCAAAGTAATATTCATATTAGGGATACTGTGCTTTCAGATGTTATCCCCACTTGTATTAGAGATACTGTGCTTTCTGATGCTCCTGGAATTTTGATTCCTATCAATTTCTTTGTATAATTTCAGGCTCTGCCTCCCATTGTTCATTAAAAAAAAGTAATATTCATATTTCATATAAAAAAATCAGAGTTTATTCGGCTATCAGTCTGGCAGGTCTCTTTAACAGTACAGGAAACTGCATAAAGAATAGGTATCACTTCACTTGAGAAAAGTACAAGCAAGGAACAAGAAGAGATAAGCTACCAACGATGTTAAGAGTTCAAGTGTCCAAGTTGGGTGCAGCAACATGGATGGAATATTGGGTACTAGCAATGAACCACAGACCCAGCCACCTACAAGTGCTCCAAACCTATAATTGAGCGACAAAACAATGCAGAAAGTGAACAGGCTAAAATCAGAAGGAAAAACATATGTTGATGCAAGTTGTCTAATTCCCTTGTAACTTACCCTATTATGGATGCTCTAGCCAAGCTCTTCATCTTTTCGTTAAGAAAATATATGCAGGCAGCCAAAGAGATTGCTACCTGGGCCAAAGATTGATGGTGTCAATATAAATGCGAAAGAGAGAGTGAGAGCAGGAGTGCATAGACAACTATTAAAATAGCATTTTTCGTTGTGAATACAACAACACGTAGTGTAAACCTGAAATGGCAATGTTTGATTGTGTTGAGTTGGGGGGGAGCATATAATGATACAACTTACAGTTACAGAAACACATTTATGTTAGGAGATCCAAAACAAACCTGAAACGCAGGTCCACTTTCCGCAGAATTCATAATGCTCCAGCCTCCCATGAAGGCAAAAAGAAACAATCTTCTGAGGATAACATCAGTTGTTGGAAGTTCAACATAATTGAGCAGGTTCTGAACCCAAGGTGGAGACTCCTCGACTTTCTTTTTCAGCCTGCTTTTTAAATTAATTTTTGTTTTCTTTCTCTTTCTGAAACTTGCCATTAGTATTTTTTCAAATGCAGCTTCTATTGATTCTTCGCTTCTCTCATGTCCAGCATATTGTTGCAGTAGAAAATTTCGTGATCCCCATAGTTCTTCTTCAGAAGCATCATAGCTTACCCCAAGGCGTTTGTAAGGATCCCAAACACCAATTCGAGGAAATTTTTGAACATTACCTATAAGGAAACGGTATCTGTACCATTATACTGATCCATAAGGTAGAATGGTAAGCACAGAGAAATAAAGAAAAAGTATCCAAGATGCCCACTTTAAGTGTTTATTTGAATAATGATATCATTCAATTGACACTTCAGCTATCAGTCAATGCCAACGATCAAAAGTTACCAAACAAGAAAAATACCAAAAAAGAAGTCCCAAATTTTGCAACCCAAAGTGATTACAAAAGAGGCATGTCTTGACACGTGCAAAACCTCCATGAATTTCACAAGATGGTTATTCTTCTCTCCATTTCTAAAGTAGCAGCGTTCGTTTTATCTTAGCTACTTCATTTGAGTTCTAACAACATCAGCCATTGTTTATAATGAGGAATGAAATTAATCATATGAAAACCGTAAGGGATGATGTTTTAGACAGCAGACATAACCAGAAAACCAACCCCACATAGAGGAATTTTCAGAACAATCAGAAAATTAGTATTTAAAGGTTTGGCTTGATTGATTCAAGTAATCAAAGTCTGGATCTAGGCTTGAGAATGTTAGCCAAATTAAAGATTGAAAATACATATCTCCCTTGAGGTTATGAAATGAGTGTGCTTCAGTGGCCCTTTAGTAAACCAAACCCAAGTAACTCACAAATAACCCAGATCATTTCCACCTTTAAGAGAAAGAACTTGGGAACCAGCTGAGCCAAGACCCACTGGCAGCAAATGCAAATGATTGCCCTTGCTTCTCGTGAGAATGGAATCTGCATTTTCCTGCTGTTGCTATGCGTAATGTTGGTGAAAAGCCCTAATTTATCTTTTACTATTAGGTAGATATTATCTTTATTTGATTTAATTTGATTTGTATCAGATTTCTAGGGATTAGCTAAGATTCTTGTGGCTAAACCTAGCTCTATAAGTACCGTTCATTATCAATGAATATTTTAAACGTTCCTTCTCAAATCCTGCGCCTATATGGTATCAAAGCAGGTCACTAAAGATGTCGTTTAAGGATGCTATTATTCCTGGGCAGCTGAGGGTATTCACCACTGGCAAGGAGGACAACAATTCCTTGTCAGATGGGAATAGCTCTCAAACACCACCTATCATGCAACAAGGGTGAGGGAGTGAAACAGTAACTTTTGTGGTAGCACTGGCCACGGAGGTTGCACAGGATTCCCTCCCACATACCCTTATCTCTCACAAGCTCAACAGCAACAATTGGCTTCAATGGTCTTGGAATGTCTTAATGTTTGTCCGGGGAAGAGGATAAGAAAGGGTTTTGACTGAAACCAATCGTCCAGCAGCACCAAGCAAACCGACCTATGAAAAGTGGGTCATGGTTGGTGAATTCTATGACTGTAGAGGTCAGCAAAAATTATCTACTCTCTACTTCTGCTCGTCAAATTTGAGAATCTGCAAGAAAGCTATATGTTGTCAAGGAGAACATAGTTGCTGTATATCAGCTGAAGCAGTCCCTTGAAGATTTGAAGCAAGGAGAAAAATCAACCATGCAGTACTTTAGTTCACTGAATCGAACTTGGCAACAGATTGACCTATATGAATTTCACACATGGAATTGTCATGAAGATGCACAATACTTCAAACAGTACATTGATCAGGAGAGGACTTATAAGTTCTTAGTAGGCCTAAGTGATTGTTTTCATGAGGTCAGAAGGATTATTGTGAACACCAGACCCTTGTCATCCTTGGAAGAGGCGTTTAACATGGTTAAGTATGAAGAAAGTCAAAGGGATCCAATTCAAAACACTGGAGGCATGTCAACGGCATCTATTCAAGTGACTGAAAGTTCAGTCATGGTGGCTAAAGGGAATCAAAACACAGAACCTAAGGGCAAGAGGTCATCAAAGTATTGTGATCACTACAATAAAAGCAGTCACACTTGGGACACATGCTGGAAGATTCATGGCAAACCACCCAACAATCACTAGAAAACTAAACCAGAAAGCAAGGCAATGGTGGCAGGGTGCTTATCTAAACAAGGAAGAATTGGCTTTCTTGAGAAAGATCTTAGACAAACATGATGGACAAATCCCACAAAGTAAGAAAAATACTCCAACTGTTACTCTTGAACAAGCAGGTATTTATCTCACAAGTGCCCTCAATACTGTGGTACGAACTAAAAACATTTGGGTAGTGGATTCAAGTGCTACAGATCATATCTCTGGTTTCACTGAACTCTTTGTTGAATTACAAATTTACTATAAGCACTCTTATGCTGAAGTGGCCAATGGATCTTATGCAAAGGTCTATGGCATTGGTACTGTTGGAATTTCTAGCAATATAATTATTAGGGATGTATTATATGTCCTTGAGATTGAATGCAATCTTCTCTCTGTTAAAAGGACTGTGAGACAATTGAGCTGCAGCATTAACTTTTTTTATGAATATTGGATTTTTCAGGATTTGGAGGAAGGTAATTGGAACTTGCAAGGAAGTGCTAACATCTTGTGGGATGAAATGGCTAAAAGGATCAAGGATACCGCTAAAGCAGTATTGGGTGAATCCAAAGGTTTTGGACCTAAGGATAAAGAATCTTGGTGGTGGAATGAGAATGTGCAAGAGAATGTCAAATATAAGAAACAGTGTTTCAAAGCCTTGCATCTATGCAATAACGATGAAAATTGGAAATGTTATCGGTTGGCTAAAATGGAAACTAAGAAAGCAGTGAGCGAGGCTAGATCTAAAACTTTTGAGGAATTCTACAACAATTTAGGAACAAAGAATGGTGAACATAAGATTTACAAAATTGCCAAGAGAAGGAAAAGAAAGTCAAGAGATTTGGACCAAGTAAGATGCATTAAGGATGAAGAAGGAAAAATTTTAGTTGCAGATAATGATATCAAAGAAAGATGGGATAGCTACTTTTATAAGCTTTTCCATAATAGATTAGATATGACTATTGATACTGAAGGATTAACAACCCATGAAGATGATCTCAATTCGAATTTCTACCGTAAGATTCGGATTGGAGAGGTGAAAGAAGCTCTTAAAAGAATAGATAATGCTAAAGCCATTGGTTCCGATAGTATTCCTATCGAAGTTTGGAAGTGCTTAGGAGAGAAAGGGGTTTGGTGGCTCACTAAGTTATTTCACGAGATTTTAAGGTCCAACAAAATGCCAGAGGAATGGAGAAAGAGCACTTTAGTACCCATATACAAGAACAAGGGGGGATATTTAAAATTGTGCTAATTATCGATGGATAAAACTCATGAGTCACACCATGAAACTTTGGGAAAGAGTGATTGAGTATAGACTCAGAAAGGAGTCTCGAATTTCGGAAAACCAATTTGGATTTATGTCAGGACGGTCTACAACAGAGGCTATTTATTTATTAAGGGGTTTGATTGAAAGATACCCAAGTAAAGAGAGGGGCTTGCATATGGTTTTCATTGATTTGGAAAAAGCCTATGATAGAGTACCAAGAGATGTATTGTGGAAAGCAATGGAGAAGAAAGGTGTCCGTGTGGCTTATATTCGAGCTATAAAGGATATGTATGAGGGAGCAACAACAAGTGTGAGAACCCCTTGAGGTGTGACAAAGGATTTCCCTATAACAATAGGCTTACATCAAGGATCTTCTTTGAGTCTATACCTGTTTGATCTGGTTTTGGATGTTCTTACAGAACATATTCAAGAAGAAATTCTAAAGTGTATGCTCTTCGCGGATAATATAGTTTTAATTGAGGACTCAAGAGAAGAGGTCAACTCTAAACTTGAATTATAGAGACATACTTTGGAATCAAAAGGTTTCCGTCTGAGTAGAAGTAAGACGGAACATATGCATTGCAAATTTAATAAAAGGCCAATTAGAAATGATTCAGAGGTAAAAATTGGAGAGCAAATCATCCCTGAGGTGTCAAAGTCTAAATATTTGGGGTCGATTTTACAGAATAATGGTGAAATTGATGGAGGCGTTATGCATAGGATACAAGCTGGGTGGTTAAAGTGGAGGAAAGCAACAGGAGTTATTTGTGACCGCAAGGTACCTACTAAGCTTAAAGGAAAATTTTACAGAACAGTTATAAGGCCAGCAATGTTATATGGTAGTGAATGTTGGGCTTTGAAAGGACAACAAGAGCATAAGATGGGAGTAGCAGAGATGAGAATGTTGAGATGGATGTGTGGTCATACAAAATTGGATAAGATACGAAATGACTGTATATGAAGGAAAGTTGGGGTAGCACCTATCGAGGAGAAAATGGTGAAAAATCGTTTAAGGTGGTTTGGGCATGTACAAAGAAGAGGGCAAGAGGAGCCAGTGAAGAGAGTTGATCAAATGGTCTGGAGCCCAATCAAAAGGCGTAGAGGAAGACCAAAAAGGACATTAAGAAAAGTTATAAGAAATGATCTTTTGAGAAATGATTTATCAGAGGAGATGGAGTTTGATAGAGCTCATTAGCATCATTTGATCCATGTAGCCGACCCCACATAATGAGATAAAGCTAATGTTGTTGTTGTTGTTATTGCATTTTTCAGGATTTGGACTTAGGGGGGAAGATTGGCAGTGTTAAAAAATGGAGGGGTCTCTATTACTTGTAGGGATCAAAGATGGAAGACATCTAGAATAAAGAAAGATTTGCAGCAGCTTTAACTACTGTGGGAAAATAGGGCAAAAACCAATGAATCTTATTCATTGAATCAGTGTAGTACATATAGAGATAAGAGACTGATAGCAAATCCAATCAAATCTCCTATCTTAGGCACTAAATCAGGAAATTTAAGAAGATACAGATTTGACCCTATTTGACAGCAAATACATGATAAATAGAAGGTAAAATAGAGATAAGGCAAAAAATAATGGGCTTAAGGTTTTCGACCCATTCCAATAACTACTTTCACTAATGATGTAGAATTGTGGCACTATAGATTAGGCCACCCTAGTCATAGCTATATGAAGTTAATGTTTCCTCAATTTTTCAGCAATAAAATTGATTTTTATTTTCAATGTGATATCTATCAGCTTGTTAAACTTACCAAAAACAGCTATCTACCCTGTCCATGTAAGCCTACCCAACCTTTCACTCTTATTCATAGTGATGTATGGGTCCATCTATGGTCCAAGCTTCATCTAAGGCCAAGTTGTTCTTAACTTTTATTGATGACCACAGTCATTTGAACTAGGTGTTTCTTATGCATGAGAAATCTGAAGTTCAACATATTTTCAAAAATTTTCACATGTTCATCAAAAACCAATTCCAGACTTCTATAAAAGTTTTAAGGAGTGACAATGGTAAGGAGTATGTCAATGCTAGTTTCAAAGAATACCTAGATAGTCAAGGGATACACCATCAGATTACATATGTTGAAACTTGAAACACCACAGCAAAATGGGGTTGCTAAGCGTAAGAATAGACAAAGGCTCTCATGCTTACTCACAATGTTCCAAAACATTTTTGGGGGATGCAGTTTTAACCGCAACTTATCTTATAAATAAAATGCCTTCCAAAACCTTGCAATTGCAAACTCCTATTCAAAAGTTCCAAGAATTCTATCCTAATTGTCCTCTTGTCCTATCTATTCTCAAAAAGTCTTTGGATATGTTGTCTTTGTTCCTAGAGCCATCAAATGTGTCTTTCTCGAATAATCCTCTACTCAAAAGGAATATATATGTTACTCTCTTGAAACTCAGCAGAGGTATATCACTATAGATGCTAAATTTTTTTAATCTCAGTTCTTTTTCTCCAAATCAACCACTCAGGAGGAGATTAATGACAGTGATTGATCAATTTGTGAAACACTTGTCCCTGAAACAAATTCTGGACCTTCTATTGTATCCCAAACAGCACCATCTTGTTCTGAAAAGCCCTATTCCAGTGACCCTATCCAAATAACTGAACCTGGTAGTGCAAGTCCAACGCCTCCTATGATTAAACAGGACCTTCAAACTACAGAAAATGACCGAACTGTCCCTGAAAAACAGCCTACCAGACTTGAAACAGTCACTGAACCTGAAATTAACACTAAGTGCAATGATACAACTGAGCCAAGGGATGACCATGAAGAAATTCAGGTGTACACAAGGAGGAACAGAAGCGAGGAGCAGCAATTAGATCACCCCATTCCAAGGCACAGCCAAGAATTTTAACCAAGTACAGATCCTGAAGACTTAAATTGGCCAATAGCTCTGAGGAAGGGGAAGAGAGCTTGCACTCAACATCCAATTGGTAAGTATGTTTCATATGCTAGTTTGCTCCTTGTTTTAAGTCCTTTGTCGCTAGTATTTCCCAAGAACAGATAGCCGATACTTTTCAAGAAGCAATGAATGATCGTAGATGGAGAGAAGCTGTAAAGGAAGACTTAATTGCTCTTGAAAAGAATAGGACTTGGGAACTAACTGATTTACCAAATGGCATAAGGACAATTGGGTGCAAATGGGTTTTATAGTCAAACATAGCCCTAATGGTAGTGTGAGCAGGTAGAAGGCACATCTTGTTACCAAGGGATTTACTCCGGCCCATGGGATTGATTACCAGGAAACCTTCGCTCCAGTAGCCAAACTTAATACCATCAAGGTTCTACTATCAATTGCTGCAAATCTTCACTGGCGCCTACACCAACTAGACATTAAGAACGCATTCTTGAATGGAGATTTAGAGGAAGAAATATATATGGAGTTACCTCCCGACCTCAAGAGTTCACCAAATGCAGCTAAGGTATGCAGACTATTTAAGTCTTGTATGGCCTAAAACAGTTTCCTAGGGCTTGGTTTGAAAGATTTACTAATGTGGTAAAAAAGCATGGGTATATACAATGTCAAACAGATCATACTTTGTTTGTTAAGCATTGTGATTCTAAGAAAGCTATACTCATAGTCTGTGTAGATGATATTATTGTTTTCGGCAATGATGGCAAGGAAGTACTAAGGTTGAAAAGGAACTTAGCTAGCAAATTCAAAGTTAAGAACCTTGGAAAACTGAGGCATTTTCTTGGCATGGAAGTGGCAAGATCGAAACAGGGCATTCATCTCCCTCAACAAAAATATACTCTAGATCTTCTAAGAGAAACTGATATGATTGGTGCTAAACCTACTGATACACCTATGGATATAATCGTAAGTTGGAAATTAAAGAGTGAGGTATTCCAGTTGACAAAGGGAGATATCAAAGGTTGGTTGGAAAACTTATTTATTTGTCTCATACTAAGCCTGATATAAGTTTTCCTATAAGTGGGGTTAGCCAGTTTATGAATTGTCCTCAAGAAGAGCATCTAAATGTTGTGTTTAGAATCTTGAGATACTTGGAGTCAACTCCAGGAGAGGGCCTACTCTTTGCAAAAGGTGAAAACAAAGGTATAGAACTATATACTGACGCAGATTAGGCAAGTTCTCTAACTAATAGAAGGTCTACTTCACACTACTATACCCATGTCTGGGGAAATCTTGTAACATGGAAAAGCAAGAAACAATCTATGGTAGCTAGAAGCCCAGCTAAAGCTGAATACAGGGCTTTAGCTCATGGGATTTGTGAAGGAATGTGGCTCATAAGATTGTTGAAAGAGTTGAAATGCTCTAGCTCATGGGATTTGTGAAGGGATGTGGCTCATAAGATTGCTAAAAGAGTTAAAGCTTGAAGTATCTGCTCCTATGAAAGTCTGGTAGAAAAATATGGCAACAATTAAGATTGTCCACAATCCAATGCATCATAATAGAATAAAACATGTTGAGATTGATAGGAACTTTATCAAGGAAAAAAATTATTCTAAGGTGATGGATTTGTCGTATGTCTCATCTAATTTACAGGTTGCATATATAATGACGAAGGCCTTATCCAGAACTCTGTTTGAGGTGCTCAAGAGCAAGCTAGGGATGCTAAATATTTACTCCTTAGCTTGAGGAGGGGTGTCGGTGAAATGCCTGAATTTATCTTGGGCCCTAAGCCCATTTATTTATTTTTTCTAGATACTTTCTTATCTTATCCAGTATCTGAATAATTTTTGGTTCTTATTAGGTAAACATTATCTTTATTTGATTTAATTTGATTTGTATTAAATTTCTAGAGATTAGCTAAGATTCTTGTGGCTAAATCTAGCTCTACAAGTACTGTTCACTATCAATGAATATTTTAAGCGTTCCTTCTCAAATCCTGCGCCTATATACATAATGAAGCTGATGATACTCAGCATTTTGATTGTAAATTACATTTTTTGTCTTCTTATAATTTAGAAAAATAAGTTGTCAGTCACAAGAACGCATACATAAATACACACATATGACCACACAGGCTTAGTCATCGGTTTCTCAGCCGAGTACAAACATACATCTACGAATTAAATCCCGAAATAGAAGGTAATACCTCCATATGGTGTATCCACTGCGCATTTGATACATCTAGAAACACAGCAATATGCTGTCTGCTTCCTCGAACTTCCTATGAGGGGCCTGAAGATAATTCAATTCAGGAAACCAAAAGAAGGAAAGACAAATCTTTATGCACTGGAAAGAAAATGGCTGCTGAATAAGAAAATCAACAAAAATATAAACATAATTTTTTATAATAATCTACCCAAACAACAATTTAACAAATTGAAATTACAATCTCATTTCAAATTAGCCAAGCATATAGCATCAGAGAATCGAGGAAAGCAACCAAAAACTTGTACAAGCAACAAAAATACACACAGGAAGAAAAGAGGGAGGGAGGGAGAGGGTACAATTTCTTGCCCAGGAAAGTGGTGGCGAAATTGGAAGTCGAGAGAGAAAGTGCGACCATATCGTTATGCTGGAGCAAGAAGCGAAGACGACAACAGTAGCCTACAATGGTAGAGAGGACCCCGTGAGAATTTCAGAGAATGGTTAAGAAATTGGAAGATTGAGGCCAAGTTCCACCGCGTTTTGGATTTGGGTTTGGGTTTGGGTTTGGGTCACTTGGTTTTATCGTAAAGTTTTTTTTTCCCCTTTCTATATTAACATTGGCAAATAATTTTCCAAATGTCTAATTTTTGCCATAGAACACAACATTAACATGCAACGAAAACTAATAAACTGCGAAACCTAGAATTAAAAACATAGAACAATAAAATATTAAAGAACAAAACTTTATCATAAATATTTGTTGCATCGTATGTAAATTATATATTTTTTCTCGAAAAGTGATTATTACCTCCCAATAAAATGTCCCCTGGTCTACAAAAATTATAATTAACCTTAAGCCCACAATCTATTAGTCAATTACAATAAGTTTCGTACTGTTTAAATTGAGCACTATTTAATGTCCTATTTCTGGAAAATACTTATTGATAAATTAGTAGTTTAGAATCTTCAATATGAGTGAGAATTAATTTTTGTCTAGAGCGCAACTTCATTATGATGATTCCTCATAAATCAAGAAACTAAAAAGGTTGAATGTCAGATCTAATTAATCCGACTAAATTATCAAAATGCTTTTTAGTTGTTTAATGTAATTAATATTGTCCAGTCATAAAGCTGCACTCCTCAATGTCTACTTCCCAAATTACAGAAGAATGTCATCCACCACCATGTGTAATATCATCATTTATTTTCTAACAATATGCATTTTCTCCCAAGTAACTTTTAATAAAGCACGGAATATATTAGATTTATAGATAAAAGAAATTTTTCATGCTTATCGAATTTCAATAGCACAACAGCTAAAATTTCATTAGCAGGCCAAGAAAAAAAACCAATTCACTAATCAAAGAAATAAAAAAGAATTTGATCATTTTTCCATTTAGCATATAATCAGATCATTTTGGCAACAGGATTTTGCAATTCGGCCCACTCTATTAGGGCCCGCTTGGTTCCCAGACAGGGAATAGAATGGAATAGCTGAAAATGAAATAATGATAAGTATAAGTTTGTTTGGTATGATATTAGAGAGATGAAAATTTTTTTAAATAAAATTAATTAAATAAAAATAAATATAAATAGACTAAAAGGGTTTGTTTGATTCGATTCCTAAAGGGTTTGAGAATGGAATTCCAGATTCTACTTCAAATGTTGAACTATTTAGTTGCATAATAAAAATGAAAATTTAGACTCCATATGGGAATAGGGATATCCAAAAAATAGAGAATAGGGATTATCACATTGACTCTTATTTTTCCTCATTGTTACTTTCAAAAATCTTTTTTGAACCAAAATTACCCTCCTCCACTAACCTCGTCTTCTTCATCTTCATCTCTTTCCTTCACCTCCAACTTCCTCTCCTTCACCAACATTCTCTCCTCCTCCACCGACACCATAATCAAAATCAATTTCGTGTTTCATTTTTTATTTTTTATTTTGATAGCTAATCTATTCAACTCCATTCTATTTCCAGTCATTTCAAGATCCAAATGGTTCCTTAGTGTTAACAAAGCTCTAGTTATTGTATAGGCTGAGGTGTTCCTAGACTTATTTGAGCTTCTTGTCTTTTGGCAACCTTTTGTACTCCCAAAAAAAAAATTCTGGTTATTGTTTGGTCATCTTTCATTTAGCATGTATTCAATTCGTTTTGGCCAAAAAAAAAAAAGAAATTGTAATAAGCAGAGCATGTCTTCAACCACACACCTATGCATGAAGCAGGATGGTGCATAATAAGTCCAAAAGCGCTTCAATCCAAAGCACTTTTATCTTTTCTATCCTATATGCTTTAATTTGATTCCCACTAAACTAGACAGAAAAAGATAATCTGTTAACTAGCCTTGTTCATACAGCGATTGAACATTTAGATTTGGATATCACTATGCATGATCTACAACACATCTTCGTTTTACTATCTTAAACAGATTATCTTTTTTTCGGGAGTACAATTCCTAGGAAGCCACGATGCAACTACTGCCACCACAATAACAACATAACAGATATTTTATTTGACACAAATATATTTCTGGCCAAAAAAAAAAAGATACAGATATATTAAAATAAATTTCTTAAAAAAATTAATACACCTGGCAGTACGTTTACTCTTTTTTTTTTCATCCTAGTTACACCGTGTTTAGTCAAACCCGTTTACGTCATATTCAATTATTGTTATTTCCCAGTCAAAAAAGTGTAAATTTCATATTTGAAGGCACAAACATATAACCATACAGTCCGTAACCTTATCAAAGGAGAGGGGAGGGAATAGTGTAGAAACCAAAGAGGAATAGTTTGAGATCATGATTAATTGAGTGAGTCTTTAATCGGGAACAAGGAATCTGACGGTAGAATATCCTTAACTTGAATAAGCTGCTTACTCTCTTCATGCAGTCATTGCTCCCAGAATCTCAATTTGGACTTTCCTTCATTTGTCCCAGATGACGTCAGAAGTCACCCTCATTTTAGACATTGTTTGCATCAGGAGTTCCCCTAAATATCTTTCTAAAAGAATCAGTCAGCTTTTTTTCCCTTTTATAATCAGTTCATATAAATCAATTTCTGTTTAAATAAATATTTACAAGTTTATAAAAATTTCTCACGTATTGCCTATAAATTTCCTCCAAGTTGCTGAGATTTCAAAATAACTATAGTGTTAGTTTACCAGTTCAGCTTCAGAAAATAAGTTGGAACAAATTTATGAAATCATTATGAAATCATAATGAATACTTAAAAAACTTACAAAGGATAATTGCCAAAATATCAATAGTTCATAAGCACTTCAATGAGCTTTATAAACTCCATGCAACAATTGATCCAAACTGAGCCTTAATTGGATTACATGCAACTCATCAAGAATTTGATCCTGATTCCCGTAAACATCAGCCACAATATTCTCTATAGCAAGTTGTACTCCATCCACTTTAGCCTTCTTCATAGTTGTGCTGATTAATATTGTTCAGGATGTCTACCCATTGGAAATCCTACTTTCCAAGGATACCTTTTCCTTTACAAGAAAGCAACAAGCAGGGACCTTCGAACCATCAGTGCTCAAGAAAATGACATGCTCAGAGCAATTCACATATCATCCCCATGATTCCATGACCATCTAAAAAGCTCCAAGCCTCCATTATCAAAATAAGGAGCTCCAAATTTCATAAATGAAGGAAGACAGCTTTTCTGTTTGAGTACATAACATGCCAAACCAGTATTTGGAGCAATCAATCATAAAATGAAAAGGTGCCTGCGTAAAACTTATTACATAAAAAAGAGGTGGCACCAATATGAACCATATTAAATATACCTGATCTGCAAACTTTTCAACCAATTAATACGTAGTAAGCTAAGAGGTTGCAGTCCCCAGTCTCTATCAGAACAAACTAAAACTATAGTTTTTTCACCTTTTTATATCCACGTAACTGATGCCTCGAACAAGGACTGATATTTTATATTTGAACAAAAAAAAAGTAAAAGTGATGATTTCAAGATCAATAATACCATCAAAATGATGCTTTATCCAGGTAGAAATATAATACTGACAAGAAGTAAAAACACAATGAAGTTCACATAAATTGAACATAAACAGTTATTCTTGATTCACATATACTTATTATCTGGAAGAAACAGATTAAAAAATGAATGGTACCAAAGAGGGTTAATTCTCACAACTTGATAATAAAAAGCATATATACTAGCTGTTCTTGATTAACCCACCAGTTGAAAACTTCTTATTTATCGGCAAGAGACTGATAAAAGCGCATATCTCAGCGATATTCCAATGGGGCTACATAGCGGGACAAGGACCCTTAATATGATAAAAAGTGATTGAACATGAAAAACACATGATAAAAAGTGGGCTGCGAGAATGCTTTTTTCTTGCTTCGAAGCTTGAGAGCATATAAGTGAAGGAAATTAATGCTGAAAGTGAAAATAGAAAGCCATGTAAGAATATTCTCTCAAAACTTAACAAGATAAATGCAATAGATGATGAACCGCCCCACTTAATATGAGATCTAGTTTGCCTGAGCAGAAGCATCACAAATTGGAATGTCGGCAGCCGCAATATTATAGGTATTATCATCGAAGGTCAGTTCTTCGAACCTGATAGTCACATATCATACATATCTCTTCTATGAAAATCAGCTATGTATATGATATTATAATGCACGATTAAATTACATATGTAAGCTAGAAGATTAAACATCTAGATTTTGAAATGGTTACTGACAGGATTATACAAATTGATTAAAAATGATAGCAACTGGCCAATCGATCACTAAAAGGACATGAAATAGAACACTGCTGTGGGGGAAAAGGGAAATAAAACAAGAAGTTCCAGGAAAAATACTAACAGAGAATTCTTCAACGAGAAACTAGTAACTACACAAACGAAGACAAAAGCAAGAAAACTAAGCTTCGTTATTTTAAAACTACACAAAAATATATAGCCCTGGTCAGGAAAAAGGAAGATTAAAAACTAGCAAAAGGGATCGATCCAAATTATTTCAAATGACAAGAAATAATATAAAAAACTGTTTCTCGTGGTTTTCCCACAGTTTCTCCGCAACCAAACAGATGACATCGAGAACAGTGAGACAAGGAGAGAGACTAAGTAGGCATTGGATGCAGAGGTTTATCGACCGATTCATGCTGTGTGTTGTCCCACACAAAAAAATCAGGAAGAGATCGATGAACCGCTGCATCCAGTGTCTTCACCCCAGCTCCATACTCACTAAAAAACGCAATATTAAGAAAAAAAATTGAAGAAAAGAAAACTCAGAGCCTCGTTATTTGTCTCTCTATGAAAGGAAGGCCGAGAAAATGCCAAACAAGAAGACAAAAACAGCCAGAAAATAGAAAAATCCCAAGATCCAGCACGTTCTTACGAACAAAACTCGAACTCGATAAAAAAAAAGAAATACACATAACGACCCAATGAATTTAACAACACAGAGTCACAGATCTCGACATACATAAACAGAAATTATGTAACACGAGAATTCAAAGCTAGACCTAGCCGTCACTTTTCTCACGGAAAGGGCTTAAGAACATGAGCATGAATCAGACGAGGAGCCGTCCCCATTGCCAGTTTCATCGCTTTGGCTCGTTCTCTCTCTCTTATCTCTATAGTCTCTTCACTCTCTCGATGGGAGTCACTCACAGACGCGCTGTGACTTTTTGACGGGCAAACCATTGGCATTCGGGATCTTGTTTTGTTTTCATCTGGATAGGAAGTTACCATTTAGCCCCCTGCTTTCCTAAGACAAATGATGCCTTTTATTGCACTGGACAAATGAATGTAGTTGAAAACCACGAATTCAGAACATGTGGGGTACAGAAATTCGTCGTCACGAAGTCCTCTATTTTGGCTGCCCCTTACGGATAAGTAATATTCTTTTCTAGTATATTTATACTGCTCCCTGGTCACCTCTGAGAATTATTGTAAAATTAAATATTTATTTTAAAAAAAACACCTTTTATTAAATAAAATAAAAATGATTTGAAAAAAAAACTATATATAACAGAGAAATTTGGACAAGGAAAAGAGTCAACAATTAATTAAGTACAAATATGTGAAAAATATATTTTGTCACAAATTTAATTAGCTTGATTAAACTTAACTATTTTTATTAGTTTGTGTGAAATATGTAATAGTACTTTATAAATATTTATTAAATTTTTATTATAAGTCATTTTTAACCCATTCACATCAATTAAGAAAAATAATTAAAGTTAATTAAAAATTTTAAATTAATCAAAAATTATCTCAACTTTGCTTCCAAAATTATCCTTATACAAATAAAAAAAGTGAAGTGAGGAAATGTCAAAAGAGAAAAAATGTAAAATAAATTAAAGGAAAAAATAATCTTTTGATGCCTGAGGTTTTAATCAATTTTGAAATTAGTCCCTAAAGTTTACTTTTTTTAAATCAGTTCCTGAAGTTTCAGCTGTTAGATCCGTTAATCCCTAGGGTTTAAAAAATTAGAGTAAGGACATACACATGGCACAAACGGCGTTAACTTTGCTGACATTGATGATGGAATAACACATGACGATGACATGGAAGACAGTAGGTGCTAGATTGGATTTAGTTGACACGGTAGAGGATATATTTTACAAAACGCATAACTTCTTATTTTTCTTATTTGGCCACATAAGACGCACAGCTTCAATCCTTTCATCTAAATTCCCAAAATGCATCTTCAATTGAAAACCTAGGGCAAGAGGGTTCCAGTTCGTTCGTTCTCATCACCTTTGTCAAGTTCCGCTCTTGGCAAGCATATTCTCCTCTCTTCCTCATCTCGTTCCTATCTCAGGTGCATCATCTATGGCTTCCTCATCACATGGAGCAATAACTTGTATTTGGGTGTTGAAATCTACTTATTTGGGTGGCTAAATTTTGTTTGAAATCTTCTATGGCATATTCTTCTTCTTGTTCTTTGTGTTTATGTTTTGTATCCATGCATCTGGTTTTGGGATTAGATTTGATGGGTTTAGGATCCATGCATTCTAGGAGATTGGAAAGCTGTTGACACTGAGATTGTAAATTATTTTCAGTTGTTTACTGCCAAGCCAATCGTATACATGGTAGCTGTAATTTTTATTTTGTTTCTTCACTGCATTATATGCATATATGCTTGCAGCCTCACATGCCTTTTGTTTTATCTGAAATATCCTAAGATCTCAAACTCATTTATACATTTCTAGAATTAGGCTTTATTTTTAGATGCAGATGAATATCCCATACTTTTGATCTAAATTGAATTGTTTTTCATTTAAGAAACCTATGGCTTATTGTGCATTTGCATGGCTTTAGATACTTCAGAAATTAAATTTCATACTTAAGCTTATTTATTATTAGTATCTTTCAAATAGTGGTGTGGAAGGGAAACAAACTAGTCTTTCCCCAAGGTTTAGATTAGGCCTTATTTATCTTGTATAGAGAATTAAATTGATCCAACCTATACCACCTATTCTGAAGTATTGAGTTTATCAACTTTCTATTTTTTCATTTGCAGATCTTGTACTCAAAGATAAGGATTTTGTCTGTGACTTAGCTCATCAACGAATTGGATGGGCTAACTATGATTGTAAGTTCACCACAGGATTCTTGCTTGCCTGCGAGGTGGCTCAATTTGTGGAAGTTGTATTTCTTTCTTGCCTTTTCTTAAAATACTATGGAATAGAAAAATGTTGGAAATTAGACTCTTTTTTTTTGTTATGGCTTGTCTATTTATTTTTGCAATTTTGCATGATGTTTTTGCTTTACTTCTTTGCATAACAAATATCAGTTCTGAAGCCTCTATGTTAGGATAGTGGCATGGCTTTCCCTTGTCTTGTATCATGTAGGAAGAGTTGTAACTTATATCTATTGTTTATAAATTATGCTAGGATTTATGTGTTTGGGCTGTTGGTGGCTTCTTGCGTTTATAATTTTTGGAGTAGCATATGGCATGGGGTAGCAAGAAAAAATTTGGCTTCTTAGTGGTTTGTATTTGAATAGCCTACAAGATGTAAATTTTAGTACAATGAATATGGAGTAGCATTCTCACTTCTCACATCATATATTGATTTGTGATGAAGAGATTGAATAGTACCATTCGATGCTTCTTAGTATAGCCCTTTTTTTTTGCCTGAATTCTTAGTACAGCCCATTTAAATAGCCTGGAAGATGACAATTTTAATGGACTCAAGTTTCAATATCAGAAAATGTGCCCACTGTATCTAAGCCTCATCTAAATGCTTCTAATTTTTTGGTATGACAAAAATCTTGTCTTTGTTTTATCAAAAAGAATGCTTGGTTAATGTAATTTTCTTTGTATAGATCAAAGTCAATTCATGGTATCTAAGGAAGTAGTTCCTATGATAAATGTTTTTGTACTATGCTGGAATACACCTCTTTATATGATGTTTAATGTTGTAGCTCTTTCTATTTAACTTAATTTTCATGTTGCAATTGTTGATATTTTAATTGCTATTTCTGATATATTCAATAGGTATACATATATGAAGCTCTCTCCTTAGAGAAATCAAAGTGCAAACTGCAAGAAAGCAATAGAGAAGATCAATCATCAGGAGGAGGAAATTGTTAAACACATGAGAAATATGAAGCTCTTCATTAGGATGACATGAGGCTATTAACTAAAGAGATGACATGACGCTATTGACTAAAGAATTGTCATCTGGCTATGTAATAGATTAGATTTAATGTCTTTTGGTATTATGTAATGAGACAATGCTAGCTATTTTGTGCTTTGGCTATGGTCTTTACATTGTGAGCTCTTAACTACTGTCCACACCCCACCCCCCTTACAAAGTTTGTGTCTTTGTAATGTGAGTGTGCTGTTTTTAATTTGATGTAATGAGACAAAATTGGTTAATGATATGTCTTTTTCAATTATTATAATTCATCTGAATATATAGTAACTGAATTGATTCTCCTGCTGAAAATTTTATACTTTCATGGTCCCATGGGTGTGTAAATTGTCACTTGTTTACACCCCACATGACCTTTGTATCTTGCTCAAAAATAGACAACACAACTTTCATGGAACAAAAGAACTTCATATTAATATTCCATAGAAGGATTACATACATAATTTATGGCCTATAGCCATAATTACATTCATCCTTAGTCATGTCTCCACACTAAATGACAACATACTAACAACAAGACAACACCTCAAAAATAGACAACACAAACTATAACTACATTTCTTCTACCTAGACTACAACAGCAAGACATATACATCCTACACTCAGGTACTCATACAATTACTTAGTTCAGCATTTCTTCATAGCTAGGCATAGAGTCATAGACTAGAACTGTATTCACAACCACCATAAACATTAGTGCACGAACAAGTAACTTCATGCCTTCATCTTCTTTCCTTTGCAATTACTTTATCCTGCTTCTTGATCTTCTCTAGTGTTTGCCTAGAGACTAGACCATCAAGCCATTCAACATAAGAATGGAATTGAAGCTAAGATTTTACAAGGTGAAACAAAGAAATCGAAGATAAGCATGGAATTAATTTATATTTTTCATGATGTGATTAATTTCCAAAATTCTTAATTAAGTTTTCATAAAAATTTAAGAAATATATATACATGTGCAAAATTTATACTAAGTTCACGATAATTTCAATAAAATGAATACACATATTCTTTTTCTATCCATTCTCTTTCCCACATCATTACTTACAACTCATTATAGAGAATCCAGATTTGTTTATAAAGGGTGAAGTGTGATTCATCCCTCCATGAAGGGACCACCCAAAGTAACATTAAAAATTAGAATTAGAAGTATATATAATTTTTTATAAAAACTTAATTACAGGAAAATGATGTGGAAATAATTATATCAAATCTCTTGAGCTTCTCATATAAACAAAAGTAAAGGTTAACACGAACTGATACACTTAGCCCATAATTAGTAAAAAAATACACTTGTAGTGAAAAGGGATCCAAAATGCTATAGGGCAAATCACATAGCTTTGTGAAAGCTCCATTGACATGTAGTGTACATTGTATTAATTACATCAAATAGATTTAATTTATATGTCAGACAATTAACAATAACATAAAAATAGATCATTTGATCATTAAGAAATCACTGGAGGTTCAAAGAACATATAGAAAACACAACATGAAAAGAAGATCTCATGTTATTTGGTTAGAATACAGTTTCAGAGGAAATGAGAACATGAACGTTTGATTAGAACTTGGTTTTTCTTTGTCATCAGCGATTTTCACAAAACCCAAAAATAGGGAAGATGGAAGACAGATGAGAGAGCTATAGAGATAAGAGTGAGTGAGATGAGAGAGCGTCTGATGAGAGAACCCGAGTAACAAGAGACTACGATAAAATCAGAGAGTAAGCGAGATAAGTGCATTAAACATAGATGAGAGATTGAGTTAGAGATGAAGCTAAAAACAAGCGATCAAGTTGTGGAATCGATGAGAAATGAGAGGCCAATGAATTGAGTGCAACGAACTGTGAGCGGTGAACTTTGAAAGTGAGAGAGATGAGAGACCAAGCAAATTTCAACACCTAAATACAAGTCAATGTTCCACACAATGAGGAAGCCAAAGAGGACGCACCTGAGATTGTAACAAGATGAGTAAGAGAGGAGAAGATGCTTTCTGAGAGCGGAACTTGATGAAGGTGATGAGAATGAACGAACTGAAACCTTCTTGCCCTAGGTTTCCGACTGAAAATGTGTCTTGGAAATTTACAGCCCGTTAGGTTTAATTACATGAGAGTAATGTAATATAACGTGATAGGATTGTAATGTAATGTGATGGGATAGTGATTACATGTGGGTTTGTTTGGTAGATACTGGAAGTATGGAAAATAGATGTATTTTTTTATTTAATTAAACACAAACATGAAGTTGATGGGTTTTAAGTAAATGTGAATGAGAATAATTTGTTTTTATAAAGGCAATATGGTCATTTTATCTCCATTATATGCATGTAATGCTCAATGCTCAACTTTTGGAAAGTGTTGTCTATTACATGAATTTAAGTAATCAGCATTACACACGTAATCTTCACATCGCCAACCAAACGCTACTAGTCAAGTAATGTGAAGCTCATTACCTTTACATGTCTCTCCTATAATCGAACAAAATGGGCACTTAGATGAAGGGATTGAAGCTGTACGTCTTATGTGGCCAAATAAGAAAAATAAAAAAGCTGTGTGTGTTATGAAATATACCCTCCGCCGTGTCAATTAAATCTCCAGCCTATCACTTACTGTCTCATGTCATTACCATGTGTTATTCCGTCATCCTTGTCAGCAAAGTTAACGTCGTTTGTGCCACGTGTATGTTCTTACTCTAATTTTTTTAAACCTTAGGGATTAACGGATCTAACAGCTGAAACTTCAAAGACTGATTTAAAAAAAAGTAAACTTCAAGGACTAATTTAAAACTAACCAAAACCTCAGGGACCAAAAACTTCTTTTTCACTAAATTAAAAAAAGCAAAGTAGAAAAATAAATTAATGGTATTATAAAGTGATTTGTACATATAAAAGCATGGTTGGGAAAATAACTGGGTTTGAAATGCCCATTTTTAAAGGGTCTCACTTTTGAAACTTGATTTCTGTTCAACATGTTTGCAGGCCGAACCATAAGCTCGCAGTCTTTTAATATTTTTCTCTTGAATGCCAGCATTTATATGTCATTTAATCTTCACAATATAATAAAAACATTTTTTTTACATAATTATTTAGAATAATACAATTAATTATCACAATCATTCACCCCAAAGCCAAGATAATGTTTAAATTCTGTATCATCATCATTGGTTATTTTTTCTTATTTTAAATTGATGATGATGATACTTTTTTTATTTTTATTATAATTTTTTAGTATATGTTGTTAAGTTGGCTAGTCACCTAAGAAAGGGGTGAATTGGGTGATACGAGATTTGTATAACCCAATTTCACCAAGTGTTGCAGCAAAATTGTGATGAACAGAGTGTGATGAAGTAGATTAATGAAATGAGAAGATACAAGAATTTATACTAGTTTGGTCCAAATCACTTCACTTATGTCGAGTTTCCAAGCCACCATTTGAGATTTTTACTATATCATACAAGTTTGATTCGGGTATTTGTGAAGTCTCAGTACATCCCACAAGTTTTAGTAGGCATTTATGAAGTCACTCTCCCCACACCCTTACAAGATGTGTAATTTTCCTTAGTATTTCCCCACACTAAAATTCTACCCAGAAATTGTAGAAAAAAATGAATACAGAATGAAAACTCTTTTTTAGAGTAAATGATACCTTGAAAATTTACTCTAATAAGGTGGGTTTAACTCTGAATATTGATACAGAAAAATTTTATAAATTGTAGCAGTATTTTAGCACAAACTCACTTAAGATTCATTACCCATAAGTTCAAAATAAGGTTCTATTTATAAATTTGTGACTTAACTAGACGTTAAACACAAGATCTAGTCATTAGAGATGTTAACCAACGGTTACTCTGCAAAACTAGTCATTCACCAACGGCATTTAATGCGTCTGACACACTGAAATTCAAATTTTGGGTCTTAACAAGCGAATTTCTCAGAGACAGCATAGTTATATATTTAACATTAAACTTCAAAAATTCATTTGTCACAGAGTGAAATTTGAATTTCAAATTTGCCAAAGTTAACCCATGTTAATTCATGCAAATTTTCATATTGGAAATGCGTTTGTTGAAATTTGAACAGTTGTCTCAAATTTTCATAAAGCACTCGAAATTCAAATTTCAAAAGCTGAAATTCGTTTATCAAAAACTTGTTCAACATGACACAAAGGTTCTCCATTCAAAATCTGACTGTTGACTTTAAAATTCGTCTATCAGATGTATCCTCTAACTAGACTCACAAGTTTTCATTTGAAAATTTACACATTGAAGTTCAAAGTTCGTCTATTAGAGAGTGTGATTCTGAACTCTCTTTGAACTTCACCAACATTTAAATTTTAACTAAACTTCATACGAATTTTACATATACCCACTAACAATGCTTAGCCAAAAATTCAAATTTCATGACTAAAATTTATCTGTCAGAGATGAAATCTCTGTATATTCGAATTTCTTCAAGTAAAGTTCAAATTTTGCACAAAATATACATAAGTCAATGACAAAATTCATTTGTTAATCAATATTTCTTAATTCTCATATATGCTAACAATAGATTTACTTAATCTAAATTTTTTAAAACATATGGTAATAAGATTAAGTAAATTTTAAAGATTAAAACCACCTCAAGACCTAAGTGAAAATAAAATATATCTAATAACTAGGTCTTTAAGGCTTGAACTCCACTTTCACTTGGTCATTCCTTTCTTAGTATGCTCCCTTCTGATCTTTAATTCTTGAAGCATCTTTTCTTTTCTCCTTTCTTGAGTGAGACATGATGTTGATTTTCATTTTTTTTTCCAATGCTCATTCTTCCTACTTGGACCGTCTTACATTTAATATGTTATACTTACAAACTAAGTAGTTAGTCCAATTTATATATCTAACTTATATTATACATTGTAAAAGTACAATGAATATATTAGTGTATAGTATGATATATGCATTATAAACTCAATTAAGTGCATACTAATACATATTTTACTTCTTTAAGAAACATTATATTTATTAGATACATATGATACATTTGTTCCTTATTACTCTACATTTGTCATCATCAAAATTTATATTATATTATTCCTAACATATATGAAATTTTTAAAATTTAAAAAATATAAGAAAAATTTGATAAAAATTCTATATCCTTCTTCACAATAAAACGTTTAAGTTAAATAAATTTACATATTATCAATATATCAACATATATAATAACATAACAAGGTATGGAATTTAAATTACAAAAAACATGGTTCATCTTTGAAATTTCATATAAAACTCCAAAAACGTTGGTTTATATCAAAATAAAAAAAAAATAATATGACATAGAAATTGGGGAAAAGACACTTTCAACCCTTTCAAGCAAAATATTCTTAAATTCAAAACTCTAAAAATTCAAATCCCTTAAAAAGACCTAAGTCCTTTGAGAGTGAAAAAAAAAATTAATTGGACTAAAATACCACTCCTCCCTCCCTTCTTTCCTCCCTCTCTCATTTCCTCCTTCTCTCACTGGAACCGACGATATCACTAGAGTTTTGGTCGTCAGCAATGTTGTTGGAACCCCAGTCGTTGGTGATGTTGCCAGAGGTTTGGTGATCGAAAATATCACTGATGTCGGTACAATCACCGAAGTGAAGTTTGATAACATTAAAGGTATTGAAATCAATTATAGTGAGTTAGAAATTATGAGTTTCTCACTTAAAAATTTCGTTAATCTAACTTAAAATTTTTTTTTCAAGATTACCTTTTGAAATAAAATTGAGAGTGTTGAAATTAGTTATAGTGAGTTGAAAATTACAGGTTTCTCACTTAGAAATTTCCTTGATTCAACTTGGAAATTTTTTTCAAAATTGCCTTCTAAAAAAATTTCAAATGAAAAACTCATATCTAAAAAATTTTCAAGTGAGAAACTTGTAATTTCAACTCACTATAACTGATTTCAACACTCTCAATTTTATTTCAAAAGGTAATCTTGAAAAAAACAAATTTAAGTTGGATTAATGAAATTTTCAAGTGAAAAACTCACAATTTCCAATTTATTATAACTGATTTCAACACTCAATTTTATTTTAGAAGATAATCTTGAAAAAAATTTCTAAATTGAATCAATGAAATTTCCAAGTAATGAAACTCATAATTTTCAATTTATTATAACTGATTTCAACATTATCAATTTTATTTCAAAAGGTAATATTGAAAAAAAAAATTTAAGTTGAATTAACGAAATTTCTAAGTGAGAAACTCATAATTTCCAACTCACTATAACTGATTTTAACACTCTCGATTTTATTTCAAAAGGCAATTATGAAAAAATTTTCAAGTGGGATCAATGAAATTTCCAACTGAGAGACTCATAATTTCCAACTCAATATAACTGATTTAAACACTCTCAGTTTTATTAAACTTTACTTCAGTGATTGTACTAACATTGGCAACCTTTCCGGTCATCGCAGCTTCGTTGACATCACCAGCTCTAGTGAGGGAAGGAGGAAATGAGAGAGGTACGAAATGAAGGATGGAGGAGGGTATTTTAGTCTAACTGATTTTTTTTTTCCTTAAAGGACCTATGTCCTTTTAAAGGATATGAATTTTTAGGATTCCCAATTTGGGAATATTTTGCTTGGGAGGTTCCAAAAGGTCTTTTTCCCTAGAAATTGATGTGGCATTCTATGTTGTACATAATTGACTTGTTCAACTACAAGGTACTTGAAATATGACGTAAATCAATTAAATGAAAGGAAGAGAAAGAAAAAATCATGGAGTCAATTTCTCGGACCAAACAGGCCGGTTTGACTGGTCAAATAAAAAACTAGTCCCAATTTCAGTTCAATCACATATCTTGACTGCCTATTTTCAGTATTGATGTAAAAACGATCAAACCAATCATGAATCAATCAAAAAACGGTTGCATCGGTTGAACAGACCCAATTTATTGTTTTTAATTTTTTTATTTTTTAAGATAAAATAGAATTATTTTTAATATTAAATAACATTATTTTGTGTATAAATTTTTTTCTATATCATAATATTATATAAGCATTATTATGATACATAATTATTATTAATAATAAATTTACTTAACAGATAATATGAAAATAGAATATTAATTGATTTTTTTGAATTCAAAATATAATTATAGATGAATATTAACTTATTTAGATTTTAATATTAGGTTGTGAAACTTATTAATAATATTTTTAATTTTCTACCTAATATATAAAATTAAAAAAATATTAAATTTATTACCATCGGCTTAATTCTGTTCAATCATAGTTAAATTATTAAACATTGAACCAGTATCTTGACTAGTTTAATGTCCACTCTGGATTTTGAACTTGCTCACAACCCAAGATTAAACCTTCGGGCTTACCACTGAAAAGATTAAATTAAGTCTAAACCTTCAAATACCTTAAATATGCCAATGAAATACCTTGAATTAAATGAGAAGATTGGCCCGAATTGTACAGATATTAATAACCTTAAAATTGAATTTTATTTAATATATTGGTTAATTGAATGAATTTTTTTGTATCAAGATATCTCTCACCCAATAACTAAAGATTAATCCATTTTAAGGGTACATAATTAATCGGATCATTTAGGACCTGTTTGGTTCTGCGTTTGTCAAAATTAAGTTTAAGGAGAAGCATGAGCAGGTAATTTTTACGTTAACTGAGTTATAACATAGTTTATATTTTAGTGGTCCTATGGACAGAACTGAATTTAGGCTTACAACTTTAATTGAATATCCAAATTCCATTATTTGCATACCATGTGAGCGCTGCATTGGGCTTTTTGAAACACTCTTCCCGCTAATCAATGGACCGCATTCTCCCCGTTAACCCATGAGGATCTGCGATCCTTCTCAATTGCGAAAAAAAAATATTCACTCTTACGTTAATTTTTTTTTGGGTGAGTTTTTTAGGATTAATTTTTTAAAATGTAAAAATAATAAAAAAATTTGTTATACATAATTTTATTTTTTTTATAGTTCTCTCTTAATTCATATCAATTTTATGAAGAAAATTTGAGAAGGATTGTTTTTTTTGGCTGAAATTGTGAAGGATGTTTACATGTTAAGGAATCGACAATAAGTCAGAAGTTCACAGATAGACTACAATACATACTTGAGGGAGACCCACTTTAGTTTTAACCAATCAGAAGGCCTTTTGGAATAGAAAAGCCTACTTTCTGCTATAAGCCGGTACGCGAGGAGGATGGCTTGCATGCTGAACACTTGTAAAGTAAACCACATCAAAAGAAAGAAACCCCTTCACCTTCCTCCTTTTTTCTCCTTTCCACGGTGATATTCCACCCTCCAACCTCTCTCACACATCTTGCTAAGCAACCTCAACTAAGGTCCATCCTTTATATGCATCCCCTCCAAGCTAGTTATTGCACTCTGATCTCACTTACATTTACAGGTCCCAGCCATGGCAACACCGGCATCATCGTCGATTCTACAGCCAGAGCAACAGCAACAAGCAGGTGCAGGAGAGACCCAGGTTCCCACCATGACTACCCCAGAAGCTGTACCAACCCCTAGTGCTTGGAAATCCTCTGGTTCTATTGGTCCTTTCTTCGCCGTCATCTCTGTGCTTACCGTTCTCGCTGTTCTTTCCTGCTATTTGGGTCGCAAGTGGAACCCAACGCCTCTAACCCCTTTGGAGAGCATCGAGAACAGAGGCTGCTTTGGCTGGCTCAAGCTCTTGCCTCGCCGCTGTATACCTGCGCGTGTCCAAGTTGGGAATGTTAATAGGACGGAGACCTTGGCTTCTGCCAAACAGAATGGTGATTGTAAAGTTGAAGATGGTGAGGACGTTGCTGAACAAAACCTGCACCCTCAAGTTTAATTCTTGTTACAGCTAGGCTACTACATTTCGTTTTTGTATAATTCATAGCCAGTTTGTATTCTAACCAATTATTTAAGGTTGCTGTACACTTGTCCTGTTGTGATATATGTATTGGGCTTGTTTCGTCCGGAATGAAGGGGAATTAGTTGAAAATGAAATAATGATTCCTGTAAAATTATTTGGCCTGGTATGGGAGATAGAAAATTTTTTAAGAGGCATGTGAATAGAATTTCGGATTCTATTCTAAATATTAGATTGTGTGGTTGTTCAATGAAGTGAGAATTTAAACTTTATATGAAATAAGAACACCCAAAACAATAGGAAATGAAAATTTACTACCCTGACTCCTATCTTCTCTCATTTTCACCTTCAAGAATCATTTTATAAATCAAATAATTACCCTCCTCCACCATTCTCATCTTTTTCACCTTCCTCTCTCACATTCACTCCCGACTTCTCCTCCACTGTCAATATCCTTTCCTCCTCCACCAATACTATGGCCGATTTTGATAACGCCTAATTTCGTTTTTGATTTTAATGACTAATCTATCCCATTCCATTAAATTTCTAGTTATTTAGGAACCAAACGGGCATGTTTTTTTCCCCTTTCCATTTAGAATGAAGAAGCGAGCCAATTCGAAGATATCATAGTTTAACAAGGAGAAAATTGGAAGGAAAGGCCTAAATGGCAATATCCCCAAGATTTCACTGTGAATGCCGAGAGAACTGAACAGAAAAGACGCGTGTGATCTGGATGCCAATTCTAGAACAGAGAGGTTCGGTGTCTGGGCTGGTAGCTGATTTTGCAGGGGACATTTATAATACTTATATTATCAACTCCTTTGGCTAGCTTAGTTGAATATTAAATGTACTAAGAATAAAGACACCGCCAACACGCTGTGCCATAGGCCTATGGATCCGGGGCAGCAGCACATGGACCACCACAAATTCTGACTAAATAAAGACACTGTCTATAATCTATAAATCATTAATTTCAGAATTGAATCAGTCTAGTCTCACATAAACTAATCAAAAGAAATCCATCCTAACCTTTGACCTTATTTTCTATTGTAATGTGAACATTTTCAAACTTTAACTCTACCTGAGCTTCCAAGAAGGCACATGGATTGCTTCAGAGTACTTGGACACCCTATCATTGTCATATTCATGCCCCCCCGACTCGTTTCCTTTCACTTTCTTCTTCCCAACATCACTGCGATTTCGATTCTTTCTTTGGGCTCATATTTCTGCAGATCACGTTTCAGCGTTACATTGAGATTGATATGTCGTCGAAGCTTCTTCAAGTGGATCAACTAAACCAACTGAGGGACGTTTTTGCTCGATTTGACATGGACTCCGACGGCAGCCTGACCATCCTGGAGCTGGCGGCGCTCCTCCGGTCGCTAGGGCTGAAGCCGACAGGTGACGAAATGCACGCGCTGTTGGCCAGCATGGACTCCAACGGCAATGGGTCGGTGGAGTTCGATGAATTGGTGAAAGCAATATTGCCGGACATGAACGCAGAGGTATTTGTAAATCAAGAGAAGCTGCTAGAAGTTTTCAAGTGCTTCGATCGGGACGGGAATGGGTACATATCGGCGGCTGAGTTAGCGAAAGCAATGGCCAGAATGGGTCAGCCTCTGACGTACAGAGAGCTCACGCAGATGATCAAAGATGCTGACGAGGATGGCGACGGTGTGATTAGCTTTAATGAGTTTGCCACTGTAATGGCCAAGTCTGCCTCTGATTTCTTTGGCCTTGCATCGCCATAGAAATAGCACACAGACTGAATTAATATTAATGCCCCACTGTACTGCTACCACATGAATTTGAATCCAGAAGCTTTTTTATGACTATCAAAAAGAGATTGACTGAGAGTATATTATTTTCCTTTTATTTATTTATTTATTTATTTATTTATTCTTTTAATAGTACTTTGATTTGATTCGACTCCGCACAAGATTATATATATATATATATATATATATATGTAAAGCTCAATCCTTGGATCCGTTTCCTAGCTATTCATACTTCATAATTTTTCCAGTCTAATTGTGAGAGTCATAGATTAATTTTTACAATCTATTTAATCTCATTAATGTAATTCGATTCGACCTCTTTCCTCTTCCGAGTTACAACGCTTGTCCTTGCGGTTATAAAGCCAATACAGACTCATATATATATATATATATATATTTATGGGCTCCTTTAGAAAACTAAACCACTTTCCCTTACTTTCAATTTTAATTAAGTTAAATAGAATAATTATCCAAAAATATTAAATAGAACAGAAAAGAAAAACACATAAGGGCATGGCAACCTGACTCACCTAAATTTTTATTTGTAGAAAGAAAAAACTGACCAAATATTGCAAACTTTTTTTTACCGTTTTTGTCAGTTTTTTTTTGGCCGATCGTTTTTGCCAGTTCCGCTGATTATATTTTGCTGGCAAAATACAATGAAGAAAGCCACTGCCACTACACCTGGCGACATGACAGAATGAATCAAAATAAATAGACTTGTATTTCTCAAAATATATATATAACAAATTTGACCACCGTGCACTATAGGCCATAGCCTCTTTCTGATCTTGAAGGGATCAAATTTATTATATGTCAAGTGTAGCTTTCAGAAATCAGGATCTTATGAACAACCAAAAATCTTTCAGGTGACACATTGCTTAAGTTCGCTTTCTTAATAGCAGAACTGGAAGACCCATCTCTACCTTGAATATGTACAATTGGCTCAAGGTTGGGAAAAATATAAATATATATATTAAGCTAAGCTTTAACTCAAGAATACATAAAACAGAAATGCCCATTAAGGGATGCTCTCAGACTTCTCTTCAAACCGTTTGGATGCTTCAAACCGAGCCGTATAACCTACAGTTGTGTGTCGTATCGATCTTTGTCGTACCACATTACAGTATTCTGGATCATTTGTGTGGCCATCGTTTCTGATCCATTGTATCATTTGATGGTACGAAGGGAAAAACCGCATCTTTATGGAGGCACAGACGAAATATGGGAGGAGGGAGGCAACAAGAACAAGCAAAGTGATGAGCCAGTAAGAAGGTGCAGGAGCACAAGCTTCAATGAAGACCTTATAAGCAGTTGTGGATATGGTAGGATCCATGGCTCCATATGCTAGAAGGAATATATACCATAATAGAATGCCACCCCAGATGAAAATATGCTGGATGTAGGTGAAGTAATTGATAGATAATGCCATTTGGCAATTTACCACCCACACAACGCAAGTGTACATGGTGGCACCGAGGATTTCTAGCCCGACAACCTCACCACTTTTTCTGAAGGCTTGATGCTCAATTGCACTGATGCAAAAGAAGAATATCACAGTAGCACTTAACACCCCATTGAATGCCCAACCGAGTATTCTAGTCCAGCTGAACAGGATATTTTGCACACCTTCTTGGTATAACAAAGGAAACTGTAAGACGAACACAAACAAGCAGGAGGTCACGAGAAGAAGACAATTTAAAAATGAATGCCATCAGGCAATGAAGTGTATAAAGGGGTACCTTGAGACATAATTTTGCAGTGACATCTTGGTCAAACACTCCTAAGGCAATCACTGGAAGTGATGTAAAGAAAACATTATAGAGTGACAGAAACCAATCGTTGTAGGCTGCTTGTCCGGAGAATGATGCATACATCTCAAAGAAGAAGAGAGTGAAGCCGAAAACAATGTTCTTGTAAAAGAAGTAGCAGATCTACCAGACAGAAAAAGATATGTATGTCTGAGATAAAGCAGATAAGGTAAGAGTTTGGCAAGATCCTATCACTTTGGTAATGAACTTTAGAAGACAAGATTGGTACCATGGATGAGATCCTTCTGTAACACCAATGTCCATGCACAAGAAGTAAGCGCTCTAAAAAACGAAATTGGGCAATGGCAATGTCACTTGACATAACGGCCTGAAAATATAAGTGAAGCACAAAATTCAGAGTTGAGGTTAAAGAGAGGTAAGGAAAAAAAACAAGCTGAAAAACTGTAAGCTATTTGGTATTTCCATTTCACCTGCATTCCTTCAACACCATTGATACCAATTCCAATGTCGGCTTCCTGGAGCATTCCAACATCATTTGCTCCATCACCAATTGCCAGAGTAGTACTACCAGTTTTAGTCTTAACTAGCCTCGTAACCTGCATTATTAAAAAAATAATAAATGTATTAGAATAAAAATTTTCCCGCATAATAGGATCAGCAGTACATCTAAATAATTGTTGTTTAATTGAACAAAGAATCTATGCATGCATAAAGAAAGGATGAATGCAAAAATGATTTATAAAGCAATAAGGGGAAAGTACTAGTGCTTTCTGTTTGGGAGATGAACGGCAGCATATGACAGATGCACAGCCAATGGCAAGCTCAAGAACCAAGTCCTTCACATCATCTTCCAAAGCGTAAGCGAGAGACTTCCCATCAATGATCAGAGCTAATGCCTCAGAATTTTCATCTAATGCAGATAACAACGCCTTTCCCTCCCTTATCTGATGAAGAACATTTGCCTTAATTGCCTAAAGAATCAGCAAGATCTCATCAATTTTCCGTGTTTGAAGTCCAATGGAGTAAGGCACTGCTATATTGTGCAGATTTCAATATATATTTACAAAAAAGATACTAAGACTTGGACCTGAAATGTCTAGTCCTTCAAATATTCCTCAGCTGTCTTACCACAACTGGCTTGCAAATCTTATTGCCACGGAGGACAGAGCCCTTGTATTAACATCAATGCTGACAGACAGAATTAAAGGATTAGTTTTAAAGGTCTACCTCAGCGGCAGCAGACTTGTCCTCCAATGATTTGGCTTCTGGAGTTTCAGAGCTGATTATTATTTGTTTCATTCCTTGTCTTAGTAAACTACATGCAAATCTGCGGTCAAAGTAAGAAAAAAAAAGGTAATGACATCATACTATTTGCACATAGGATTTCAAAATATCTAGATATTCTTTGAGCTTACCCGATATTGATTGCTGTCTCCATTTTATCACCAGTCAAAACCCAGAGCTTAATTCCAGCCTGTGCTAGCTTGTCAATGCATTCTGGAACCTAACCAACACAAATGCATACAAATTCATAAAAGCACAACATGATAAACCTGTTATGAGTTCATATTCAAGTTTTTTCAATTATCTGAACACATAATTATACTAGGTACCGTAAACACTCGCTTGAAAAGAAAGTGACATCTTTTTACTTTTATTTGTAGTACCTTCTTCACTCTAGCTTCAAAAAGACAAAAAAAAAATTGAAACATACCCCATTTTGAAGTTTGTCTTCAACAGCAGTAGCACCAAGAAGAATTAAATCCTTCTCAATCTTTTGTGCTATTTCTTCTACAATCTGCTCTCGACCTGCACTCACTATGTTCTTGGCCTCTGTGAATTCTTTATCAAATTGGTTATACTCTTCCTCATCAAGTTCACGATATGCAAGTATCAATGTCCTCAGACCAGCATCAGCATACTCATTAATGTGCTCCTGGGTCTTCTCTTCAAACTCCCTTCCATTCTTTGAAAGTCTTTCAAATATGACGCTGCTCGAGAGAAAAACCATAGAAACCATGTTAATGTTTTGAGCTTCTGAAACAAATTAGAAATGATACTCACTGTGTACCCATATCACAGATAGAATTTGGACAAGAAAGGGGAAGAGATCTAATTGCTCCCTCGCAAATTGGTACAATTCTTATACATTAGGAAACTGATTACCGGGAGTGGATGTATCTTTTGGAAACAAGTGTACATGATACCAAATTTAATCTTTAGTATTTAAGATTTAAGATAAATATAAGAATACAAACCTGTCAGCTCCTTTGCAAAGTAGCAGTAAATTCCCATCCTCATCTCTTACAATTACAGACATCCGCTTTCTTGCACTGCTAAACTCTAATACATTTAGTAGTTTGTAGGATCTGCCAACATGAAGACAGTCACTGAGCTTCCCAAGTTTCATAAACATGAAAAAAGAAAGTATCCTTCATATGGAATAACAAGAACCTGACCTTTCAACCTTTCTGCAGGATAGAGGATCAAACTCATGCAGTAAAATGGTTGTCTGTGTCCTTTCATAGAACTCAAACCCAAGTTCTCTAGCAGCAATCACAAATGCTGCCTCATCTGGTGATTCAGCTTCATATGAAACATTACCAGTTTCTTCATCAACTTCAGGTATTACAGTGTGGCATACAGCCAGCAAACGTAAGAAGTTTTGGATTACGTTTGCATTAGGCTCATTCATCCAATTCCCATTCATAATCCTTTCATCCAGAAAGTTAAACCCTTTAACAGGTGGCTTTGCTTCAACAATCTCTGCAACACTGTCATCTTCTTCAATCGACACTTGTTCTACAGGCGACCCTTTCCTCCTTGCTAGAGCTCTCTCGACCTCTGTAACTCCTTGTCCATAAGCAACCCCAGCAATGGAACATTTGATAAATTCCATGGAATTACAAGTCAAAGTTCCTGTTTTATCAGACAGAATGGTATCTACTTGGCCTAGTTCTTCATTCAAATTTGAGGTGCGAGCATGTGCTGGCTTGTCAGTTTCCTCATAATACATGTGCAAGTCTTGGTTGATGAAAATGCTCTGAAGAACTTTCACAATTTCTATTGACACGTAGAGGGAAATGGGAATGAAGTAACTATACAACATAAGGGCAGTCAAGAAATGCAAAATTGCTGCAATTGATGCTCTCTTTGGATCATAGTAAATTTGAGTCTCATCTGGTCTAAGGTACCATCTTGTCATTTCACCATTTTCAAGGTCTTTGCTTGTATAAATCCCGAAGAAAACAGACCCAACAAAAGAAATCACAAATAACATAAAGAACAAAAAGTAGATGACTTTATCCATCCGTCTCTCAATTTTGCTTCTCTTTGAAGGAGGATCTGTTGAGTTCTGCATAACCTTTGTATCATGACCTGTAAAGATTACCACACCATAAATAAAATCCGTGTTCCTTAGCTTTGAGTCCCTAAGTAGTAGATGTTGAGGCACAAGGGGGTACTGTTGACCCTCGAGCTCCATGCTGCCTATAAATGAGTACAAATTTGCATTTGGATCTTCACATGCGATGGTAGCCTTGAAATTTTGAAAGCTCGAGTCTTCTTGCAACGTCGAAGTTTCTTCCAATGCTTGTTTCACTTTAAGGTTTGTTTCTCCATCAAGATTCATGGTTTCAACATAGCAGATTGCATCATCATAGCTTGATGAAAGTAAGATGAGATCAGCGGGAAAGAATTCATCTTTTTCCACCTTTACTATGTCTCCAACTTTCAAATCCCTCCATTTAGAAGAATCAAAAGCACCTTCTCCACAATGTACTTTAACCTTTCTGTTATTCATCTCAATATCCTGATACAATTATAAGACTAAATTATCTGACCTAAGAATAATCAGTAGCAGCATTAAGAAGCATAAACTGACTGGAACATATGTAGTACTACCAAACCTTCTATGACCTTTCTGTCGGAAACAGTAAAAAAAAAATTGCACTTGCTAAGATGAATATTGTCTCTGTGCTTGTTTCTCTGTGTCTGTGTGTGTGCTGGAAAGAAACAATTATCTAGTGATAATGCAATCACCGTACTGTGACATATTGAACAAATGCCTATATTTCATAACTTTCTATCACCACGATGAAAAATTTTGGTAGATTAAGGAAAATGATACCATGTAAAAAAAAAAACCTTCTGAGAAAAGCCGATAGAATAATTAATTCATCATAGTATATTACCTGTTTCTTCCTCCTCCAATCCTCAACGATCTCTTTCCCCATCGTAACAGCAACCACAACCGTAAGAGGAACAACGTTGCTGATGGCTGAGTAAGGAGAGACAGGGAAGAAAGACAAGATTGCACATACGAGGAAATAGAAATTGGCGACTCTCCTGAATTGCTCAAACAACGACTTAGGAAGAAACGAAGCCAGAGTATACTTGGTAGTTCTGACGTAGTTATCACCATAGTTTATAAGACTTGCCTCAGCGCGCTCTGGGTCGTTGCAATAGACTATTCTTGAAAACCCAGGGCCTCCAATCAGGGAATGTTCACCATTGAACGAGGCTCTCCCACATGAGAAAGCATGGATTCTGCTAAAGTTGTGCCTCTTTCTTCTGCGACCAGCCATTTTTTATGTCACTGCGGCTCAAAAAGCTGCAAACTTTATCTGCTTCAGCTCCTTCTAAGTAAGCTCTGAACACTCAACAATCCTCAAACTTCTCACAGAGAAAAACAGAGCACATTGAATCAATGGAACCAACGGAAAATCAGAGACATTTTTTTTAAAACAATAAACAAAAAACAAAATGTGGCTCTGCCCCAGAATGATAGACCCACAAAGGGACAGTTTCAAATCCAAGTCACGAAATTGAAGTGGGAAAATATCTGTGTTTTGACTTTGAGAGTTGAAAGGTAGGGGAAGTTGAAAGTAAAACAGAGAAGAGAGAGGGTAATCTGTGTAACCTTCTTTCTTTCGGTCATTGGGCCCATTGGATTAGAAGCTACAATGTGAGAGTGCTTTTGAGGTTTGACTTGTAGCTAAGAAGAAAATCCTCTTAACCGTGCACAAGCCGACGGGAGTTCCGCCCTAACTCAGCAACTTGGACAACAAGGACTCAACTACCTATATACCTACACTTTTTTTTTTTTAATGCAACAGCTATTTTACATTGGAATAAAAATGAAGATGACAAAAAATGAAATAAATAAATAAATAAAAAGCAGCATAAATTCTCCAGTTTCTTGGCAAGCAAGTCTTCTAGAAGGTTTTGCCCAAAAAAAAATTTAACTGACCTGAAAAATCGGTAGAAAAAAATCGAGTTTAGATTTTTTTTTATTTTTTTTATTTAATTTCTTATGCAGAGATTCTGAATTGTGTAAAATAAATAATAAATAGAAGGTGATGAGAAAATCACAAACTTACCTTATTTGCATCCGACGTTGTAATTGAATGTATTCTACAAACAATCAGATTACTTGTTAAGCAAACCAAACTAAAAGACAATTATATACGAATATAATTTATCATTATTATTATTATCATTTAATAAAAATATGATTAAAAAATGATACACAGTCACAGACTGGATTGGCCGACTGGTGATGGCTACACGTATAAAATGAGAAAGATGGAGTTCTCCAAAGCGCAATTTGGCGAGACGTACGCAAAGCAAGAAGTAGAAATAATAATAATAATAATAGATAAAGTTAGTGTGATGAAGAAGTAAAAGAGGCTAAGCCTGCATGTGGAATAGTCAAAGATGGATCCTCACATGCATTCATCATTATGCTAATAAGGATGTTGTCTGTTTTAGTCCAACCTTCGGAGGCATTAACATATTACTATTTCTTTCTTTTTTTTTCTGGCCACAGCATTAACATGTTATTTCATTTGTATGGAGAGGAATTCGTTTCAGAACATCAGATGAAAAGGTAGTGTCGTCTTCTAAATTAGATCCTATATTATATATTTATACGGAGGAAGTAATATTAAAACGTCTCTTGGTCACTCTTTTTCAGATTGTTCCTACAAGAAAAGTTGATGTTAATTCATGGTGAAAACGTGCAAATATCGCTTGGTCCACCAGTTTAATGGCCATGATGAAAACATGCATTAGCCTAACATATTTATGATAAGCAAAGGCAACAGAAAAAGTTAAACAATAGGGTTACATTCCATTAGGATTATATATATAACTTTTTATTTAAACATTTTTATTATTCATTCTTATTTTAAATATATGATTTTTATCTTAATTTTAAGTATACGACACTTTCAACAATACGAGACACCATTTATTTTATATATTACTAAAAAGTAACTCTATTAAATTTATGATAGAGTGAAAGTTAAAAAAAATTTAATAAAAATAATTTTAGAAATACATTGTAATTTTTTTAAAATTAAGATAGTTAATTAATTTTAACTCTCATATTTAATTTATATGATTTAATTAAAAGAACCTTATATTAAGAAATGAAAAAAAAAATTCTAATAAATTTATAAAGTAAATGCTTTTTTCTCACGAAAAAAAAATGTTGTTAACAAAGCTAGCATTGAAAGTGTTCAGGAAGAATAAACTTATCATGTTCAATTAATGTTAGCCAGGTTATGTGATCAATTAGATTAAACATCCATGGGTAAGGAAAAATTACAAAATGAAACTCGAAAGTGAGAACTTGATGTCACTTTCACTGACATGATGAGTCTTTATAAAATTAATATCATATATAAATTTTCGAGGAAATCCCAAGATCCTTTAATAAGAATATTTTTAAATTAGGAATTATAGTATTTAAAATCTTTAAAAAGACCTAGATTCTTATGGGTGTTACCTTCCCCTTTCTCTCTTACTTCTATCTTACTGACGATATTGTTAGAGGTCTGGTCATTGGAAATTCACTCGCTCGAGCTCCAGTTACTAGCAACAATACTAGAATAGTGAAATATTCTCACCTAGAAAAATAGGTATTATCACTTAGAATTTAGTTATCTTATTTGAGAAATTAGTTATCACCAGTTAGAAATTTAGTTATTCTCACATGGGAAATTTGTTCTTCTCACTTGAGAAATTTATTATTCACACTTGAAAATTTAGTTATTCCTACCTGGGAAATTAAATATCTCTACTTGGGAAATTAATTATCCACATTTGAAAATTTTCAAGTGGGAATAACTAATTTTCTAGGTGGATCCAAGTCGGGATAACTAATTTTTCAAATAAAGATAACTGAATTCTCAAATGGAGATAACTAATTTTTCAAGTGAGAATAACTAAATTTTTAAATGTGAATAAAATTTTTTTAAGTAGAAATAACTAAAATTTCAATTAGCGATAACTAATTTCTCAATAAAAATAATTAAATTTTCAAATGATAATAACTATTTTCTCATATTAAAATATTTCACTATTCTGGTACTGTCGTTAGTGGCCAAATTTCTAATATCTAGACATCTAGTGACATCGTCAGTGATCAGACCTCCAGCGACGTTGTCGCCATCAATGAGGTAGGGAAGCAAGAGGGAAAGAGGAAGGGGTATTTAGTCAATTCTTTTTTATTATTTATAAGAACCTAGATCTTTTATAAGAATTTCAAATATTATAGTTTTTAATTTAAAAATATTTTTATTAGAGAGTTCTAAATGAAAATTTTTCTAGATGGGGACGGTTAATAACTAAAAAATAGACCAAGATGCCTATAATAAATTAATAATATATGGATGAAGCTCCAGCTGTTTTGGTGCCGCTAAACGCTGGAAACTGGTTGTCGTTTTCAGCAATGCGTCCGGACCATGGGCATATGGGACACCCAAAACGATGATATTCAAGCAAATGAAGTGTTGATTTTGGTGATAATGACTATATTCACTAAAGAATAAAGATCCTATATTTTTATTTTTTAACACCTAAATTTTGCCAATCTTGGGAATCAGTGTGGACTCTGGAGTTATTATCCATTTGGATCCACAAAGTTGATTTATTGTTATTTTTTTTATCTAAAAATCACATTAAACTCTAACCAACTGAGCTGAGCCAAGTAGAATTACAAAATCATATTTTATCAAATTCATGCATTTTAGGCCCTGAATCAGTGAGTATTATTTAAAATTGAAAAGTACAAAGCCTCCATGTCCATGTGCCTCTTAATAAATGGCTCTTCATGTTGCAGGCTCCGTTTACGGGACACATAAATGATCTGCCCTTTCATAAATTTTGAGAGAAAGTTTCATCCAAGAAAAAAATATAGTAGATTTTTGTAATAATAAATGTAATATTTAAAAAATACCCAATCCATAAAAAAAAAAAATCTCAATCGATTGTTTCTTTCTGGTTTATTTATTTTATTTTTGTCCAATAAAGTAATTTTTCTGATTTTATTTATAAGATATTATCTTGAAAATTTATTTGGTTCTATTTATAAAGTGCTATGTTATTTATTTATTTGAATTTTTTCTTTACTTTTGTTTTAATAATTTTTTTTATAAATTGTTTCAATTTTTAATTAGTAAGAATAAGATTTAAAATTTATACTAACTTTTTATAAATTTAAAAATATACTTGTACCTCTTTAATACATATATAATAAATAATAACATCTCTTATAAATAAGAAACAGAACAAAAGGGAGTGAGATATAGAGTGAGATATAGGAGAAAAAGAGAGGATGAAAAGAGAATAACGTCACAGATGACGCCTAACGCTTTAGGAGTGTAATTTTAGGTTTTGAATTGCAATTTGAGAACACGTGCCCATGGTATTATATTATTGGCACCAACCCTTTTGCCATGCAGCAGCGAAACGGAAACAAATTTTAAAGCTTTCAACTCAGGAAAAATTTCAATGCTAATCCAACTCTGCACTGTAGTAATACTTTCTCTTGGATTGTCCAACCATGATTGGACTTCCTGAACCTTCAAGATTACACCATTGTATGCCTTTTTTTTTTTAACTACAAATGGGCCAAGCAAACAACAATCTATTACAATCCACAAGAGAATTAGCCCCAAAAAACATACCTTCAAGTGGCAGTGAGTGAGCACAATTAGCTTCCTTGTGAATATGGAATTTCATTGGGTCAACTTATTATCCAAATAAGATTTAAATCGTCTAGTTTTAATTTGAATGATTGAGATTTAAAGCTTTTTATTTTAATTTTTTTAATAATATTATTATTTATTTTTAAAAGTGATCATTATAAAATTATTTTTATTTTACATTTTACATATAATAAAATAAAAATATAATACTAAAATAAAATTAAATCTAAATTATCCAATTTTAATGGGACAATCCAAATCTTAATGAGTATTTAGATTCGTAAATATGATGAACTTTAACCATCCAACTTTGACTAAGTATGCAATGAATATCTTCCACGAATCTCGTTGCATCCTTTCACAATCAAGTTGAAAGCAGTTTGTGAATCTGCCAGCCCGCAGCAACTTACGTTCCTATACAATTGTGAGGCTCATTAGACTTTTTCTTTGGACAAAACTTGTATGATTTTTTTTATTTTTCTCTAATTATAATCTGATTTTTTTAACATATCGTACCATATATTTAACGGTGTTAACTTATTAATAAATTAATAAGCTTCAAATGATTTTAAAAAGGAAAATCATGATTCCAAATCCTAACTAATTCCCCACCCTAACTCTAATTTTATTTGCCTTAATCAAACTTCTGGAGGCAGCCTTCTAATTCATTACTCAATTGACTGAAAAAAATTGACTCCAATTCTTGAGCAGTATTCAGCCAAAAGGGCAAGTCTCCATTCTTTTTTTTTTTGGCTATTATTTGATTGTTTCGAATTATCTATGCATATATGTTTGATCGTTCTTTTATTTATATTTTTGATTCAGTGTCCTTTTGTGCATCCTCTTAAAATCAATTCCAGAAAATATTAATTGCAAAAAAGTTGCAAAATAAGCTTAGTTCATGAGGTTGGGTTATTAGTTGCAAAAAAAGTTGTCAAAAAGATACAGAGATATTTGTGCATCCTCTTAGTTCATGTGTATGGATTTTCAAAATTGTAAGGTTTGTGAATGGAAATATCAACATCAGAAGCCAAGAGAAAAGATGAAATAAAATTAGGTTTTCCAAAATTTTTGGAGTTTAACATATTAAAGCTAACATTTTTAATAACTAAAAAAGAGTCTATATGTCAAATTGTAATTGGAGAAAAGTACAAGAATCATATGAAAAAAGGTATATAAGTTTTATCTTTTTTCTTTCTCATAAACCCTTCCTCCAAAAAACCCTTCATTTAATTTAAGCAACTTTGTCATTTTCTGTGTAAATTAGTAACACACTTGACGAGCAGCAGCTCAACAGAAAAACAAGACAAAACAGTTTATCAAGTGGGTAATCTTTTTTTTGTGGCCATCATCAAGCGGCTAATCAACAAAAGAGAATTTTGAACATTTGCACATGATTTTTAATTATTATAAAAATAATGCAAAAAGAATATATATATATATATATATATATTCAGATGAAAAAAGTAACAATATACTAAAAGTGAAATTCTATAATGATACAATCAGGATAAGCAAATTAAAATGCTTGGACAATATGATATTTAAAACTAAACTTCTATTATACTTCCTCCAATCCTATTTACAAATTTCTTCCTTTTGGTTGTTATAAATATAAGGAAAAAAAATTAATGATGCATTAAATTTTTCTTTTTCAAAAATTACCCTTCATTAATTATGTGAGAAAAAATTAAATAAATTAGTGATTTAAGTTAGTATTAAATTAAGTAGAAATAATTTAAAAAAAAATTATAAATTAATTAACTGTAACTAACCGAAATTACTTTTTTTTAATACCCATGAAATATTTTTTTTTTATGAACAGAACTGTAGGAATATCAATATCAATTTGTGAATACATCCTATGAGAACAAGTGTAATCATCCGTATCAAGAATATTTTACATCAATAGGCACATTTTCAAGACTTTCTCTATATAATGATTTAAGGTAGGCAATATTCTATATTGTGATTTAACTATTTAAGACTCTCGACTCTCCCTTTAGTCTTAACATTTTCTTTTCCCCAGAGTTTCTTGCCCTTCCATGGGAACTGAGGACGACAGTTATTTTAGACCAAATTACATGCATCTTTTTATTTTTCATGAAGCAAAAAAGTCGCGTTGTATTCTAATTTGATTTTAAATCTATTATTAAAATATTCTCAACTACCCTAAAGTCATATTTTAAAAAAAATAAAATGCCTTCTTAAACTTTTATAGAGTATCTTTTTTAAAAAAAAATAAAAATTAGACCAAAGAATAAATAAAAAAGAAAGTTATTTAATTTTTTCTTTTTTATTTATTTTAAAAAGTTTAACTATATAATACAGTCAATCATGCTTTTGATCAATCATGTTGGAGTTTTTCGAATTAGGGTTATGCGTAGAGAAGCATGTATCCCGCCATGAAAATATAAACACAGGCTGTTCAATTACATTAGGTGGTCAATTGATAGCATCCATTCCCTCAAACGAGAGGATATGGGGAGGGAAGCTGAATTTAATAAGCATTCCTTTATAACAGTGTGGAAAAGTTTATTGCAACAGGAGGCCATGAATTTAGCTTGAAGCAAGCAGGAGACTAGTTAGCAGCACTAGGGCATCACAAAATCTAACACTTTCAAAATTAGAAATAATCCTCTATTATATTTACAAAAAATTTTACTTTGAAATAAAGGACTTGCCGCCTCTCATTCATTCCCTCCCCCTCTTCTCTCTTCTTGCATCTGCATGGTCCTTCTCCTTTCTGTGGCGCGACGATCTACTTGGAGAGTCTGATTTTCCATGGTCACGGTGTTTTGAGTGTTTCCTACTTCTACTTTTTTCTCGAGAAGACCCTTTGTTTCTCCCTTTGGACCTTGAACTGTATAAATCTCGGTCATCATCACTAGAGAAGTCACTTCCTGAATCATGCCTCCTACGCTGATGATACTTGGCATGTTTTCTGCCCCTTTCCTCTTCAGATGATGAACCGCCGCTATAATCATGATGTCGGGCTGAAGGTGTTTTAATTTTCCTGCCATCATCTTTCTCCCCATTAAATTTAATAGTCTTACTGTCAGCAACGCTAGTTCCCTTGGTTTTGCCGCTACCACTTTCACGCCTAGTGCGTTTTCTGCTTCTTTCCTCTTCAGATGATGAACTGCTTCCACAATCATCACAGCGAATCAGAGGTGTTTTCACTTTTTTGTCATCATTCGTCTCCCCATTGAACTTACTTGACTTGCTGTCAGCAATACTAGTTCCCTTGGTTTTACTGTTACCACTTTCAAGCATATTTCCAGAAACGGGGCCCTCGTCTGATATGCCACCGTCATAATCCTGTATCAAACGTTGGTTTAAGGAGGTTTCCCCATCACTTCTGATACTCGGAATATCATTTCTTGCATTTTCATCAGAAGTTTCTTTCTGAGGAGCAGGATTTCTGGATTTTGGTGTAGGATAAGGCATATCAGGAGGAACCTCAAGCCCAAGTTCTTTGCCCAAAGATTGCAGGAAGTCACCAGCAATCAAACGGCTTAATGCTGTATTAGCAACTTCAGCTTTCTTTTCCTGGTTATTCTCTTTGATAACATTTGATTCTTCACCTTCATCATCTGAATCGTCAGAGAAAATAGCCTGCAGATGTATAAAACGTTACCAACACAACGTTAGGCACAAGTGGCCTGTGCATAAATCATCACATAAATAAGTATGTCGATAATGACAATGTCTACATTAGATATTCTGGGACTCTAAAAATAATAGGAATAAGCATGTTAATAAAAGCTTTCCCTAGGTGCCAAATAGAGATTGGGATCTGTCGAAGTTTTAGATAATTGATTGGGGACCCAAATTCAAGAAATAAATGAGGTTTTGAGGACTGAGTCTCACGTTTTGTGTCTGTCTACCTATGAAATTTACAGTATAAATTTCTCTAAAACTTAGGCGGATCCCAATCCACAACAAAGACATCTCTCTGATCTGAAACATATCAGACAGCAGCCATAGTAACTAACAAATGAAAGGACTTATACAAATTGATAATTATGGCAAAGATTTCTATTTATAATGGACAACAGTTCAAGGAATTTTAACCTAGTCATCTGTTGCTGCTACAACAACTAACTATTATGCCAGTAATACGACTCATCACGATTTTGTTTATTTATTGTATTTATTTAATATATGATAAAGGCACATGACGGATTGAATTAGATTGTAGTATTCTAATCCAGGAAATGCTGGTGGAAAACTGACTGCTTTAGGAGGTTACAATGTACAGATTTTCCCTAATGTCTTCCCTCCTTTTGATATCCGCATCTCTCTCTTATATTCTCTTTATTTTTGTCAACTGTTGTATCAGTTCCATGTTTGGATTGGAATGCTATCCTAGTTGATGAGCATTTGATCTTATTGAAAGTGTAGGGATGCGTGTGGGACAAAGAACTACTAACGCTCAAGAACAGGCACAACAAAAATTAAAAAGAAAAATAAAGCTCCCCCCCCCCCCCCCCCAAAACAGCGGGGGGTGAATACAAGCGTGATTGAATGATGCCAACAGAATGCAATTTCTCTGTATTAATGCCTGAAAGATGAAAAATGAACAATTAATTGATTAACCAATACCTTGTAAAGGTCAACCGGCCTTTCAACATTTTCAACTTCTACCTCCACCTCTGTTTGATTTTCAGCAATTTTATTCGTTGTGTCATCATTTTCAAATTGAGGCACATGTGAGATGTCTTTCTTTGCAGTAGTTGGCTCTTCAGTTCTCACAACTTTGACTGAATCTGAAGTAAAGATCAGCGAATCCACCTTACTCTTAATCCGTGGAGCTGGAGGTGGCTGCAAAGGACAAATGATATGCTTAGTGCCTGTTTCGATTTGAGAAATAAGCACTTAGAGGAGCATATAAGTAATTAGATGGAGAAATTGTCAAACGCAGACTACTTTTCAATAAGCACTTATCCTTCAAATAAGGGTTTATGGAAGAAGCTGATTTTTTTTTCTTATAATAATCACTTATCCTCCCATAATCACTTATTTTACTTTTTCTTCTCATTATCCATCCAATAACCACTTTAAAACCCCAATATCCAAACACATTTCTTTTTTCAAAATCACTTACGAGATAAAAATATCCAAACACAAATCACTTTTGATATAATCACTTATTCTCATAATCACTTATACATAATCCAATCCAAACACACTCTTAATCTAAAAATTTTCTTTGAGAATAAAAATCCTTGCCACTTGCCACACAGTACTCCTCACAGCTATAATAATTCATTTCGGTCAATGAGTGAGAACTTGGGTCAAACAACTAATTATTAATTTTCATCAACCATGCAAAGAGTGAAAATCATATATCCTATATCAAACAAGAAAACTAATTAAAACAAATGAAATGTAGCAGGCTACTTGAAATACCTTCCCCATGTAAGGATCGATGAGATCATAGCGCTTGCATAGCAGGGGAGAAGGACGCCATTGAAACTCTTCCCTCTTTGGGTACAATTTCTTTGCCAAGGAATCTTCAGTTTGCAAATCTTTCTTTGGCTGTGAGCAAAGGGTATATCAAACAGCTTAAATATAAAGCTACTGGGAAGGAAACAGAAGAAACATCAGCTTAACTATACCTTTACTCCACCAGAAGTAAACTGCAAGACACCAGCTGAGGAGAAATCCACAAAAGATGGATTGGAAAGCTTGGTTCCCTTGGCCCATTTCCCCTTTTCTATTGCCTCTGCTGCAGCCTCAAAATCTAGTCTCTCTCTAGCACGAGCAGCTTCTGACATATTACTAGCTAAACTAGAACTTGTAGAACGTAATCCCCCTTCATACTTCTCCTTCAGAAACCGCTCAAATCTTTCTTGCTTTGCAGGGTCATCTTTGAAAGGCTTGTCAAGCTCTGGAAACTCACTCTGCGTCAAAAAGGAAGAAAAAAAGATCAGTAAGGGTTCAGATATACCCTTGTTAAGATTCCCAGGAAATGACACAACAGATTTTGTCAAAGCAATCACACAGTGATAAATATCCACAGAAGCCACATACTGGTCAGCCAGCCCAAGTACATGAAACAAAACACAGATACTCTCTAATTGTAAGTTTAACACAAAAAGACTGTAACTTACAAATGATGCAGACTTAGTGAATGTATCCGTAAGATTAAATTGGAGATGAACATCAGTAGAAGCTACAGGTGGGGTTGGATCTTGGATGCTTCTCTCTAAAGGCTTTTCCCCTAATATCTGGCCTCGGTCCTCTGCTGTCAGCCTCTGCACACCTGCAGATGGAGGCACTCTCCTATCCAATGGCTGCTTAATTTGATCATTGCGTTTCTGACGTGCCTCCCAAAGTTTTCTTGCATAATAGTCATGGCCAGTTCCACCCGAAAGAAAATTGAATAATGGATTTGACTGATTCTTTTCTCTAGATAGATCCTCAAATAACTTCCCACATCGAGCTACCAAATTTGCAACCCCTTCAGTTAATAGTTTTAAATTGATATCCTCAGGAGGAGGAACCTCAAGTGGAGGAACATCATAGTGCTTGCTGTCAATCTCCAAAGGTCCAGAACAGGTGTGGTGGGGTACAAAATCCTTGGGAATCACAGGAACTTCAAATCTAAAAAGCAATTAATAATATCGTTAAAGGTTGAATGATGTATAAAAAAGAAATAGCCAAAGGAATAGAAAGATAGGCAAATAGTTAACCTTAATTCCCAAGGGCAAGCAACACAATATTTTAACTTGGATCTGTGATCCTTTACCTCCAAACATTATAATCAATTAAAAACAGTACTACTAGAAATCTAAAACAATAAAACATTTATTAGAGTTTAAAAAGAATACAATAACATCACTATAACTTTGCAATAAACTACTTCTACTTACCTTTCCATTTGGTAGTCTGATTTGGATGCAACCGTGAAGCCAGGCAGATTACCCTGGTTCTTTTGGTTAACCTTTTTCTTGTTCTCCAAATTTGATGGTTCTTCAACTTCATGAACATACGTATCTTCATATCCATGCCCTAAACAAAAAACCCACTGATAATAAATTTACCATTTCTAATAATGTGAAATTCACAAATTAATGATGAAGAAGGTGAAGGCACCATTGCATTATCTTTTAATGCACACCTCACGTCTGATAATGATAAGACCCATAGTCTCTAATTTTTCAACAGCTGTATTACACTGAATTGTTCACTTGTTTAGTGAATGGCGAATATAGACATATATCAGAGATTTGGTAGGAAGAGAAAAAAGCTCTCAAGGTTAATTACCGAAGGACAACATTATTGAGGTATTTGAATATTTTCAGGTTTCACTATGTTTTTCTTAATCTGAAGCACATAGAGGGTTTTGTTCAGCACATACTCAATGAAATGGGGGCAACTTTTGTACTAAATTCAAGTTTTACTTTTTTTCTTTTCATAGATGGAAGCTTCACTCACCTACTCAACCATATCAATAAAAAATTTATCCTTTGATTTATTTAAAAAAAAAAAAGTGCGCAAACACACACATGCACACACACATCCAGGAATGAAAATACTCAAGCAATAAGCATTATCTCTAACCAGGAAAAAACTGAAAGTGCATTTTATCAGGTTTCTCACAAGGAAGTGCAATTTCTGCATAAGTCAAGCACCACCACAAAGTTTTATCAATTATAATAAGACATGAAAGTGTAAAAATACAAACCAGCATAAACATCCACATCCTCATCATCAAGTTCTTCAAGTGCTCCAATTCCAAAACCAGGGGCAACCTTTCGTGCTGATGAATTGAAACTATAAGTTAATACAACTCAGGACAAGATCTAACGACAACACATTAAAGCAATTAGCATGACTAATAAGAACATGGTTAATCACATATTTAGGATCAGGTTCTTACACTTCAAACCAAAAAGACTATCTTTCATGGAAAAACCCTTGCTATTCCCAGGTCCACTTTTGCCAGACGAGCGTAATCTTTTTTTCTCTGGAGAAAAAGGAAGAATAAATATAAAATCTCAAGTTCTAGCAATCAGAACACAGGCTCCATAAAAAGATCAAGAAGGAGCATACCCCTAAATTCAGGAGCATGCTTATAAGGATCAAAACCTAGACCATAAAGGTCTTGCTTTGGGTTGAGTACGTAAACCTAAGAAAAAGAAGAGAAAGATGTAAGCTATATGTCTAACATGAATGAAAATAAAAATTTCAGCTAAAATTTGAGATAAGTTTTAATAAAAAGCAAAAGGATCGAATCAATTTGTGCCCACTGTAATAAGAAAATCATATTAATCTTACTTTCCGTGTACCAAAACCAAAAATTTCCATGGTTAGGGAGAGACTTGAAACAAATATGCATAGATCATGTTGGCATTAAAATAATCCTACGTAGACAGCTTAACATTACTTCAATGCACAAGTTATGACACACAAGCCTTCAAGGGTGTTAATCTTTAAACAATTTATGGAATAGGATTGAGTGTGCAATCTCTCTCTGGTTTTATGTTCATGGTTTCTTTAAGGGTTTGTCTCTATCAGATATGCAGAGGGATTGGGCAGCTTTGGTACAAATTCAAGATAGAGTCTTTGCTTATCTTTCTCAACAGGGATACATTATCCTCCTCTTTCATATCTTACTTTTTAGAAAAGATTTCTCCTTTTCACACCCAAAGGCAAAATATACTTTATAAAGTCAAAAGAGAAATTCTCCGCAACATTCACAAGGCACCAACCAGGAAAAACCAAGTAAATATCTCCTTTTACACTGAAGATTGAGGAATGACTTTAACTTTCCATCAGAATTCAATTTAGGGCTAGGTGCATGTTTAATTGCATTTCTAAGTCGGTCAAAATCACATCAGACACCCTAGATTGGGAAGGGAAGCAATACCCAAACATGTTAGAAGATTATCATTTAGCCCAGGAGCCTTGGCTCAAGTGGCACCTCTCTTGGACACAGGTTTCACGGGGTCCAAGTGCAGGGGTTCAATTCACCCCTTGCCCCTTCCCCTCAAACTTAATATAATAGACTCTTACTGGAGTCTCCCTCAAACTCAAGAAAAAAAAAATTTATCGTAAAAGAATCAATAAATCAAATCTATAGAATTTTCTTCATAAAAAGAGATATTGTATTGAAAAATGAAATGGTACAAAGTGTTGAGGATAAGAAATCCTCAAGTCAGAAAAATAAAAAGCACAAAAAAAAAAAAGAATAAAACATTTCAAGAGTTAGTAAGGGAAAATTTCTCACTGGTATGCATTTAGAAGATGAAATATCATCATTTACAGGCTGCTCAAGAAAATCATGTATGTCACCCTTCATAGGCTCAGAATCAGTAGTATGCACTTCTGGACCAGCCAAACTAAATGCTAGAAAAGCTTTCCGGGCTTGTCTTCTGGCATCTGTGTAGACAGTAACTAAATTATTTGAGACATATTTCAGGAAACCTAACTATTTGACAGAAATGTAACTAGATCAGACCAAAACGAGGAAATCCTATAGTAGATGAGAATACTTTCATGACCAGAAAATAAAACAAAATGATAAAAATAGATTGACAAAAGGAAATCCCATATCAGATTAAAATACTTTCTTCATCTGAAAATAAAAACAAAAGCAAACCAGTTGAGGCATCGAGTCTGTTGACACTAGGATAAGTTTTTTATTACTTTTAACGATATTTAGATAGTTCCTTATGGAATTAGGAAACTACAGTTAGATTTCCTAGCTTTGATGATAACAAAACTTTTACAATTGTGTTTTGCTGGTATATACATTTATCTCTGTTAATATTTCAAAGGAAAATGTTTTTGAAGCATTTCAGAGCTCTATAGCATCATCTTAGTCTTTTTAGGACTTAGATTTCATGTAAGAAGAGATAGAATGAACATTGAGTGAGACTGGAAGTGAAATGAGCTTGATCAAACTTCATCTTCAAAGTACAAGATGCATCAGCCGAGTCGACTGCCATACTCTGTCCAGTTGACTTCTTGTATGGAAAATGAGCAAGATAGCTGCAAAAGGATGAAACAATCGACTGCTCTATCCTGTTCAGCCCACTGCTCAACTAGGCATGATTAATTTGATGCCAGTGGACCTTACCAAGAACACCAGTCAACCATTCTCTCAGATTTAATGAAAGTTCTGCAGTAATGAAGCATCAGTAGACTACACCCAAGGCTTCAGTTGACTGTTGTGATCCACAAGTGCTGAAATACTCCAACGGTAACCCATTCCAGTCAACTTCTCTCTTGTCAAAGCATTAAGTGCTAGTTTCTCTCTGTGCTTAACAGCTAATTAAAAATTAATTTGACTTGAAATTGTTTCTAACGGATATTTCTTGTGAAAAACTATAAGTCTGGCAATTTCAGAGAAGCTCATTTCAAAAACTCACATCACTATATTCACTCTATTACTCTCTCTCTCTCTCTCTCTCTATATATATATATATATATACGTGCCTCATTCATAATATTTACTCGTGAGAGTTTGTTTCTGATTTTCCTCACTTTTGTAAGAGTGTTGGCTCAAAGATAAGGTATCTGAGTCGGGTTGGGTTATTCTTGCCGGAAGGAGAGCAAACTATATTGGTTTAAGACTCTAGGTGAGTCTTGGAGTTGTAATGGCAACAAGAGCCCATTGAATCTTGCAACTATACTGGAAAAATCTCGAGAAATCTTGAAGACTGGCCATAGGCTTTGTGGACAAGCCAAACCAAGATAAATTTACTGTGTCTTGCTCTTCTTGTTGCTCTTTTGGTCATCTAGCTTGCTGTTTTTAATTTTCCGTGTATAGTCCTTTGCTGGAAATTATAACTAAAAACCAATCCACCCCTTCTTGGGTGACCAACCTTCCTAACAACTACCATCATGGATGACTAGGCTTTGTTCACTTCCTAGTCCCCTAATATTTTGTAGCAGCAATTCAGCTAAGAACAGAGACTCTTTCCTTATCATCTCTGTGCTTTGTTTCAGAACTAGCTAGAGTAGCCCAGTGCATTTGCACAGAGCCCAAATTGAATCACACTTTTCATATCTTGTGGACAATGCTGCTCCCTATAATTTTTACATTTTATATTGATATTGATGATTAAACATAGACCAACTGATGTTTTAAGTGGATGCTAACAAACACCATAACCAAATTTAAAATAAGGTTGAGAATTATACTAAAAAAATATTTCCTTTTACAAATAATTATCTAAACAAGATCCCAACAGGCCAAACCTGTAAAGTTTTTTTTTTTTCCTAATTTCACAGTGGATAACAAATTGGTCAAGGAAAATATACCATAAAGTGCACTTGTATGTGAATCCTTAATTGAACGACCACATCGCCATCCCATCTTCAAGAGTAATTTTACCCCTAATAAAATATAAAATGAGAAAGCAATGAGATAAAGCATTTTCATAGAAGACACTTCTCACATTTACATTACTAAAATTAAGTTTATGTGGAACAGACCAACAGACTCTGTGGCTGGAAGAACTAATTCATCAGGGGCCGGTCCAGGAATAATTGATGGCCTGCAATGAATGGTAAGGGGAAAAATTAAATGAACTCTCATAATGCTAGGAAAAAAATAAACAAATAGACAAAATTAAACACCATATCACTGCATTATGCTTCCCGACTTGAGATAACCCAAAAAAAAAAATCTATGTCATATATGATCAGTCATTCCATATCATTAACAATTGTTATAAGAACCAATGTTATGATAACATATGACAACATATTCAAATAGATGTAAAGATACAGAGAGACTGTTGTCATTAAAGGAGGGCAAATGTTGAAATACTTTAAGGAAACAGTCAAATGCCTTGATTCTGAATTTTATTTGAACACATCACCAAATCCAATAGTAATCAAACCACAAGTTCAGACATAATATTTTCATCTATTGCAACTAAACTGGAAAATAGTATTAGAACGTGAAACTTTTAATTGATTCTTTTGGAACCAAGAAAACAATAAGTTTAGAATTTAAATTATAGTCCTGAGAGTGACCACCATTTGGATTACAAGTTAAAAGAGCAAAATTTATAAGTATTATGCTTTTTTACCCTTTTATTTCTTTCACTCTCTTTGGGTGAAGAATTTTATATAAAATATATCAATAAAATATAGGAGTTGCATATATTGATGCTCTCCGCAAAAGCTAACTATTAAGGTAGGAAAATCAACTCACTTAAATCTCTATCAATATGGGACTTATGCATTTCATAATACCCAAGTCTCCATCAATTGACCCCCTTGGAGGGTCAATGTCCCCGCAGTTTCACCCTAAAATACTTCACTCTACGACATTTCACTCAACTTCATCGTTAGTCAATACACTTTGTAGGTAGCCTTTTTGAAACCATCAACCACCAACTCTAACACCAATTGATGAGTACTTATGTAGGATAGGGAACCCTCCCTTAAAAGCTAGTTATTGAGATAGGACAATCAAACCACTTAAATACCCCATACAACATTCCATATTACTCAATGTGAGACTTAAAAATATCCCATATTACCCAAATCTTTGTAGGTAGCCTTTTTGAAACCATCAACCACCAACTCCTAACACCAATTGACGAGTACTTATGTAGGATAGGGAACCCTCCCTCAAAAGCTAGTTATTGAGATAGGACAATCAAACCACTTAAATACCCCATACAACATTCCATATTACTCAATGTGAGACTTAAAAATATCCCATATTACCCAAATCTTTGTAGGTAGCCTTTTTGAAACCATCAACCACCAACTCTAACACCAATTGATGAGTACTTATGTAGGATAGGGAACCCTCCCTTAAAAGCTAGTTATTGAGATAGGACAATCAAACCACTTAAATACCCCATACAACATCCCATATTACTCAATATGGGGCTTACATATCCCATATTACCCAAATCTTTGTAGGTAGCCTTTTTGAAACCATCAACCACCAACTTTGACACCAATTGATGAGTACTTATGTAGGATAGAGAACCCTCCCTCAAAAGCTAGTTATTGAGATAGGACAATCAAACCACTTAAATACCGCATACAACATCCCATATTACTCAACGTGGGGCTTAAACATCCCATATTACCCAAATCTTTATCACATATCCTCTACTCAAAAGAAAGTTAAGAAAAAAAGAAACAACAACACAGTTTTTATCATGGCAGTGAAGCTCCCCAAACCCTTTTCATATTTTTGGCAAAGTTTCCCCCAAAAACCAAAAAAAAAAAAGAAGAATCATCATGGGACTAAAAGAAATTAAATATTAGTCAGTGGCTGATGGCATCGATATGTACTTAGCAAGTGTAGTGCATAATGTAAATTTCTCAAAGAAGTAAAAATGTTTTATTCCACTTTTCTAATGTATAATTTAATCATGGATTCATTTTTTCCCAAGAAAAATCAATAAGTCCATGGAAATGCATAGCAGAGAAAGTCAATAATAATTGCAGAAAAAAAAAACCTCTTTTGCTGTTCCTTCTCAGCTTGTTTACGAGCAATTTCAGCAGCAGTGAAACCAAATGTGTCAAACTGAGAAGATGTCCCTAAAAACTGGCCTTCCAATTCCTATAAAACATACAAAGGGTGGGGTGGATTCAAAGGAATCATAATAATTAATCTGCTAACAGATGTTAAATCCCCAACCACCAATTAAACAAATGCACTGCCTGGTTGACTGCATATGTTACATACTTACATTCACATGTTATAGGAAATTTGGTACACAGAAGAAAATAAAAAGAAAAGAAAATGAAATAGAAAAAGTGATTTTATAGTTTGAAATGTCCTTTTGTTCCGAAATAAAAACCAATAATTGAAAATGGCAATTATTGTCACATAATGATAACAAAGATATAATAAATATTACACATCTTCTTGTCTGTGCAATGAAAAAGGTATGTTTCTCCATGTATCATGCTAAACATCCCCTGAATAGTTAGGCTTATCACATTGCCATCGTTCAGCACATATATTTGGGTCGAAATTCCTCTAGACAAGACCCAAAAGAATAAGCATTTCTTTATCCTTAAAGCCTTGTAATATAATCAACAAAGTAAAAATCACACCAAAAAACACTGAAAATGACATAATAGTCCTAGACGCATGTATAAATGCACCAATATATCATTAAGTAAGAAAATGATCAAGTCTAATCATGGGCAATGTACGTGATAAATTCCTTCGATGTATTACATAAAAGTAGAACTGATGAGTATTGTTACTTTACTGTTCATTTACTATTTATTGATGTTAATGGTGATTTGCTTTCTCAAATTTTTTCAAATTTTGTGTGATTTGACAAAAATTTTGAATCCACATGCAGGTGCACAAGAGTTAAGGATAGTTCTTCTAATAGGTAGGCCCAAATATTGACCTAGGCCTTAATAATATCAAACGGTTAGTTAGATTAAAAATTTTCATATGTTTGCTATCACTTAACTGCATACTTATATTCTGTTTTTGATATGAATATAGTTGGAAAATAATGAAACATGTGCAATATTGATAATCATAGATTCCCACTAATATTGACATAAGATTATTCAAACATACAGCTTTCTCATCATCATCCAGAAAATTTAATATGCTCTGCTGTTTGACTTCAGCTCTGTTCTTCCTAGATGATGTAAAAGACTGAGGGGCCCAACCTGCACATTCATCCATAAGGTTAAAACCCATGAATTACCTGAGAAAATTCAAATACATAAGGGAAACACTGTAATGTCATTATTAATATATACCTTCCTTAGAGCCCACTGTATTATAGTAACCAGCAGAAAATCCTCCTGTAAATGCTCCGTGGAATCTTCTCCTCCCTTCTTCATCTCTGACCTAGAGATGGTGACATTAAAAGTTTTATTGAACTCCGGAAACAAGTGGCATTAGTTAAGTTATGCCAAGAAATTATCTGATGAGAATTCAAGCACCAAAATATATACAAAGGGAACTAAACAAAATGATCTGGTGTTGAAGTAATAACTGGAACAGCTATAACTAGCATAGACACTTTGCACCTCTTCAAACAGCAACGTATGGCGTCCCGACAACTCAGCCAGTTTCATATAAAGTGACGTAGCCTCTGGAAATTATACATACACGCATGCACTGATCATTCATTCAATCGCTTCGGTCCCAAATCATAACTAAATGGTTTTCATTTCAAACAACGCAATATACACCCCGAATATTATTCAGCAAGAAATACAATGGCGCTAGATAATATTAAGGTGCGCTTAAACCCACTGCCACTGGCTTTCGAGGGCAAAATATAACGGGACCCTCCATGACCAAGGAGGGGGAAAAACTAGCTACTAAGTAATTAGCCAGTAAAAGAATTTAATCACCTCAGGCTCGTCCTGCCGAACCACTTTGGTGTATTAAGGTCTCACATTACAATAGGAGACACACCCACAACACATGTCCCATAACACATTTTCGCCAATTTCCAGAAACCACGCCCAAAAAAAAAACGAAATTTCGATTGAAAGCTACCGCAAGTTTCGGGGAATTCTAAGAACTCAATGGTCTAAAAGAGTCAGCGTAGCTCAACCATAATGGAACCAGTAAACCTCACCTCTTGCTTCCATACAGGAAGAGCTCGCAGTTGACCGGAAGCCTCGGCAACGGCCTTCTTCTTACGGCTAGTTATCTCTTCCTCGCGTTCTACCGGTGTTCCATAGAAAACGTAATCATCTTCGTCCGAATCCATTTAACACTTCTCGTCACAGTGCAGATTGTGATTAAAGTAACGAACTCGTGATTGAGATAAATGATTGATGAAATCTGAAGATTGTCTTGGCCCAAAGGCAATCGAATGTATATTGATGCAGAGCAACGATTGACGAGTGTAGAATGGAAAGGAAGAGAAGAAAGGGGCAAACGAGAAGTACTATACTAACAGGCCGCGGACGTTTTAAGCTGAATGCGCTTGAATTCATTGGACACCTCCCCAGACGCAGAGCTACCCAACCCACTTTTGGCGTAAAGTTTAAATTAAAAAAATTTATTACGTGATTGTAAAATTGTAAAATATAGTAATTGTATGATCATATGCCTATTTAGGGTTATTTTGGGAAGTATGGAGGAAGATCAATTATCTAAAAAGTAAATTAATAGTTGTGGCCATGATGGCTTGTCTTTAACTCGTTTCTCTTAATTTCAAGCCTAGCTCACTTTATGTATCTCAAAAAAATAAATTAATTGCTTTTATTTTATTGAAAAAAATATGTAATTTTTTATAAGGTTAGGTTTAATTTGAGAAATAAAAAATTATGAATAAAACTTAGAAAAATTCTATTTTTCAAGTTATTTATAATAATTTTTTAAATATATTTTATCATTTTAATATATATTTTTTAAAAGTGTTATTCATGTTATTAATTTTAAAACATAATATATTTATTTAAAAAATAAATTAAACTATTTGAGAATAAAAAAATGAAATAAGCAAACTTTAATAGAATTTTCTAGAAAGTTAATAATTATCAAGAAATTACTTCTCAAAAAATATATCAACCAAACTCTTAATTTGATAAAATTATTTATTTATCTCAATATTATTAAAATATATATTTATCCCATTTTAATATCATAATTATAATATAAATTATTATTCAATAATATCACTTTTTATTATCTTTTAAATAAAAAATTATTCATGAAATTTTTTTTATTATGTATATCATGTTTCTGACATGAAAACAAGCATAAGTAACTATGATAACGCCCTAATGCAATGGGATTTCTCTCTGGAGTTGGTTTTGAATAAGTCTCTTGCGTTTCTAGACCAAAGAGGGCAACAATCCTGAAAATAAAAAATCTTTACTTTTTTTCAGTTAAAAAATATAAAAAACAAATAACTAAATCATCATAATTAATAAAATTAAATATTTTATTTATAAATATATCATAAGGAAAACTTTTTTTTTCATAAATACCCTTATTTAATGTTTTCACTTAACTTTTCGTTAATTATATCTCATAATAATAAGTTTAGTCTAATTAAAGATTAAATTAAAAAGAAAAACGTATTAATTCATCAAATAAAAGTCATTTATTTTTTTATATTTGGGAACAAAATATATTTAAAAATGTTCCTTACATTTTAAAATGGAAGGAGTAAATCAGATCATTTTATCATAATTACATTAGAACATGTAGATTAAAATCAAACAGATGCATTAGACAAGGTGAAATTCTCGTAAGTTGATGAAACAATGAATCTTTATCAAATTCAGCTGGTTTAAGTTACTATTTATGACTCGACAAAGCCTTTCAACTTAATTGTCATGTACTTAAATTATGACCAGCTTCATCATTCCATGTCATTATAAAAGTTTTATAATGTTCTTATTGTTATAACCCGTTTGGTTTGATAACAGACAAGTTAAGTAATGTAATAGGAATTGTGTAAAAATATGTAATAAGAAGATGAACATATATGTGTTTGTTTAATAAAATATCGAGGAGGTAGGAAATAAATTTATTTTTATATTTAATTAAAAATCAAATAAATGTGAAAAGACTACAATGCCCTTGTAGTAAAAAAAAAAACTCCCCCTTCCTTCTTTTTTCCTCCCTTCTCAGCAATCACCACTATGATCTCAGATTCGTTGGCCACAACCTTGTTTCACTCGAAGTAGACAAGCTAGTACATAAAGGAATTCGAAGATCATACCAATTTGCAAGCATAGATAGTTGAATGGCCAATGAACAGCGAAAATCAAGGTGGGAAGTTATTTACGAATGGTGAACATTTGAAGATCCATGGTGCTTACTTCTACAAATAACGAACGGTAGAGATTAAGGTAGAAGAATGATGGTGTTGCAGATATGAGAGTCCACTTAGTGAAGAACCTAGATCGGCATTGGAGAATTAGGTCTAGATCTAAGGACATTGGTATTGGAGAAGTTATTGAATTAAAAGTTTTAATAATTCTAAACAACTAGAGTTTAGATGGAGAATATTAAAGGAATATGAAAGTATAAAGTGATGAAATCCAATGAAGATCAAGTGAAAAATTAGTTTTTAGGATTTTTCATTATGTATATTTGGTAAAAAAAACTATAAATCTTACTTATTTATGTTACTACAATATTCAAACAAGTTATTTTAAAGTTATTTGATATTAGCATGTATTAAAATTAAGATATATTGGCCAGCAGACAAACTTTACTTATTAAAGTTTGAAGTTACAGAATTTTCATCTCTAATAGACAAATTTTATTTGTAAAATTCAAATTTTAGATTAAATGTAATTAATGAAAGTGTGCAAAATTCACATGTAATTTAATTAAAATTTGACTATTGGTGGAAGTTCAAAGCAAGTTATAACTCACAATCTCTGACAGACAAACTTTAAGTTTCAAAGTGCAAACTTAAAAGTGAAAACTTATATGTCTAGTTGGAGCACGCCTTTAATAAATAAACTTTGGAGTTTAAAATTTGAACCTTGAAATAAAGAATATTTGTGTCATGTTGAACATACTTCTGATAGACAAATTTCAATTTTTGAAATCTGAATTTTGAGTACATTGTGAAAACTTGAAATAACTGTTTAAATCAAATAGATGCACTTTCAACATGAAATTTCGCATGAACTAACATTAGATATCTTTTACAAACATGAAATTCCAATGTCACTAAGTAACGGACAAATTTTAAAGTTCAACATTAAAATCCTTAACTTTCTATCTCCATAAAATTTGTCTATTGAGCCCCAAAATTCAAATTTTTGTATGCTAAATACATTAAATGTAGTTGTTGAATGGCTATTTTTGTAAAATAATCATTGGTTAATATCTCTAATGGCTAAATTTTTTGTCTAATGACTAGTTAAGTCACAAATTTATAAATAGAACTTCATTTGAAGTTAAATGAAGTTGTGAGTAACGAATTTAAGTCTGTTATTATAAAAAATCTACTAAAATTTTGTGTTAAAAATTTTGCACATATACACTTCATTAATTGCTTTTCAACTTTTATATCTACTCTATTTAAGAGAATTTTTATTTCTGTAATGAATATTTTCTTCATCTAAAAGAAAGATTTCTTGTAAGAGGATTCACAAATGAATAAAAGAAATTACTAGTGAAAGTGATTGAGAGACTTTCTGTATTCTTAGAATAGAGTATAAGTATTGTCCTGTGGCATTGCCAGAAACTCACTGAATTCTTACTAATAGTGGAAAATTTCAAATGATAACTTGAGAATTGAATGTAGGTCAAATGTATTAGACCGAATCAGGATAAATCATTGAGTTTTTCTCTTCCTTTATTTTTTATATTCAATTTTCATTATACTATATTTTTCTGCAAACTTTTGTTTTCACTGCTATATTGTGTTTTTCAGAAAAATTTCATACTTCTCAATTCACCCCATATTAGAAAGCCAGCATTGCTAATAGAAATAGATATGAGGAAGGAAGGATCGAAGGGTTCACCTAAAATGAACACTATTGACAATGATGGAGGACACAATGATGATGGAGAAGACAACGGCAACATTAGCACTACTAATAGCAATAGAGGAGATAATGGCAACAATAACATTGCTGATGATGGACAAGTTAAAGGTGGACGGAGGAAAGAATATGTCATTTTTATTTTCTTGAATAGTATTAGAGTCATTTAACACCCATCACAGCACTATAATCCCATTCACCTAGTAAAATGAAAGTTATTAGCTTCACAATAATTCAAGTGATCTGCATTACATTATATAATTCCTTTTACTTGTATTTTGCACAACCAAACACAGTACTAGAGATGATATAAGGCCTATCACTTCCTATACCTCCTTATATGAGCAAACTAGACAGGTTGTTTAGTGCAAACATTTGCCCTTTTATTCTACTAATGGAAACAAAATAAAAAGCTCACTCAAAGGTGCACCAACATCATGCTATAGAGACTAATTCTCATGATACTTATGTAGTGGAAAAAGTATTAATCCATAAATAGAGATTTAATGTAACACATGCTTAAATTAATTAGTTTGCTTATTTTCTCCAAAAGCTCGCTTTGTTCTCTTGATTTTAGGTTTTTTACTTTCAACTATTGACCTCTTTTTACCTTCTCATGCTCTTTTCTCGATTTGTGCTTGTCATGCTCTTTTATGAATAGAACAACCATACTAAAATAAGAGTGAACTAAGCGAGCCACAAGGAATCTAAAAATGACTAAAAATGGCCGAGAACCTGTGAAATATATATATATATATATATATCTTCTTAATTTTACAGCTATATCTATCTATTTATTTATATAGATAATAAATCTATAGAAAAAACTTGAAAAAAAAAATTCTATAGAAAAACTAAATGACTTGTAAATAACGTCAATATGACTTTCCTTAGACAATGCTATCTTTTCTCTTTTATTTTCTTTTATAATTATGTCTCTCATTTTTTTATACAAAATATTAATTACATTTGTCATTTATTTTTACATGAGAAAAAATCTAGTCATGTGTCTTAAAATCTCATATAGCTACACTATTTTGTAAAATCATGAATACTTTAGACTTGCTTGGTAATTATTTCCAAAACAGCTTTTTTATTTTCAAAAATAGAAAAATTTAAAAACTTGTTTGATAAACTTGTTTTTTATAAAATATTTAGAAAAATAGAAAAACAAAAGAATAGAAAACTCGAAATATTTTTAAGGTGTTTTGTAGTTTTTGTTTTGGAAAATATGAGAAAAAGTAAAAAATATCCACTTCATTAATGGTAAAGTTATAAATTTTGAATACATCATCTAATACTTATTAGTTATGATTTTGAGAACAATTATTTAAACAGATTTTCTTATTTTCTTGTTTCCAAAACTTGTTATTGAAAAGTTTTGCAAAACTGTTTTGAGAACAATAGAACAGAAAGCACTGTCAAACAGACCCTTCCTCTCTAAAATTTACTATTTACAAATAGTAAGTGTCTTTTTATATTTTAGGCCATAAATACGAGAAAAGTTTGGTAAATTTGTTTTTTATAAAATATTCAGAAAAATAAAAAAACAGAAAACTCGAAACAGTTTTAAGGTATTTTGTAGTTTTTGTTTTGGAAAACACGAGAAAAAGTAAAAAATACCCACTTCATTAATGATAAAGTTAGAAATTTTGAATATATCGCCTAACACTTATTAGTTATGATTTTGAGAACAATTATTCAAACAGATTTCTTTATTTTCTTGTTTTCAAAACTTGTTGTCGAAAAGTTTTGCAAAACTGTTTTGAGAACAATAGAACAGAAAGTACTGTCAAACAGACCATTCCTATCTAAAATTTACTATTTACAAGTAGTAAGTGTCTTTTTATATTTCAGGCCATAAAAAAAGTGTCTTTTTATACTCTATCATTTTTATTTTTATTTTTATATTTTTCCCTACATTTTTATTTTTTGAATTTGAATTTTAATATTAATTTTGCCCTAAAAAAAAGAATTTAAATCTTAAAATTTTCTCTAAAATTTTGATCAAATTAATATATTATTCGGTTAAAAACATTTTATTAAGTTGTTATTTTATCTTGTACATCTAATACACTAATAGCAGGTTGGATATTTCACTGTTTATAACACTCTTCATCAGAGTCAGGTCGGATTTGTGCTGTTGGGTTAGCGTCAGGCAGTGCTTCTCTTTCTTATGGGAACCTTCTCCTTCTCTTTTTTTTTTCTGCAATTTCCATACTCTTCCTTCTTCTTCTTCTTTTGATTTTTAGTGCATGTTCTCCATATTATTCTTCTTAAATTATGCTTTTATTGTTTGGCTTCTTTCTTAATTATTTTTTATTTTGTTGATTATCTTTATGTTTTTATTCTAGATAGAGTCATATGGGAAAGTTCTCCTTTGCATGCTGATGCTTCCTTGTCATATGAGTGATTTTTCATCGCAAAGTATCTCCCTTGATTTGATTGATTCTATTAGGATTCGTCATCAGATTTCAGTCCAACTGTGCAAGGCAATGTGAGGAGAGGATTTTTTTGTTTAAACCCACCGTTGCACCTTTTATCATCCTCCATTTCTTCTCCATGACCAAGGACAGCTATGATGGAGGTTCCGACACCAGATTTCGATAGATTGGAAATAGATCTATTATTAAAGCCTCATATTTTATATATAGATTTAGATATCGGTTGATTTTGTCATTTTTTTATATTCCTATTTGTTAGGTAAGTGGCTATTGAAAGATTTGTTGATTCCAACGGTATAGACATTGAAGATACTGAGTGATTTATATTGATTTTTCCTAGGGTAAATTTGTTGCTCTTCCATTCTATTTTTAATTTCTTATATTGATTTTTTTGTAGGGTAAATTCTGTTTCGTACGAATTTCCAATGATGTGAAAGATGAGGTGAGTTGATGAGCAAGAATTCATCTTTCGCTATCAGTAATCGAGGATTGAAGCATGCATATGTAGAGCGAAGCGGAATCGATTTTTTTTTTATTCATCTTCTTCATTTCTTCTTCTTCTATTTTTGACTAAAACAATGAGCACATGCACCGAGAGTGCTCTCATCCTCTTTAAGGCATGGCTCCAATCCCAAATTAATTCCCTAGATCTTCAACCTAACCAAGTTTGGAGTGCAAATTCGGGAAAGGAGCCATCACTACTGAATTTATCGTTCACCACCACCACCACCATTGATTTTGGGATGAAAGCCATCACCATGTTTGAACTCACACTCCAGTGCCGACACATCCAATGCCCACCACTACCCACTCTACTTTTCTTTTATGGGTTTTCGCTTGATTCGTTTAGCTGGTTTGATCTTCTTTCCTTGCAATCTCATTTTTCTTTTTGTTGGGACTATGAGAACCTTGTGGGTGGATGAGAAAGAGAAGATGAATGTGTCGTCTACCAATTCTCGTTCCTCTTTACTTAACAATAATGGGTGCCTCAATGATGATACATTTTCTCTCTCCTTCCTCCCTACATCAGGTTCGTGAATCTTACTAGCTTCCTTTTGTTTTTGTCCTATGAGATTGTCTTCTCTTAAATGGTTTTTACCATGTGGGTACTCTTCTTCTACTCAAGAGAGCATAATCAGTGATTTAAGACTCTCTATTCTAGGGGTTTGGTTGCATTTGTTAATGGATTTGACTAAATGATATTGAAATTCATTTTTAACAATTCTCTTACTAAAAATAATATTGATTATAGTTTTCTTCTTGTATATAAAAGAGAAAAATCTGATGTTGTAGAATCAACAAAAGAAAGAGGAATTTTGATTGATGACTAGGAATTTAATCAACAAAAGTTAAGTCCTCTTCCTTTTTAAATAACTTTATGGATTCTACAACCCCTTTTTGGTGCCGTGATAGACTTTAAGATTTTATCAAAATTGTGGAGGTTAAATGTATCATCTACTGTCTCATTCTATTCTTCATCTTCAAATGTTTACAGGTCATTCTGGAGATTGGATATATGGTCTTATTATTGGTGCACACATAGTTCACGATAATCCTTTGCTCATCACTTTATTGATGATAAGTGTTTAGCCTACATTGTGAATGAGCCAAACAACATTTTCTGACATTGGTAAATTTTCATCCAAAATGTTTGTTGCTTAATATGATAAATATTTTTGTCTTCATGTGACTCTGCCTTCAACAAACATTAATTTTTACATTTCCTTTGCAGCTTTAAAGTTAAATGTAATGCCAAATATTGAATAATTGCTCCTTTGCAGATGTCTGTTTCACAACTAGGGAATAATTTTGTAAGTTTCATACATCTTATTAAATTAAGTTGTTTAATACATTTTTTGTAGGTTTTCTATTTTTCATTATAGTTGTAGGGATACTTGCAAATTGAACATTTTTTTCTTTAATTTCATTCTTTGTTTTCCAACCTTCAATGTCTTCTTAGACACAAACATCTTTTTCTTTTATATTTAAATTTATTATTTTTTCTGTATTTAAAATAAAATCTTGGTAAGTGGATTACTTTAAAACTATTATTTTTTCCCAATGGGGATTCTTGATACATTGCAAATGTTATTGCAATCATTAGTTTTTAGTCTTATCTTTGTATTTGGTGTTCTTATTGTCATTAGACATAGTTGATATGCATGTTGTTGGGTTCCATGCTATTTAGCAGAGTGCTGTTCTATGTGACAAGGCATTGTCTCAAAGAAATAGGACCCATTAATAAATATATTACTTGACTGCAAATGTCGAAGTACATTAAGCGAAAAAGGGAAATAGTGGTTTTTTTATCTTTCCTATATATAATTGATTTGTATCTTTCTTGTCATTTCTGAGTTTTCCTTTTTTTTTCTCCCTTATTTTTTGGCCCAAGAATGTAACGAATATTACACAATTTTTCTTTATAAATAAAGCTATCTATATGTTTTACCAGAATAAATAAAGCTATATATATCAGTTATATTCTTTTCAGTTATTATTTTACTTGAATTAGTAGAACAACTTTGTTGTTATCCTATGATGCATGACAATAAGCTTATACAAGGTGTGGTTTAAGTATAATTTTAGAACTAGAATTAAGAACCATATGCTGCCAAACTATTTTTTTGTTTTTTCTACAGCAATTTGTTGCATCAACATTCGAAAGAGTTACCATTTGATTTGCTAACCTCAAGAGAAAAAAGATATTGGTTTCCTATTTTTACATTCGAGAGTTTTAGAGACATAAACTTGTAGGTAATTGAGTGGCTGTAGGTAGGAATTGGATTGCTTGTGCTCGAGCAATGAATGATACCATTAGAGTTTTCTTCTTTTCAAGTACAATCTTTTCAAATGCAAATTGAATTTATTAATTAGTTGTTAGCTGTTGAGTTAACTTTTCATAATTTTTTTCCCATGCTTGTTTAGTTTTTTCTTTTTAAAACAAAGGGTGTAGATTTAGATATAGGGGAGTGGGAAGATTGGGATTGATGTTACAAATAAGATGGCATAATGCTTCTTCAAATCAACCAGTCATAATAAGATGCTATGCATATAAATATTTCATATCATCCTTGGATGAGAGAAGATGAGGATACATTTGATAAGCCTCTTGATATTGGTGTTCTAACCTGAATGAAACAATTTTGGGCAATGAACAAATTGAAGAAAGTAGCTTTGAAGGAAAATTTTCTTTTATCATCACTGTTGTTGTGGTGAACATAAAGATCATCATTACCAAGATTTTAGTATAATATCTGAAATTGCCCTTAGATTGAAAGCCTTGTATTTAAAGAATAATATATATTGGTAGAAAGGCCACAATAAAAAGCAGACAGTAACTGAACTAGATTAAGGGTTTAAATGCTTTTTGTTGAGCTTATATGGAAGCTGCTTTGGTTGATTGAAAATTTGGTTCCTCCTTTGTCATTTGCCAACCCAAAGGAAGATTGATAATTTACTTGTGAATTTTTATCACAATCACAAATTGAGCGTATAGAATATAAGTGTGTGCGTGTGTGTATGTTTCTTTTACCTTGTAACATCATGGAACAATGTATTGCAAAGAAAACATCTTTGATCATAATTCTGTTTTCCTATAGATGGATGATAGTTTAAATATCTTGTATACTCTCTAAGCTGCTTTTACTTTTCAATATATGACAGCTATGTTATTTATCTAAATGCGTAACAACTATTTCACAATGTGTATACACTCCTCCATCGTGCTCATTTTTGGTTGCAAATAGATCATGCTTGCAAAGTTGGGACTTGATATTAAACAAAGAATTGCATTCCCAAAATGAATTTAACATAAGTTGATAGTTTTAATTTTGGAGTTGAATCTATGGTCCCTTCTTGGATTAAGCAAGAATTTGTCATTGAAGTTTTTATTTTTTTGCAAACTGAAAATTTACTAAAAGTTGTGGTACTTTCTCTTTTTTGGGACATCAAATTTTGAAATCTAAAAGAGAATGGAATGATTGGTCTTGGAGTTCTAGAATTGGGGGAAAAAAGACTTCAAGTTTCAGAAGTATTCTTGGCAATTAAAAAATTGATTTGCTCAACTAAAATTTAATCTGTGCAAATAAAACCAGAAGAAGGAAGAATTGAAAAATAGGTTCTGAGGATAGCTTTTGATGATGAAGAGCATCCATATTTTCCGTAGGTATTTTGTAGGTTACTACAATGTCTTAAGGTCATTGTAAATATCAACTGTTGAAACTAAAGTCTCCACTTCTTAATTCCATGCAGTACATAATTATATTGGCATAAAGAATAGCTTAATGGTGGAGTTGGCTATGGCTGGAATGATGGCCTTAAAGCCCATGCTATACAATTGATTCTTCACTTTCCAGGTGACTGATAAAATGATACTCAATAATGCACACATATTTCCCCATAACACACCAACCACCAAGGAAGCATGTTGCTACAGAATGATCTTTGAGAGGTTCTTCCCACAGGCAATGTAATCAATCAAATTAGATGATTTAGTTTTACTAACATGCGCATAATTGAAGGGTTCATGTTCATTGGTTAGGAAAATGTGCTTCCCTACCAAATATTCAAATCATGACTAATTATGGGAGTCTAAAAGTAAATTAATTGCATTTACTTGAGAAAACTATGGTTTCATTCCTTTTCTCTTATATGCCCGAGTTTATATTAATTGTCTTATGTTTTCTTGAGTTTTATAGTTGGGATTAGTGAAAGACCATGCTTAATAGTGTCTTTCAGGTTTCCATGATCGAACAACATTTCTTTTACCTTGTAACGTCTTAGGACAATGTTCTACAAGCGTCTTATGTTTTTATTCATTTAATGGAGTTAATCTCTGCATATTCAGGTCTGAAAATCTGGTGTGAACTTAGTCATGTGACTCGAGATAACAAAGTGTGCGTGGGGTGCTTAAATGGTAGATGGGTACAGTGTGTGACACTAGTATTTATTTAGTAGGATTGAAGGCACATATGGTGAAAACGAGAAGCATGGTGAGGTGGTAATGTTCTATGTTTATGTACCCTGGTTGGGTCCCAAATACAGTACAAGAAAAATATGTCCAATAACAATAGTATGGAGTTTATGTTTTGGAATAAAAAACACATAATTTTTGGACTCTTTCAAATTATGGGTTTCTTCTTTAATTATCTTGTATCTAAGATATTCTTTTTAATTATAGAAATACATTTGGTTGAAGGCACAACCTAGATGCAAATTTATATAAATACTAAGTGTCATCTTTTCTTTATGATTAAGTTGTGTTTAAGTGGGCATTTAAGATAATTAATTTTATGCAATCATCAATAAAGCATGTGACTTGATAATAAGAGTTAATATATCTTATTTTAAAAGAGATATTTAAATTACATAAGCTATTTAATGGAATTAAACTTAATTTTTCATTACAAGATACAATTTGTTGTCCTACCAAAAATTAAAGGTCTAGTAAACAAAATAATGGCTTTTAATCATTATTTTTCCTAAAATTATCTAGATAGATTTGTGATAAACTTCTTTATTTTTATCCAAACTTCCTTTTTGTAAATTGTGGTTATTTTAAAAGATTTTTTACAAAAAAATAAACCAAACATGCACTAAATGTTTTACATGAACTTATAATTAAAAACTTTACCCTCTCGGTATATTAAGAAACAAAAAGGAAAAGAATCAACTCAACAAACTTGGACAAGTCGAGATTTATTTCCTTACCTTTTCTTTTACCTACTAACAAGCATATAATTACATACTTTACTAAGCCTAGTTCTTCTCTTCTCTTGCGTGAGCACAGATTCATTGCTAGTTATAAAAAATAGTATGATAATTTGGAAAAGTTAATTTATTTAAGTTTTTAAAATTTTTCTTATTTTGATAATTTTTACCAACTTCTTGTCCAAGAAGTTTAGATAAAGAATCAGCACAGTAAAGGATCGGCCCTGATCCGGTTCATAATTTGGATTTTACCACCCATGACCCGCTGCTCCCGCGCGTGGGAAAGGTTAGCTTTAACGCGCTTCGGGGACCGTCGTCCCCTAATCGCATGCGAGCGAGAACTTCCTCTCTTATCCTGTGAAACCACCGATTGGGTTTTCTGCTGCTTTTGATAACAGATCCGGACCGTCCGGACTCCAAATTTTATGTTTATTTCTAAATTTTTTATTAAATAATAATAATTTTTTCAAAACTTATAATTAACAGATTACTTTTATTTTTCGTATTTTCTTATAATAAAAATATTAATTTTTTAATAAAATATATATAATCTGGACCATCCAGATTTGATCTGGACGGTCCAGATCTGCTGCTGTAAAGCAGCACCCGGTGCTGCTGACCACAACCGTGAAACCATCATGTCCATCTCCTGATAAATCCATATATCAACGATGTCCTCCCTCCTTCGCCTCCTGATCTTACTACAACTCGGATCTTCGATCGGTTGACTCGTCATCTATTAACACTTTGACAGATTTGGGTTCGTCTTCCTTCTCGATTCGACCTGGTAAATCGGTGTTTTGGTTCTTTGCTTCATCCTTATTCACCGCTCTGTTTCAGATCTGGACGTATCTTTTTTTTTCCCCTCTTATTTCTTCTCTCTTTAGATGCGTATATGTGTGCAGTAACTATTAATTGTTCTTATGATTAGATTTAAGGTGAAAGGATGGATCCGATGGACATCGTTGGTAAATCAAAGGAAGATGCTTCCCTTCCTAAAGGTACTTTTTCCCCCTTATTTTGTGAATTTGATTGGTTAGTTATTTAGGTTTAGGCTACTCTATGTTGATGCAACTCAATCTGGAAATTGTTTTGACGGACAAGATGATTCTGGGAGGTTGAAAAATTGATTATTTCAGAGGCAATATTAATTTGATCACATGGGATTTTAGTAAGAACCCGTTATCCCGCTGTTACTTTGTATTAACCCGCTTCACTGACTCCCGGAGATCCAAAAAACTGTTTAAAAAATTGTTATGTCTCATATTCCTCTATATTTTTTACTTTTGAGACATCTTCATGATACTTTCAATTTTTTATTGAAATTTGAAAATGTTGGATATGTTTTTCCTGAATAACCTAATGTGACATTATTTAAACTGGACGTGAAGTGGGATCATTAATGGGACAGAAGTTTTATTTCTGGTTAATGAGTTGACATCAACAAACCATACTTAGCTGGATATATATTTCTTACTTGGAATTAAGATTCTGTATTGTTGAAGTTTCTCTTTTTCCCTTGTTATTACTAATACCTGTTTAGGGTTTAGGAACTATTCTCTTATTATTGTAGAATATTGAAAGTATAATATCGATCTGGAACCAAGGCTGACTTTTTTTTGTTGTTTATAAGGGTCTGACAGTCGCTGTTTTTCTGCTTTTGGTTAAATTGAGAAATTGTTGAATGATGGTGGTATTTGGTTCCTTTAATTTCAATGGGACCTAAGGCTAAAATGATTTCTTTTATAAGTTTATTGTTAATACCTCATGATTTTGTTCACTTGCTAAAACGAATTATGTATTTTTGCCAGCAACTATGACAAAAATTATCAAAGAGATGTTACCCCCTGATGTACGTGTTGCAAGAGATGCACAAGATCTATTGATTGAATGTTGTGTAGGTGAGAACTCTTATGCAACTTTTGGTGATTTCATCACCAAACAAAATCTTTTTTTAGCCTAGGGACTTTCTATACTTCCTTATTTTATTTTCTTTCCCTTTATTGCTTCTTAAATTTAGCGGTCAATTCTCCATGGTTTGTTCAGCCTGTATTTTAGTAATTTTATCTATCAAGTATTACTAATAATAGTAGAATGTCAATTTGAGCATATATTTTGGTCATAAATGCATTTAAAATTCCCATCATGTTATTTGTGTATGATCTTTTTCTGGGGTACATGTCTTGTAAATTTTATAAACACTCTTTTAACTCTAACTATCTTATATATTTTAAATATAAACATGTGAAAGTTCTTCTTACATTGTTCGCTTCTCTTTCTTCTTAGTATTTCCATGCTAATTAACTTAAAAAAAATATGTTGCATTGCTTAAATTCTTTGTGACTTTTAGTCTTCAATCATGTTGCTGAATATGATTTTGTTGGTTGATCTATGTTTTTGTAGAGTTTATAAACCTTGTTTCATCAGAGTCCAATGAAGTCTGTAATAGAGAGGATAAACGGACAATTGCACCAGAGCATGTATTGAAGGCTCTACAGGTTATTTATCTACCTAATACATTGCTCAAAGTACGTGTTGTTTACCGTTTTGATTCATATCTTAGTGTTTAAATGGTCTCTCATTTGAAGTGATGCATTTCATTTTACATGTTATTTTTCATATCTGATTTCTATCTAAAAGAAATGTTACCTCTGGCTTGCAGGTGTTCTGTTTATGCTTATGCATCTTTTTAATTGTAAAGTGACCATTGGTTTATATTTTTTCTTTCTCTTTGTTGTGGTTCTATGGAAAATGATAGCCAGTTTTTACTGTTTTTAAGGGTAAATGAATTCTGTACTGTCATTTGGCTTCTTTTTTATATACTTTGTCAGTGTTATTAACTTACAGGTTACAGTGGCTTTTCATTGCCTTTGTAATTGTAGATATTTGGTGAATTTAGTGGGTGTTGGACTGTTGGAAGAGGCACATGATTATAAATGGTCGTGTATTGTTGGATGGATTGGAGTAGAATACACATATGGGACCATACAGTTTCAACTTTGGGATGAAAAACCCCATTGGATAAAAGGTCTTAATGATGCAGCTTATGGAAGTTATGTCAACACTTGATGGGATCGAGATTAGTAGTAACCAGTGACAATTTCTTTTTTGCCCTCCTTAATTTTTTTCTAAAAGAAAAAAGTGGTGTAGTTTTCCTGTGATCATAAATATAAAACAACCTTCATTTGCTGCATTATTGTCTGTAGTTAGACCTATACTCATCTTTCCGCTCTTGTAAGGATAATCTCCTAAATCCCTCATTAGACTCTTAGTTTTTGTTTCCAGTTTAATTACTGCTTCATCCTTATTATGTGCTTTCCCCTGCTTCTTACTGACTATTTATTATTTACTATAGTAATTTCTCTTTACTGCAATATATTTTGTTTTCTTTCTTGTCGTAGCAAGTTTGTTTACCATAATTGCAACTATATTTGTGTGAAATTGTGAAGACTGGTTGAATTATATATTTACTGACTTGCCTGAAACATTATCTTTTTATTGACTTGCACCTGCTGTATTCAGGTTCTTGGATTTAGTGAGTACATTGAGGAAGTTTATGCAGCTTATGAGCAACATAGGATTGAGACCATGGTATTTTGTTTACTTTCAATGCTCCTTGTTCCTGTCTAACTGGTGGAATGATATTTGACTTCTTAATAGTTTCGCTTTTTTTATCTACCCCGTCTTTCTTTATGGGTGAGCACTTGCATCAAAAGACCGTGAAAATTCTGGAGTTGGCCTTGTTGAAATTACCATCCTAATGGCACTTGCTGCCTGGTGGACGGTTCCCTAAAGAAAGGCCCAAGCCACTCAAAGTGGGGCTGACCTCTAGGACTTTGCACCGGGTGACTTGGTGTGATACCTGAGACCACTGCCCATGCATAGTCTGGCTGCAAAAATCAATGTCACCCACGAAGTCTCTAGTGATTTTTATGGTCCAACCATGTTATGTAAATTTTGATTTGGATTAAGTGTTCTGTGTTCGTGACATCAGTGTGATGTTGAGTCGATCTTCGGTTTAAATTTCTTGACACCAGTACTCTGGGTATCCATCCCCTAGCTTGTTTTCCTTGTATATGTCACTACTGGCCCCTATTCTTGAGAGGTGGGAGGAGGAGGACACATTTATTATCGGCCATTTAAAATGGAAAAGTGAATTCTGAACCAGTATTCTTGTTTGTGGTTTAACTGGAACAATAAATAAAATTCTTGTCTGATTGATTTTGGTGACGTTACAGCAGGACTCTTTAAGAGCTGGCAAGTTGAGCAATGGAGCTGAGATGACTGAGGAGGAAGCATTACTGGAGCAGCAAAGGATGTTTGCAGAGGCGCGTGCTAGAATGAACGGTGGGACCATTGCTTCCAAGCAGCCAGATGCTGACCAAACTTTAGAGAGCTAACTTTTATTAGAATATTTGTTTTCTTCAAGTCTAGGTCAAGCATCTCTCTGCTTCTCAGAAGCTCGACTATGTACAAAAAAACCATTCACTAACTCGCGCGCCTAGGCAGATGTGCTCTTCATTTATACCCTATGAAACCATATTGGTAACTCAATGTAATTAGTGAGATTTCATCAATACCCACCTCTATATTACGTGTAATTATTTTGCTTCACCTCTTGCATCTTCTCACCAATTAACAATATCAGATTGATACAGCTCAATGACATGGTGGTGCCTAGAAACGATGGTTCCTTGTTTTTTTTAAAATTGACTACGAGATTCGGGTTTCCTTAGCAGGGAAGAAGCAAACGTTATTCAGTAACTCAATGTTCTTTAAGGTTTGCCATCTTAAGGTTCTTCCAAATTGATGGGTGCTTAGTCAATCGCTTGACGAAGTTCACTCAGTCGAGACCGTTGAATAAATTAAAATGTTACTGAGGGATTGAGGGTTACTTTGTCGTTGTCTCTATTTTTTCTTGAGTAAATATAAGGGTAAAGCTTAGGTCAATTTTCTTATAATCATTAAGTCCCATTTTTAAACAATTTCATGCTATATGGATTGTTTTTTTTACCTTAACTACTAACTTGTTAATAATAATAATATCTCATCAGTTAATTTGTTATAAAGTAGTCCATATGGCATGAAATAATTAGAGAATTAATTCTAATAGTTACAAGAAAATGGACCTAAGTTTTATTCTAAATAGAATAGATAACTGGAGGTGGGGGGCCTTGAACAATGAAGTACACTAGTGGTGTCAGTTCGAAGGTAGGAGCAATGTAGACTCTGCACCCAACATATACCATGAGAATTCAAGAACTCATAACTGGATGATGTCATGAAGGTGCACGTCCTGCACCAGCAGACATGGAAGCAGGAGGGTATGTTAGGGCATGTCAAGCTTCAACAGTGATAGATTCGTATTTTGTTTGTTTTGGCTTTATATTTTGCTTTTTTTACCGTTTTGGACATCAAGTCAAAAGAATTAGTCAAGCACAATCCTTCTCTCTCTGCCCCACAAGAAAGTGAAACAACAAACACATTGTCTCCTTAGATTCCTTTCTTTTTTCTATTTGAAATGCCCTCTATCCCACTCTCTCTCTCTGTGTCTGATTTCCTATATCAGCTGGTGGGACTGCCTATGTTTCTTTTGTCAGGATTCTCTTGCATTTACACCAAAGGTCTAGAAACAGAGAATTAATTAAAGCACCCCCATATCAATAAAAGGAGAAGAAACCAGATTCTTTCCCATCCATTCATTTCTTAAATAGCGTTTTTCTATCTCAGATGAAGACAGAGATGGCTGCTAGAACCTCCCAAGATTTCTCCTCCAAGAGGCACTTCCACTGGACAAAAAAGGTCGGGAACGAAGAAGCTGAAGCTCCCACCTCAGAATCAATCTTAAAAATCATTGAGGAAGAAGAGAAAAAGGAAGATAATGACAAGAATCCAGGACCAGCAGCTACATCACAAGCATCAAGAAGGAAGCTTCAAGCCATTGCAATCACAAGGCTTCGATCCATTCTCACCAAGTTTGGTAAGAACCGTTCAAGCCTACCTTTCGGTCTAGGTCCTAGAGTTGTAGGAACCCTCTTCGGGTATCGACGTGGGCATGTCCATTTTGCATTCCAAAAGGAACCCACTTCCCAACCAGCCTTCTTGATCGAGCTTGCAACACCAATTAGTGGTCTTGTTCGAGAAATGGCCTCTGGTTTAGTTCGAATTGCTCTGGAATGTGACAAAGAGAAGGAAGAAGGGAAGAAAAGTGTGAGATTACTAGAAGAGCCAGTATGGAGGACATACTGTAACGGGAAGAAATGTGGGTTTGCTACAAGAAGAGAATGCGGGCCAAAAGAGTGGGATATACTGAAAGCTGTGGAGAAAATCTCAATGGGTGCTGGTGTTTTGCCTGCTGAAGCTGGATCTGATGCTGGTGAAGGTGAAATCATGTACATGAGAGCTAAGTTTGAGAGAATTGTAGGGTCCAGAGATTCTGAAGCTTTCTACATGATGAATCCTGATAGCAATGGATCTCCTGAGCTCAGCATATACTTGCTGAGAGTCTAGCATCAATGGAAGCTCTGCTTAGTTACCTAGTTAATTTCCCCTTTTTTGAAACACTAGCATCAACGGGGGCCTAGTCTTCTCCAAGTTTTTCCCTTTTATCTCTTTTCTTCCTTAGACTAGTATGAGAGGTGGAATTACTGTGTCAGGGGAAGGTGGAAAATGGTGGGTGATTAGTATACTTTACAGCATGGTGATGTGGGTGCGTGGGTCATGAAAGGGTGTATATGTATAGTTCTTCTTTCCAATCCTTTTAATTAGCGATCAGACAAAAAAAGTCGTTGCAAATCATGAATGTCTTCACATTGTTATTTGTTTGGTTAACTTTATCCATTTCATTATGCCATCTTTGCCCTTTACACCGTTTCTTCCCTCTCTCAGCATAACCAATCTACTTATTTGCATACTCATTGAGCCTTATATTGATATAATAAAATTGAAGATAACCCATATGTCTTGAATTTATCAATTAAATCAAGCTTTTTTTCTCTTTCTTCTCTATCTGTGGGATATGATAGCTTCATTATTACTATTGCGAGATAACTTGTTTCCCTGTTCAGTTAGGATCCTGTATCAGCACCCAGCAGCATCTTTATCTACCTATATTCCATGAAATTTCAGTATTTTTTCTTTTTTCAAAAAGTGAATACTGTTCCAATCATGGCTTTTGATGCCAATTTTGTTTGTGAAATGATCCCAACAATTTTTGTTATGGCTGATCATAGAACTCATCAAAAGCAATATATATTAAAAAAATGGGAATAAATTAAAAATTTCATATCTGACATATGACAGCAGACCCCATCGTTCCCTTCTTTTTTCCTTTGTTTATACATTTGGCTATTAACTTTTCCTCCTGTTGACTGCTTTTTTTTTTCTTTTCCCTTCCCTTCTTTTTTTCTCTTTCTTTCTTTCTTTCTTTCCTTCGGTTTTTTTTCCGTCTGGTTAATTGGCATAGCTCAAATTTGTATTATTCTCATTTCTCATCAATTCAATACTCATTGTAGTTTGTGCGGCTAGAGTTGCGAAGTGTAGACTATATAGCCCACCAACTCTATAACAAAGATGTCCAAAAATAAAGAAAATCCTTTAACTTGATAATATGGTCATTATGATGTTCATACTTTTCTCTTCACCTATCCTAGTTTTCAGGCTTTCCAATGTCAGTGATATTACAACTTGTTTATAAAATATAGTTAAATCAATTGAATGATGAATATATATATATATATGTGTGTGTGTGTGTGTGTGTGTGTGTGTGTGTGTGTGTGTGTGGATGAGGGTTGTATCTAAAAATATATTCGACTCATTTATATATTTATTTATCATTTTCAGTTGTGTTTAGGATATCGACGTTTAATGCACTAATATTCAAGAGCCATGTAATAATATCATTTTGGATTATATAGAAGTATAATTAACCTTGTTAATTTTATAAAATATCAATTATATTTTTTATTTGACAACTTCTTTTAAAGAAGACTCCTGTGGGAGCTTGTAAGGGAAGTGCCACTTAAATTAAAAAAAAATTGCATTTATATGGTAAATTTGAAGGGTGACATGAAATATTCAAATATGAAATACTTTCTTAATTTGATATAACTATGAGTAGATTTACATATGTTTTTCTTAACGTTACCACCCCATACATCTTAATTAGGATGGAAGAAAAAGAAACGTGAACTGGCTTACAGCTGGGGAAAGAAAGAAAATAAGATTTAATTAAATTATTTATCATGATCTCCTCATCATTGTTCAAGAGAATCAAAAGCTCAATGCTTCAAATAAAGTTTAGGCACTGCTTTATACTATTAATGCTTTAATTAGTGCACTTAAAATCCCCAGCCCACCACCGAGAGAAGAGGAAGGAAGAAGAGATTAGAAGAATTAATTAAGGATGTCCTTGGTACATAAATCGCAATATCCTGCAAAAGTCCAACTTTCTTTGGCGCATCGTATAGTAATTTTTTGCTTCTTTTCATCGTAGGCTCCATATAGTGTGCCTGTGGTGTGGTGGAGCTGCTTACTTGTCAGCCAGCTATTAGTTCGGTGGCTAAGTGCTTGATTTTTAGGAAAAAAGGAGACCAATGAGAGCATGCGTGACCACCATAGTGGGTGGGCCTGTATAACACTGTAATAGGTTGGCTCGCTAATTTATGTGCGTGTGTTCTCTCTCTTCCCCTTATGGATGGCATTTCATAAGTTATATGGTTTGGTACCTTGGATAATGGCATGGCATAATCCTAAGCCATAACACTTTCGAGAGATGGTGCTAAACTTGATGGATATGTGTGTGTGTGTATATCCTTAGTAAGCCACAAGTGTTATCTATACATAATTGTTGTTGCTTGTTATTTATCCAAGGTCAAGGCAATGTGCCTCCAATATGATTGTTAATTTGTTGTTATTATTTTTTTTTTGCCACCGTTAATTTGTCATTATTAACATAACTAGATACATACTTTCAAATATACTGTATAGAGTTTAAGAAAATAAATCGCATTATAAGATCCCTACAACTACGAGAATATGGGTCTAAATATCAATACTAATGTGAAAATTTTCATATTTCAGCAAACATCTCTAGAAGTTATCTAGATTATAGCGCACCAAAGGTATTAACCTGTTTAATAGTATTTTCTGTTTTATTATTTTTAAAATAGTTTTGTAAAACTGTTTTCGAAAATAAGAGTTTGTTTGACAGAGTTTTTGAAAACAATTTTTCTGTTTTCGAAAGCAGAAAAATAGAAAAACTTGTTTAGTAAACTTGTTTATTATTAACTGTTCTGAACAATAGAAAAATAAAAGTACAGAAAACTCAGAATATCTTTAAGGTGTTTTATAGTTTTTATTCTAGAAAACACAAGAAAATGTGAAAAATACTCATCTTATTAATAATAAAGATATAAATTTTAAATAACTCATTTATCACTTCCTAGTTATAATTTTGAGAATAATTATTCAAACAAATTTTTTTATTTTCTTGTTTTCAAAACTTATTCTCGAAAATAGTTTTACAAAACTGTTTTGAGAACAATAAAACAAAAAACACTGTCAAACATACCCTAAGTTTTGAAAACAAGAAAATAAAAAAAAAAGTCTGTTTGAATAATTGTTCCCAAAATCATAACTAGTGAGTAATAGATGAGTTATTTAAAATGTATAATTCTACCATTAATAAGGTGGGTGTTTCTTCACATTTTCTTATATTTTCTAGAATAATAACTACAAAGCACTTTAAAGTTGTTCTAAGTTTTCTATTCATTTATTTTTCTATTTTCCAGAACAGTTTATAAAAAACAGATTTATCAAACAAGTATTTTTATTTTTCTGTTTTTGAAGACAGAACAACTATTTTAAAAAACTCTGTCAAATAGACGCTAGATTTTCCTCTAAAATCATTTTGACATGTGTCAGAGGCTTCTTCTGGTATACTCTCTCCGATCTATATTATAAGATATTTTGTATCAATTATAGACGTATTAAGGAAATCATTTTTTCACTTGAAATCAATATAAAAAATTACTAATATTTTCCATTTTACTTTTATTAAATATTTTATTCTATTATTATTGTATGGTTATAAATGAGGAGTGAGAAATAATAGAAGATATGAGTAAAATGAGAAGAAAAATATTTAATACCTTATATTTTAGTCTAGAAACTTATCATATAAAATATCTTATAATATAGAATGGATGAAGTATACTTTAAGATCCTTATCCCAATCCAATGTGGGATTTAGTTTTTAGATTAATTCTAACAAAAATCTATTTACTAGATAATATGTAAATATTGCTTCTTAACATATTTAGAAGAAAAAGGAGAAGGAGAAGCTTCTAAACAAGGAAAGTTTAAGAGCGGACATCGGCCATATTAACATATAAAGCAGGTCGCTTCTTCTTATAATATAGTGCGGAATTTATAATAGTGATTTTTCATTTTCAATTTTGTTTAAGAAAAAAAAAAAAGAAAGTGTCATTTTCAATTTTGTTTAATGGATGGGGCTCAATACTTGATTGTGGACATAAAAATATCCTGTAGGCAAAAGCAACTGATAGTGGCCTATCTACCCATGGCATATTTTGGTTTCAAAAGAGCTATTTGCATTTACAATTAAAATATTAAAAAAAATAGAGTGAGTTGTGCATCAAAACATAATGAAAAGATAAAAATATATTGAACTGTGTCTGATGGATCAATGCATTCACACACACACAAAATTGTGAATTTCTGTAGTAATAAATGTAATATTTTAAAAATATTCTTATTATTAATTAATTAGTATAAAAATTATTAATTAAGGATAATTTTAAAAAATAAAAAGTAAATTTTACTATAAATTAAATGAGTTTAACTAATTTTTGTAATATGTGTAAAATATTTTTTTATATTTGATGCTATTTAGTATAATAATTCACGTTTAGCTTAGTTTTTCCAAAAAGGATCCATTATATAATCTTTTTGCGTCATGCGTTACACTTTACACTAATCAACGTTAATTTGCTGACGTCAAAAAGCTGGAATTTAGGTATCAAAGAGTATGGTACACGAGATTTAGGCTTTGGTTGCAACGGGGTAAAAAGAGAGGAGAAAAGGAAACGGGAGAAAAAAATTGGAGAAAAAATTATATATTTTTTTGTTTGGCTCAAAAAAGAAAGTGTGGAGGGAAGAAAAATGAAGAGAAAATAATGTGTAGGTCCTATATGATTTTTTCCTCAATTTTTCTCCCCTAAAATGGAGAGATTTTGGAAAGAAAATTCTATTTCCAAAATTACCTACTAATTTTTTCACTTTTCTATTATGATTTTGTGCATCTTCTTCATTCTATTTCACTTCTTTTCATTTCTTACTCTATCTTTCTCCCACTTTCTTTTAAAGCTTGAAGTTCCAGTAATAAATAATTTTTTGTGTGCTACACTTTTCTGTAAATCAAGTTAGATAAATACTTTAAATTTTGAGTCTAGTTATCACTTTAGTACTCTAATTAGACTATATTTAATTATATTTGTTGTGTCAAAATTTGTTTCTCTTGTCTTTATTATTATACTTTATTTTTCTTAATGTAATGTTATGCTATTTCCTAGAGAAAAATACTTATTTTATTTTTAAATCTAAATATTGACATGCTATAAATTTTTAATTTTAGCATTATTTTAAAATTTTTAAAATCAATGTATAAAAAATAATTTTAAAAATTTAATAAAATTAAGATTGGATAAAATAATTTTAAATTATGAATAAAATTAAAATTACATTTTAATATCATTTATTAATATGATCTGAAAATTATGTAAATAATATAATAAAATTATTATATGTAAATATATTCTTAACAATAATAAAGATATTATTATCAATGTAAAATTTATTATTTTTCTCTACTTCCTATTTTCTTTTTATTATTCAACTAAAGATATATAGAAAAAATTATTTCTTCTCACTTTTCTCTTCTTCCTAGTTTCTCTTCCCTCATTTTCTTTCCACCCTATTTTCTTTCCTAAGTTCGGCGGAGGGTTAATCATTAATCTCAAAACCTGGTTAAAATTGACCGTCGGAGAGATAAATTAACATCTCATGTTAAATCCTGAAAAGAATCAAATGAATGTACAAATAATCATCATCTTGGAGTTTTCTCCGAGAATGTTACGGGGCAAGTGAAGCTTGTAATGAAAACTTTGTTCTACACCTAATTCCCTTTATCCTACACAAATGAATAATACAAGCACGGAGCAGAGACCTCATTTCTGATTCCAGCATCTGAGAATCTTCTTCCATTTATGATTTATCTATTCATCTTCTGGGTTTCTGTATTTGAAATTCGTCCTTTGCTTAATATTGGCATTTTGACGAGAGAAACCTGGCTGAATAATGTCATGGTACGTACGTGTTCCCACCATCAACACAGACCAGAAACATTGGATTAAGGAAGCTGTATCAGTTCCAGAATGAGAAACTCATACTATTATGCATAGAGAATCAAATTCCTAATCATTCCAATAAATGCATGTGGTGCAGATGAATATGTTCGGAGACATAAGAATCAATTTACCTGAAGAAGCATGGAAGGAGGAGCAGTAGGTTCAGTGGCAACATGGCTTCGAGTTTTTCTTCCATTTAATGTAGTAACTGATGGACTATTAGCAGTTGTTATGTCCCAAAAGCTTCGTTTCTTGGCAGGTGGGGCAGGTGACTTAAACCGATGGCTCGGACTCTTTAGCTCACCAGTATTTGTCTCCTTGGGCCGTACGCCACTCCTAGTCACCACCCTCTTCCCTTCCACTTTCTGAGAAAGCTCACGAATGAGATCATCTTTCTGCTTCAGCTGCAAATTGTGTTCTTTCTTCATTCTCTCAATCTCAGCCTCTAGTGTTTTCACAGTCCTTTCAAGTGTCCTTACAGCCACTGCCTCGGCTCCTTTTTTCTTGGACTCTGGGGTGAAACATGTGGCAGAAAAGAAAGAGGTTGTTCTGGGCCTTGGTTTTGGGTTTGGTTGGGCCGAAGTTGGAGGAGTCAAGAGTGATGATGTTGCAGAAGGTGGTGTTGGAGAGGTGTTTGCAGCTAAGGACTGTGCTTGCAGAATCATTTGTTTCTGTTGGAGCTTTGCTAGCTGCATTCTTAATTCTCTATTCTCCCTTTGCAGCTCAAGCACAAGCTTGGCCTGATCCGTTTCTGTCTCGACTATAGGCACTGGATCCTCACTTGCCTCACATGTCTGTGTCCATTCAATCATATGATTGTTAAAAATGCAGAAAACTATAAGCAGTGATAGGGTGTGTGTTTGTGAACAGCAGAACCACTTAAGATGGTACCTTAGTTCGGATCTCCTTGGCTCTATCAGCCCAATGAAGAGTGTTCTGAGTTTCACCAAATGAGAGATGACTAGGGCTTATGTTGGCAATCATGACAGTGTTGCATGTTCCTCCTAATGAGTCCTTAAGAAGCTGAGTGAGTTTTGAATTTCGGAATGGTATGTGCTTCTTGCCCTCTACAAGAGCATTAATGCAGCTGCTCAGAGCAAGAAGGGACCTATTTATATTGGCACCCTCAAGAGATCTCACTGTTCTTTGATCTGTGGCAAGAGCTCTCTCTGATCCTGCTAGATCAATCAATGACAGCTTCCCTACTCGGTTAACCACATTCATTGCAGCATCTCTAACTCGGTATTCGACCACAACCTAAGTGTAAGATAACAATGTGGCTTCTCTTTAGTAACATGCACATATCACAACCAATGGCACTAATCATACCCAGACAGATATGAGTGCATCAATAATCTTTTTCAAGATAGCTTCCTTGTACATATTTATACTCACCTGCAAGATAGCATGAGAGCGCGAAGAAGTCTCATTTGCGCGTGTTGGTTCAGTGGTTCGGTTCTGATTTCCTTGCTGAAGCAATGCCATCACCTGAACCAACATAAGATAAATAAGATAAGAAAATTTGCTCACTGAAGGTTGAAATGGCTGTAAAATCTTGAGAGTTTATCTAGAGGGAGCAGAATATTACTTCATCTGTAGAATAAGCTCTATATTGTGTAAGACCAGCTGCCACAATCCCCTAAAACATAATTGAATATAATGCATCATCAGATACCTTTCAGAAGTTCGAAAATTCACAAGAAATCCAACGAACACAGGAGAGAACATTCACCAGTGATTTCATTTGCCATATACCTGTTTATCTTCTCTAAGTACAAGTGGCCTCCCGGGGGAAAGTAAATCCCGAACAGTTTCATTATAAACCTCAAGATAAGAGAGATGAACCTCATGGTTTCCATCACAGCTTCTTTGCCTTATTTTACTGAAAAGATCTTTAATGGCCAAAACCATCACTCCTGGATTCTCCACTGTTCCAAGCATTGTGTAGGTTTTTCCAGCTCCTGTGGCTCCATAACAGAAAACTGACCCATTCCTCCCTTGCAGAACTGCTTCCACAAGTTCTGAGGTTCTGAACATTTATAAAGTCAATGTACCTTTTTGACCAATATAACTAATTGCTAGAGCAATAAGATTTCCAATGCATGCTCAAACATTTATACGCAGCCTTAGCAACAATATCAATATCAAATAAAAAATTTACAAGTCACATCAGTTAAAGCTTATGAACAGCGTTATTAATTTTTTAGATAGCAGACCAACTTAGTTCTAAGACCTAAAATAGAAAGAAAGAAACATCAAATACCTGGTGTTCATCTTGTGAACAGTTATATACTGCTAGCTTTTTCTCTCTCTTTCTCATGGCAAGACTGATGTCTTTTCCGTTTTCTTTAATAAATATGCAGAACTAATTATGACGAGAATATAGGCATATTAGGCATAATGTGTCATTTCATAATTCACTTGGTTAATTACAATGTCAGTCACCTCTAATCTCGTCAATCATGTCCCTTAATCCCATATTCGAGGCAAGAACAAATGTTTTATTTCTACCATGAAATTAGTAATCCGTGAAAACTTGGCAAGAAGGTGAAGAATTGTGAAGCCATATTCAGAATTTGAAAAATTGAAAGAGAATAAAATGGAAACTACGTATGCCAAAACAAGCACCCTCACAGAAAGATTCATCTTCCGGCAATAATCCAGCTCATTAATTTAAATATAAAAGCAGAGTGGTTCTAGCTTAAAGACAAGATTTTTGAATTTCAAATTTCAAAATTTCAAAAAACTCACGTGGTGGAGTAAACTTCCTGTTGAGTAGCCTGATCAGGAAACGAAGCATCGAAGGTAAAATGCCGTCCGCGAAGCCTATTCAGCCTCAGGTAATCGTTCTCACTCGCAAATTCCGTCAGATAAACGTCACGCCGATTCACAATTCTCACGCAGCACTGAGATCCCGCTTCCTTTTCCTTCTTTCCCATTGGCCTGAGCCTCACAAACACAAGAATCCGATTCCCAAATTTCCCAACTTTCTCGGATTCTTGCACATTCACAGTTCCTCCTCCGTTACCTTTTATTTCCGGCCCTATCGACAGCCTCCGAGCGACGGTGGCCTTTCTTGGGCAGGAAAACCCGACAATCCGGTCGGTCCCACCGACCAGATTTTCCTTCGACTCCTCCGCCGGCGGTTGAGGTAACACAAACGTTCTTGTGATTGTCGAATTAGGCATTGCGTTCTCTCGCATTACATTGTCTGGCTTTGGTCCCTTTTCCTTGTCTTGTAGCGTTGAAGAACCACCTCCCGGGAGGGTGGTGAATCGTGGGTCTTCGAGTTTCAAAGACGTGTTCTTGAGAGCTAAGGAGGCTTGCTTCTGCTGCTCGTACAAGACAGTGAGTGCTTTCAACTTCTCCTTGAGCCGATGGTGTGGGTTTTTTGACGGAAGATTCGAAGTGTTATCGCCTTGATTTGCTCTGCTTCCGATTCTCCGTTCAGGGGTTGGCTCATTTTGGCCCAGGCTGACGGTCTGAGACCGAGTTGAAACTGGCATTCTAAACTTTTTTACTATTTAGACATACCCAGAAAATCTTTCCCTTGATCCAGCCAGAGGCAACTCAACAATCAACAAGAAAGTTCCTCAGAAGTCTCACCGTTAAATCAAACGGTAGCTGAAAGGAGTGCCGAACCTTGGGATAATGGAAGAAGAAGAAGAAGAAGTGAGTCGTACTAGGAAAGTGGAGGAAATCGATTTTTGAAGGAGGCTGCTATTGAGGCTCCATTCTCTGCTCATTACACACCTCGTAAAATACCTAAAATGTCTTGCAAATCCTGAGGCTGAGGGAGTGAAGTGAAGCGGAAGGAGAGAAACGGAGAGGGTCATTATTATTATTATTGGTTTTATTTAATATTCTTTAATTAGAAGACATAAAATTTGAATTTTTCCTACTAACGGTCAAAATGTCAGCCCCCGAATGGTTAAATATGCATGTGAGACTTGTGGGGTCCAGTTGAAAAATCCAGGTCCTGGTGCACGGGTATCCTCTTAACTTGTTTGAGAGTTTGGAGTTCGAAAACAACTCTTTTTCAGTTTTTTTTAAAAGAAAACAATTGCTTTAATTAATTATAATTTTTTTGGCCAAATTCTTTTAATTAATAAAGCAAGAAATTGATAGTGAATTAGTATATGGTGTAGCTAGGGAGGATGAAGAAATATAGATGAGAAAATGATACCAAGTGGGTGTGGTAGGGATGGTAGAGGTCCGGATTTTTTAAATATTATTTGAGAGTTCAAATCCTGAAGGCGTGTATAGGGAGTATCATTTGGAAGAGGATAATCCCTTAAATGGTGCTTAAATTCTTTAAGAGATTAGTCTTATGGCTTCCGACTGTGAGGATATCTTGGGTTCACAAAAAAAAAAGATAAGAAAATGATGAAAAAATAAAATATTTATATATTGATTTGATTATGATATTATTTAATTATCAAATAAACTAAAATATTTTAAGGGATTTAATAATTTTAATATATTTTTTAGTTACCTTTAATTTATGTTTAATTTCAGTATTTAGAGAAGGCATTCTGTTTAAACAATTCTTTTCTGCAGCTTACTTTACCTGCTTCTTTTTGGACAATAACTCACTTTCCCCATCATATAAATATAAACATATACATACATACATACATACATATGTATATATATATATATAACTTAAAAGTTGTAATTGACTTCAAGTTCCAAGTAATAAACAATATAGAGAAATATATCCAAGGAGGCAACAATCAATAGTCAAAATGGAATATGATTTTAATCCGTCATATATTTAGGAAAGACTGAAAGAGAGTAATACAAAAAATTAAGAGATGCACGGATTTTTTTTCCTTGCTCCTTATTTTATCACAGAAAACTGTAATATAAATTTCTTAAAATTATCATCTAGACTTCATATAGTTACAACAACATTTTAAAATTTTTACAACATAAGAAAATAAAACTAAAAAAATCTAAAATTATAAATTTTGATCATAAAAACAATTTCATCCACTTAGGACCAAATTAAGATCCTTTGAATTGAAAAAGTAATTTTAAAACTTAAGATTTTCTATCATAAATTAAACACATTATTTGTATATTGTATGTAAATTAAACATATTGTGACTATAAAGTACTCATCAAGTTTAAAATAAACTTTTTATCGCATTACTATAAAATTAACGATATATTATACTATAGTAAATGTTGAATATCAAAGTATTCTTTGATTATCAAAACAAAAATGTTGGACATTGATGTTAAAATGAAGGTACTAGAAATGAAACTAGTTAAATTAATTTATAGACACACAAAAAAGGATAAAATTCAAGATAATTGTATATGGTAAAAATTTACGTGTAGCACATGGTGAGGAAGAAATCGTAGAAAATTGATTAAAATGATTTGAATATATGCGAAAAAATGTTAGAAGAGACAATGAAAAAAATTGATATTATGGTCTTTAATCTTATGAAAAGATGTAGAAAAAAAATTAAGAAAAACACTTTCAAAAAAATTAGTTATGAAACGAGATTTCTTTAGTAAATGATATATTTAGAGAGTTTATTTTTTTACAAAATCCAGTGACATGTGTGATCTATATTTATGTAGCTAATTTCACTTAATTGGATAGCTTGTTGTTATTATTGTTGCACATAACATAAGTTATATTGTTAATAAAATTATAAACAATGCAAGTTTCTATAAATTCTATATTTTAGATTTAGATGTAGGCAAGATTGAGTTGTTCCATGTAATTTTTTTGAACAGTGCACGTGATTACGCTTTATTTTAAACATCAAATGGAGTAAATCACAATTTAACCGCGAGATATGATAGGGCCGCCAAAATTAACATATTGTTTTAGTTGTTTATTATCAAATTTTTCACGGAAATATTAAGTAGATTTTATTATGAAATTTCAATAATAAAAATATAAAACTTTATTTTACATTTACAATAAGCGAACATGAGATCTCATTATCAAAAATAAAAAAAGAAAAGAAGAAGAAGAAGAAGAAAAAGGCAAACATGACTTCTTCTTCCCCCCCACCCCTCCCTCTCTCTTCATATTTTTATGTCTGTGATCATAACACTTTGAATTTGAAATTAGTACACAGTGCCATCTTTTATTTGTGTATGATTAACAATGTACACACACATATCAATGAATAATTAAACATATTTTATATGTTCAAATAATAGAAAATTGCTTATTTTCAAATATATAGTATACTATAAATCATTTGAAAAATAAATTAATTATACGCATGCACTTATATGGTACATTTTTAAAAGCAAGTTTTTTGCTTTAAGAATAAGCTTTTGAAAGGCTGTATGGTCAACGATGCATCTGATTACTCCTTGTTTGTTAAAGTGATTATGATTTATTTCTTTCCCCACAATTTAATTTATTGATTTTCGGTTGATATCGCGAAAAGCAAGTGGAATATAAGCAGGTTATAATTAAGATGAAGAGATCAAGATCAAATTCAGCTTATGCGCTTGTTTGGTTTACCTGAAAAAGAAATCATTATTTTTAATCATGATTTTCTAAGAAAATATGTTTGGTCAAATAAAAATTACTTTTTGAAAAATAAAAAGTGGGTTAAACTGTGATTTTGAAAAATAAGGGGAAAAATTACTTTTCTCTCAACAAAACGTGGGTTTTATAAAAGGAGAAATAAATTTACTTTATATTATAAATCTAAAAGTATTTTTAACTCTTATTATATAAATAGATTTTTTGTCAAATTTACCTTTACAAAAAGAATATTCAAACATAATAACTTACAACAAATTTACTTTATCTAAACTTTATTTTTACAATCAAATGGGTCCTAAAAAAGACATCCCTGAACCAAACGAGCCCTAAAAGACAGCCTTGAACTTGTGCAATATCAATACTGGTATTTTCTTTTTTATGAAAATTTAGTTAGTATATTAATTTCGCAATAAAACTGTGACACTGTATATTATTGTGGTAAATAATTACAAAATCATACGCGTATAAAGAATTTGTTGAACAATTTTATGATAAAATATAAGAAATTATATACAAATTTCTGAAAAATTAGGCTAGTCTTGAAGTGCACGGGAGTAGTGGAGTACTTCATAAGGTTTCATCATTTTTTAATCTGTCTAGTCTCAATCGTTATTAATGCATTTTAACATTTTGATATGTAATCTCGATTTGTGGACCAAAAAAAACAGTATTGTCTATTTTATTTTATGTGATCCAACACTGATTATGAATGATTACTGATATATGAGTACTTCATTACCATAATGCTTCATTATTGGTACGCTATATATGTATATTAAGATATCCCATAGTCAATGAGAGCACGTATTGTCGCATTTATATTTATTTTTTAAATTGAGAAATATATTATTAAATATTTGAAATACTTTTAAGTCATTAAAAAAATGAAAAACTGTTTTCATGATCAACAGATTGAATATTCACACTTCAAAATCGGAATTGTTGTTTTGGAAAGGCAACTAACATCTCGAATCCAATCTTCCACGTCTTGATGTTGGGAGTGCACATTTAATCTTTTATATTAAATGCAGATGCTTTATTTTAAAAAAAAATAAAACAAGAAATTAATAAAATCCAAACCATTCAAAGGTGATCTGAATGATCCAGATGAAATTTATACTCTACACATCTCTATAAAGATATGCAAGAAATTCATGAGTCTAATATCTCATATATTTTAACCAAAAGATCGATGGAACTCAAACTTAATTTACCATATGAACACGAATGTAAACTACATTAATGACTCATGAGCAAGCACAAAACAAAACCATGCCAAAAGGGAAATAATTAATTAATGTCATGATAATTAAGGGTAATACTTAACTAAATCCAACATATAAGCAACTAATAAGAAAAAGCTAGTTAGACCCAAATGAAGCACGCGTACGCATGATCGATATTAATCAGGCAAAAAGCAGAACGAGGAACAAGGAGACGACAAAAAGGGCTGAAGTGGTTTTGGTGATGGGAGGAGAAGCAGCTCCTTTCTGCTGTGAAATTTCGCCGTTTGGTTGTTGTTGTTGTTGTTGTTGGGGTTGTGGGGATTGTGCCTCTACGTCCAAAACCTTGACGATGATCTTTTGGCCTCTGTCACAGTGACCAGAAACCCCACTGATGAAGAAGAACAAGCCTGGCCTGTCAAATGTGAACACTGTGTCGCCATTGTTGGAGAAGAATAGAGGTCGCGTCGCTTTGCAGTTTTGGTAGTCTTGTTCATTCACCTCGATCACAGAGTCTTTCTCGTACTTGAAACCTATATATATATATATATATATATATATATAACAAAAGCAACAAAGACAACATGCATGCTTTAGCATTTTTAGAATATTGCTTGTTTAAGTTAGTTACATATATATAATTGAGACGAGGAACTTACGAAGGGTATCATGAACGACGAATCTGTTGTTGGAAGCCCAATCGTTGTAGTGATCCTGAGACTTGGGAACAGACCACCCATCCTGGCCTCCTACAATGAACTCCGTGCTAGTTACCATCAACACATGGCACCAACACAGGACCAAGCAAACCAAGCAGCCTTTCAACAGAATAGCCATTCTTAACTTGGACTCGTGGGAGGGAGCTCTCTAGTCTCTACTAAGAATGGGATATTGTGTGTTTCAGCGTTGAGGTTTTGAATGAATGAATGAATGTTGTGGACTTAAAAAGAAGGGTCTAGTGCGATCGAGTGGAAACTGACGAGGAGGTGGTGGAGGTTTGTTAACGATCTAGTGGGAGAGGATTCAGGAGGTCGTGGCTTTGACCTTCCTTAACTGCTTCTCAATTCTTACGCCGTTACACTTACGATGCTCCCGTCATTTTTTTCTTAAAAAACATTTTGGGATTAATTTTACAAGTCATTTTTAGAGTAATAAAAAGTATAAACTTCATTTCTTTATTTACTTACTTCTTATCTTTTAATTTTTTTCTATATTTTACATGTCTGTTCGATCGAAGGCAAAGGATAGATAATATATATCCACGTTTTAATATCTACAGATTCATAACTGCATCAAAAGTTACAGATGCATACTTAATACTGTTTAGCACATTTAAGTTCAAGTGATTTCATTATGCCTAATTTTTAATATTTATATTATTAAATTCTACAATTAAATTAATATATATATATATATAATTTATCAACAGTAACATAACAAATATATGACCTTTCCAAATAAATATATATAGTTTTCCAATTAATATTAATAATCCTTTTAATTTTTGCCTCATTCAAATCTTAATTTTATCAATATTTTTAGATTTATCATCGGAGATGATTAGCCTAGCTATATTTGATGCATATATTTAGCAAAAAATAAATTAATTAAATTACACATAAATTAACTTAATCAATAGTCAATTGCAAAACAAATTAAAAAAATATATATTGATCTCACTTAAAATTCAGCGACATTATGATCAGTACTTTGCATTGACAACATTATTATAAAGAATGTTGTACCTTGTTCAGAAACTTAATTCAAAAATTAACGATAAAAGAAAGTCTGAATATGCAAATTCATAGCAAGACGATGCATCACGCTTTGAGCCTTCTAGCTAGATATTTCAAAATGAATCATTGAATATAAAAACATTGTCTACAGTACTTCTATCTGATACATTATTTTGTTGCAATAGTATTTGGAGCGACATTGTGACTTGACTTCAGCAATGATAAGAAATTCTAAAGAAAAATGCATGCATTACAACGCATAAATTAGCTTAACAAATTTGACAGAGACAGAGAGTCAAAGTCAGATATGAAAGTGTTAAAAGTGGCTTCCTCGCTAGGCAAATACAAGCAAGCATCATGTGGCATGATATGAGATTTCTCCGAGATTATCTACAGTGACATAATCCAAAGGAAAACATTAAGAACTCCATTATCGGTCAAAGCCCACCAAAACCCATAGAAGACACACCTGGGACTTCTGGAACAGGTCATCAAGTTGAAACCTTTATAATCCCCTTTCATTCATCTTCACCTTTGAAGTTCCCTCAAAGACAGAAGTTTCATGCACACAGGGCTTTACTCCGTAAGGCATTTGGGTCCATGCCATCATTGAGCTTGCAATATAACACAGATTTGCATTATTCCAGGCTGCAAAACGCCTTCCCATTTTCCTGTAAAATCTTTCTGAGAATTCAAGTCTTCCTGTGAAATTATTTCCATTCACGTGAAGAGCTCTAAGGGAAGGCAGATTTTCCAGACTTCCAGAGAGACTTCCCGAGAGATTATTGTTACTTAGATCCAAAAATCTAAGCCTTTTCATTTCTGCCATTGACTCTGGTACACTCCCTGTCAAACTCATGTTAGAAAAGTCTAAAGTTTCCATATTCTCGAAAATTTCCCATTGAATACCCAAGAGATCACCTCCTATTGGATTATTGGACATTACCATATACTGTAAAGAAACCAGTTCTTGTAGTGACCCAGTCAACCCACCTCTAAATTTGTTATGACTTAGATCTAAAAGTAGAAGATTCTTGAGCCTTGCCAGCTCTCTTGGCAACTCACCCTCTAGCAAATTGTTGCTCAAATCCAGCTTTAGAAGGGAATCCAAAAACCCAATTGTGGATGGCAATGCCCCTGAAAGATTATTCCTGCTTGCATCAAATATTAGAAGCTCAGACAGATTCCCATAATGAACTGGAATTTCTCCCACTAAATGGTTTCCTGAAAGGACTAGTTGCCTCAATCTGACCAAATTACCAATACTCGATGGTAGCTCATCTGTTAGTCCATTCTCTAGCAGCACAAGAGATTGAAGCTTCTTAAGGCAGCCAAATGAGGATGGAATGCTCCCAACCAGACCAGGATTTGATCTCAAGTGCAAAGATTCCAAGCTGTTCGAGAAATTTTCCCCGCTTGAAATGGGGAATCTAACAGGATTTTGGTTAGGATAAAGGAAACAACCGGTCAGCGAGAGGACCTTCAAGTGTTTGAGCTTGAAAATTTCGTTTGGAAAATGAGCATCATGGGTGCAGACGAGGGAGTTGTCAAAAACTGGTCCAAGGTTCAAAACAGTCACGACCAGAAGTTTTCATACAGTTCGCAGGAAACTCCCTGTACATTACCCAAAACATAAATAGTTAAAAGATGTCATAGTGAATGAAAATGATGCTAAATGCACTTGTACCAGTGAAAATAATAGCCTGCTACTGTTCTGATAACAGTTTATAGTTTAGACTGTTAGTACTGTTCCATTTAAGTTGAGACTGAAATGGAAAAACAAAATATAACTTGTCTGTTTTTTTTTTATTTGATAATGTCGAACCTGTATGGGAGTCCACCCACAAGGGTCTGGATACAGATCTGATCCATTCCACCCTTTTCCCACAAATCCTTGAATAACAGAATACAAGGTTTCCTCCTCTTTCTTCTTCATTGGTGATAGTGGTACTGAAGTTTCTTCGCCCATGCATATGCCAAAACTGAGGAACACCACAAGAAGAACATCTACTGGAATCCTTATGGTCATCGTTAAGTAGTATCAAGGCAGAAAAAGTCACTCAGGAAAATATACAGTTTCTAAAAACATAACAAGCAAAACCTTATGGCCTAGCAGAAGACAATGAGACCCATAAAACATGATGCCTTAGCTATGACATGCAGGGAAAGAGGGATCATGATCGCTTAAGAGATAAGATACAGGAAGAAGCTCTGAGACTCATTAAACATTCAAGCCAAGTAACAGAGGAACGTGGGTTGATAAGGCTTGCAACGGAGTGTTAGTTACACTTCTCAGGAAAAAAATAGCAATAAAAGCAATAACAACAAGGGACTGAAAATGGGACAGTAAAATGGAGGAGTGGCAAGGCTAAGAGATTTATTTTATTGGTTAATGGCTAAGTAGTTAGCAGCACAGGCTAATTAGTGCGCCTGCACATATACTTATGAATGGCATACACGTTAATAGGAATAAAAATTTTTATCCTCTACTTTTCAATGGACTTGGGTTCACAATGGTGCAAAGGATGAAGACAAAAGAAGCGAAAGTAGAGGACAAACATTCCGGTACGTCCTTTTTCAATTTCACTACCAGCTTTTTTACTGTAAGTAGGCCAGACCGAGAATAGTATCGCGCATTCATAAAATGCAAGTGACGCAACAAAGAAAATTCATTCTTCATTACTTTCCTAAATCAAAAGGCCAAAATAAGAATTGCTACACAGTTAAATGAATAATATTTGGACCAAACGTTAAACAAAAGAATAAAAAACGTGATGAGTTAGATAGTTCAAATCAGCCTAGATAAGTTATCATCATCACTAGAAATTACTAATCAAGATTATATTAGTTTACTTAGATACAGGATACAGGGTTTGCAAGTAGATACGTTGGAGTAGGGTTGAAGTTTGGGGACCATATAATGTGTCTTTTGGACACTCACATGCTCATATAAAATAGTAGGGGCGAATGGTATAAGGCCTGCACCTACTGACTGTAATCTTTTAATATTAGAGTTCCATTTCTAACCTCAATCATCTTAATAACGACTATGACTGCAGCTCAATTATTTCTGAACACTATTCAGTTAGGTGTTGAGGTCAGAAGGAATAGGGGTATTGAAGCATTTTGCAGAAACAGTTTTATATTTCAGTTAAACATTCACAGTGTACAGGCAACATCAATGGTAACCAGACAAACTATCATTTCAGTTCTTTTCTAACCAGGATAACACAGGAAGAAGAACCCATTTTTGGTTATGTCATTTAAAGATCCCCAGATGTCAAATAGTCCAAACAGAATAGAGAGAAACTGTTTGTCTTGTCACTAGGTCAAGCTTAAACTGTAAGGGGATGCATATAAGATAATGCAATCATATTATCAAGCATAACGAGATTGATTTGAATTATGAAGATTAAAGAAATTAACATAAACGTGACAAGGAATCAGAGGCTTGGGGGAGAAAGGGATGAGGATATAAACATGACAAGTTGAAGGAGAGAAGCGAGAGGGACAGAGGGTCACATGCATGGAGATGAAGGGGTTGACCACAAGTGGAGGGGAAGAGGAGGGATGAAGGAGAGGAATTAATTGAGGGACATCGAGTGTTAGAAAGAATGGAGATGGACCACCCTAACCCTAAGAAAGATGCTACGAATAGAAGTGAAGCAGTGGACGAATACACTGAGAAATTACTGCAGGCCTGCTGCTCACCGTTGCAGTCGCTTTCAATCTTCCTTTGCCCAATGCCTTCTCTTTCGCCATCACCTTCCTCGCTACCATCCTCCATTCCCATCCCTTCTCTCTCTTAATCTTTGCTGCCATTGTTTCTTACTGTTCGATCCATTACCTTGTGAGCGTGTGAGGACATATTTGAAAGAGAACTCGATAACAAACGTACCGGTCTTCAAAGATAACTCTACATTTCTTGGAATTTTGGCATTGAAGAACTCTAGATTGAAGTAGATTCTTACACTACTAGCAATCTTGTCATTAAAGGAATTTCTCATTCAATGAAAATTTTAATTTGGCATATAGAGGAGTTCCTGAAGGAGAGAATAGCATGTGATAATCAGCCCCATACATTGTAATTGTAAAGGAAGTCGATTCGGTGACCAGCTAACTAACCGAACTCGTGATACAGAGATTGTGATTGCCTCAGAGCTCTTACTGAACCAACCAATCGAATCATTTTTAACCCTATGTTTAATTTATTTAAATAAAAGGGGCACAATAAAATAAAAACATGCATACATTTGTTTTTTATATTTTTATTTTTAAAAATTTTCAACTATATTATATACAGTCAATTTATAATTGCAAAAAAAAATTCTATTCTAGTTTTAATTAAAAACTAGATTTTCTCCCCGATGTTTTTATTTAATTCTAAAAATAAAACATTAAATTCAATCATGTTAAATTGGTGATTAAAACTAATTCTAAATCTACCATATCTTTATGTTTAGTAGTATATAACAAATTGAGAATAATCTATTTTGTGCAATGAGGGGAAAAAAGAAAAAACAAACATGTGTGATACACAATGTATGCTCTTGATTTTTTCCCTTTTATTTGTATCTTTAATGATAATCATGAGTACAATATTGACTAAGTTCAGTCTCTCTGTAACTATCTTTTACATTTATTATGGAACTAGAATTTCTATCTTCAGTGGCGAGCAGACATCCTCAAACAAATTGAACACTTTACGAGGTAAGAGTTGGAAAAAGCAAGAATCCCAGCTCACATGGTGAACTTGGCTAAACAATTTGAGGTTGATTTGGGAATCATTTTATAACCATCCACAACATTATAATCTTCATTCTTACTGAATTTCTAGATCAAAGAATCTTTAAATTAAAGATAAAAAAAAGAACTTTAGCGATTGAACTACTTGATTCAAATAGAGAGGAAATACATTACTTTTCAAAGTATTATTAAGAGGATACAATCAATATTCAATTCCACGAACTTAAATAATAAACTCTAAATTAATTAAAGAGGAACTATATTGCTTTTTAATATTATAGGTAAGTCTGACATGTTAGGCCTGAAATATAAGCACAAACTTTTGGAGTTGATAATCATAATTAAATCCCTTGTCTTTCTATTTGCCAACAATGAAATTACCAAAGAAACATCAAATTGCATTTTTTTTATGGCATCAGGAGCATATTGCTATAAAGCAAAGGGAGATTTGATACTGCAGGGAGCTAGGGACAATGTTCTCTGATTCTTCAACTTAGCTAATTGTTGCTTGAAAAATGCTTTCATCTTCTAGCATAATCAATATAAAAATTAAAATTTTGATATAAATATGCTAAGAATATCATCAAACTGCTAAATTTATTTGGCTCCATTGCACTCTATCATTTAGAGGCAAAAAGTGAAAGAGCAAAATTGGCTAGACCTATTTTATTAGAATTTAAGTTATATAACAAAAATCAAGAACTCCTAACATAAAAACAGTATATTAGCATCTATATGGTATTACCTCACATGGAACATCAAGAATCTTATATCATGTAATCTGTGTCTAGAAGCTGGCTCCTTTTTTCCTTGTCTTCAATAAATTGATTTAAGGCATCTAGAATAGAAGTCTCTTGACTCTCCAATATTATGTCTGGCACGTTAACATCATCTTGTGGTGTCTTAACACTAACATCCCTAGATATCTTCAAGTACAGGCCAAGTTCTTTTCAATAGTCATATCAGATCTCATAGCTTCAGCTGATGAAGAAATCTGTATGATGCCATTGGCATTAATGATTTCATGAGGACCTAACCCATTGTCTGTTTCCTCCACAATTTCTATGTCCCAATCAATTTGTAAACTCTCCATAGAAATATCCCAATGAATATCAAGAACAGCAGCTTCTGCATTGCTTCTTGCATGATTTATTTCATTTTTGCTTGAATGAACACTAATGAAGATGCCACTTGTCACCATAGAGAAACAAAGTTTGAAACTAAATGGAATCTAAATGAGTTTGGAGGATCAGTATCTTGTATCTACTGCTTGAACAGGGTGGGAAGAAACAATTTTATAAGTCTTACACTAAGCAAAATGCCAATCATGCAAATTAAACAGCACTTTGTAAATATGTCTAATGCTTGTTGCCTAGATTATCAATACACCAAAAAGTTGGAAAATTTCATTGCAAGTATATAACAAACACTTATTAGTTTATAGATATATAGAACATTGCTGTCATATCCACAATGCACCATTAAGGATGATCCTCAACAAAGGACTGGTACTTTTTTCTTCTGCTTTGACCAATAATTTTGAAAGTTCTACAATGTAATCTAAAAAACATATAAATAAAAAACTCAAGAACCTTACTTAGAATAGCAAACCTCCCCATTCCCTCCCCAGAGCACTGCCATATCTGTTCTTTTTTTTTTTTCTCATCCAATAACTACCATATCTTTTAAAGAAAAACAAAATAGAGAAGAACCAACAACGTTGAGAAAAAGGAATTGAAAGTACTTGTGGATATAGCTTTCGCATTTGCCAAAATGAATGAGGACAAAAATAACAGAGCAAAGACAACTTCAGTCATACACTCTAGTACTCTTTCACTCTCGGAACAAAACTTAAAAGAATATAAGGATGAAGGAGAATTTTGTAGCACAATCTAAGATCATCCCCTTAGGGAAAAAGAGATAAAAATGAGATTGTTCTTCTTCTTTACAGTTAATATGCAAAGACCATATTTTAGCAGCAATGTTGAGGATTTCAGCAAAAACCTTTTATGACTTGTTACTTGCTTCCTCTGTTTTACAGTCAATATGCAAATAAATTTCAGCTTGTTCTTCTTCTTTCTCCAACGTCATGATACCCAAAAAGAAACATAACAATGATTAAAACCCATATGTCATGTTTCGACTATAAACTGACTTATTTGAAAGCAAAAAAAAATTCAAGAGATTAAAAAGGATTCACAATCAATAGGTAGAGAAAGAGATATAAATACAATATTAGCTTAATAAGTGGCATTAGCTTGTTAAGTGGCAGATGATATATGAATGAGATAGCAAAATAAGAATTATATTATTAGATCTACATTTACATAACTGAGCTAATTACCTTTGTGTTGCTAACATCAGTGATAAGAATCCCAAGCATCCTAAATGACTGCAAACTATTTCTTGACTACTTGTAAGCTTTTCCACAAGATGACATCATTTTCCGTATTTAACCCATCCATTCCTTTCCTCCCTCTTCAGTGTTCACTTTCCTACCTCATATTTGCCCAAGCATTGCAATACATGAAGTATCTGTCTTAAGATGAGACTGTACCAGTTCCGAGGCTATCTTTTTTTGAATCTACATATAATCATAGAAGATTAATAAGTTGTTGAAACAAACTAATCATGGTATTTTAAAAAAAGAAAACAGATTTTCTCCAACAGCATAAAAGAAAGAAAAAAGAATATTCTTCTCCCACTGAATCAGTAACTATTACTTAAATATTCCTTGTATTGATAAATCAACAACAACAACAACAACAACAACAACAATAGCCTTATCCCACTATGTGGGGTCGGCTACATGGATCAAACGACGCCAATGAGTTCTATCAAACGCCATCTCTTCAGATAAATCATTTTTCGAAAGGTCATTCATTATAACTTCCCTTAATGTCCTTTTTGGTCTTCCTCTACGCCTTTTGATCGGGTTCCACGCCATTTGATCAACTATTCACTAGCTCCTCTTGCCCTCTTCTTTGTACATGCTCAAACCACCTTAAACGATTTTCCACCATTTTCTCGTTGATAGATGCTACCCCAACTTTCTTTCGTATACAGTCATTTCGCATGTTATTCAATTTTGTATTGCCACACATCCATCTCAACATTCTCATCTCTGCTACTCCCATCTTATGCTCTTGTTGTCCTTTCAAAGCCCAGCATTCACTACCATATAGCATTGCTGGCCTTATAGCTGTTCTGTAAAATTTTCCTTTTAAGCTTAGTAGGCACCTTGCGGTCACAAATAACTCCTGTTGCTTTCCTCCACTTTAACCACCCAGCTTGTATCTTATGCATAACATCCCCATCAATTTCACCATTATTTTGTAAAATCGACCCTAAATATTTAAACTTTGACACCTTAGGGATGATTTGCTCTCCAATTTTTACCTCTGAATCATTTCTAATTGGCCTCTTATTAAATTTGCAATGCATATATTCCGTCTTCTACTCAAACGGAAATCTTTTGATTCCAAAGTATGTCTCCATAATTCAAGTTTAGAGTTGACCTCTTCTCTTGAGTCCTCAATTAAAACTATATCATCTGCGAAGAGCATACACTTTGGAATTTCTTCTTGTATATGTTCTTGTATTGATAAATCATTTTAAGAAAAAAAATTAAACCTTCTAGAATTCCCATTAAGCAGCCAATTTTATACTGTTCGAATTTTCTTTTGATAGTATCAGTTGTGAAGCTAGAACTGTGAATTCGTGTAAAGTTGGACTTCAAAACAAATTCTCATGTCCAGAGAAAAAGATGCTAAGCTGATGGTGCAGATATTGATAAATTACTTACATGCTAAGCCTTTGACATATACTACTTTCCCATATAACGAAAATCCAAACTCACAAACCAAGTCTTAGATGTCCCAAACCACAAAGAACCCATTTTAGAAAAAAAGTAAAGGAAGCATTGATTTGGTGAAAATAATGGAAACATGAATTCAACAACAATACATATGCAAGTCTTAGAATTACTAATAATGACCACATGGAAATCTAAGTCTCACTCCCGCCTAAAATGGGGTTACCAATTGCATCATTTTATCAAAATTTAATTTTATATGAGAAAAACATTCAATAATGAATTCGATCTATTTATAGAAACATTATCAACACAATCTATGAAAGAAACAATAGATAAATAACAAAGAAAAAAACATTGTTAAATTTTGAAAATATGCAAAGGAACTTCGAAAGGTGGGCTTCATTTTTCAGGGTCTTTTCCCATGTGGCTCTATTGATATGAATCGATTGTTTTGTGATATTTTCTGCTCTCCAATAAATTTTCTTGTCCTATTGAGAGAACCAGAAAAGGAAGAAAGTTTACTAACTTTCCCTTGTTCTTTTTTTGCTTTAAAGGGGGCAGGTGTAGATGCAGTAACTAAACAGGAGACTTCTTCATGGAAGTCATATACACCCTTAGAGCATGGAGCTTTAGCTCTCCTAAATAAGTGGAAACAATCATATGGGTATAGAAATGAAAGAAAGCTAATGGTGTATTGCCACCTTGTCGTGCTCTTAGACTGGCTCACACAGATATAGTCAAATGCGTTTGAGATAACGGAAAGAAGAGAAATATTTGATTGCCATACCTGATATCAAGTTCCCTAAGCTTTAGACAATTCAAAGTTATTTTGGAGATTGAGTCATTAGAAACATGATAGCAGTTTCTCATTAACAGCATCTCGAGATTTGGGCATCCGAATCACAATTGCATGATACAAAGAATCAGCAACAAAACCAAAGAACATAAAGTCAGCTCCAATAAATAATGCCACACACAAAATAAGGCCAAGGGATCAGATATAATCATATTCACAATCCAAACAACCATGAAACTCAACTGCTAAATCTTAAATAAATTAATCACCCATATTTTACAAACAAAGCCTCATCATAACCATTCTCAACTCACCTTTCGATGGCAAATCATTGAGAAACATGACATATTTTATTAGACATAAGAATAGTTTATATGCAAGAAATATGATTAGACTTAAAAAGGAACAGGGAAAAAGAACTAAAAAAAATTCCTCGTTACTGCAAAATAATCTACCCTTAGCATCACTCTTATTACTCCCTTGGTAAATCTTCCACCTTCCTTGGTTTATTTTGTGTAAATCTTGAGAAGCCAATATTATGATAAAAGTCAAAAGTAAATATTCATTATCGCAATTAATGATCCTCAAAAACTCAAGTGGCTCGTCTGTGAGCTCCACAATATGACGAAATTGCAACAAATAAAATCAATACAAAACAATTTCACATTATAAGACAAAGAATACGATGGGGAGAAAATGAAGTATAGAAATATGAGTAGTTTTATTTGTTGGATTCCAAACCAGTGGGCGAATTGCGATTCACCTTTCTTATCAACTCTTTTCATTGGATTATTTGTTGGATTCCAAACCAGTGAGTCTCGACCACGTTGATTCTTTGATTGAGGACTATGGAAGCCAGGAACTGTTGTCTGAATCCGAAACCCTCCCCTTCAAACGAAAGATAAGCAAGATTGGATATTTTTGTAAAAGAGAAGAACACATAGGAAAATAATATATAATATAGCATGTGTTTAGTGAATGCTTACCGCTTTGCAGTGGTTGTTGCTTCTCACCCTCCATCTTCTCTGGCTTCCAAGAAGGATGAAGAGGAAAAAACTACGGAAGAAAAACGCAGAGAATAAGGGAGATTGAAACATTGAAGAAGAATTGGTGAAGAAAAAGAGAAAGGAAGAAGCAAAACGGGAAGAAGAAAAGAAAGAATGAGAAGCGCCCAAATGAAATGAAGAGGCACAGTCGGTCCAAGAATGAGAGAGTGCCCAGATGAAAAGACAAGGCAAGGTTGGTATATTTTAATTCAGTTCGATTAAAATTGGGCAGAAAAATGTGATTAAAATTTAAATTTCAAATTGCCCCGCTCAATTAAAATTGGTACTATAGATTTCTTCTTATCTTGAATGAGTGGATTAAATTAGGACACTAAAAAAATAGAAATAGGAAATTAGATTGCTACAGTACTTTGAACAGTAGAAAAATCATTTTGCTTTGATATTTAGATAATTGATGATGATGATGATATTTAGATAATTGATTGATTGATTGATGATTGAAGACGGTAATCTAAATAAAAATGAAATTCTTCAACTACTGCCATAGGTGGCCCAAAATATAGCATATAGGGCTAGATTTCTTTTGGGCTGAATTGGGACTAGAACCAAAGCAGGCCTACCATGGTCCTTCGTAGGCCCTTCTTCATATGGGCGAACATAATCATTAGTAACAGAAAGCTTGGAACCTTTTATCTTCAAGTTTATGGCTCAGTTGCCATCTGCATTTCATTTCTCAATTAGTTTTTTTGTTTTGTTGTGATTGAAAAAAATCATCATTAACCTTGTCGCCCGAGCCCGTTCCAAGTTTCTCCTTCTACCGGTACCAGGTCCCAGAGGAAAATGGAGATTGAAGAGTAACGAAGGAAAGGAACGACGTCAATTCTTGTCAGAAGAGGCCACGATACAGAATAACAGCTCGAGCTTTCTTGCCACTCAACTCCTTTTCTTGCGATCATACTGTGAAATCTGTTTTGTGAGTTAGTTCGTCGAATACACCACAAACATGGCGCAGGATTCTGAAAAGAGGTTCCTTTCCATCATGGACAAGCTCGTCAATGCTCCCAAATCCGTACTTCATTCTTCCAGTTTCAGGTTCTCCTCCTTATATTTTCTTACCCTTCTTCTTCTTCTTTTTTTCCTCTTCTGTAATTATTATCGTTAAGAATCAGCCTAGCGTCTTCTTCCGTTCGGTTGCCATGAAAATACAGAATGTTCCGATCTCCTGAAAGCAATTATCGAGTCATAGCGCTGTGTCTTTTTACCATTATCTTTGTGTGCCGCGGTTTCTCTTATGTAGAACGGTGAAACACGAATTGCTTTAGACTAGTAATTGAAGCAAATTCTTCTAGAGCATTATAGAAGGGGTCCAAAATAATTTCAATTAGCTTTCGAATTTTTTGACATTTTCCTTTTCCCGAAAAATGTTTAAACCATCAGATATAGGCTTCGTTACTGAATTAAGCTTTGTAGATATTGACGTTATAGTTTCTAAATCATAGCTCAATTACTTAGCTTAGAGGAAGTTTGATGCGTTAAATATTTAGTGCCCCTCCCCCCGGAAAAAATTTTTCAAGATCTTTTAGGAATTGATAGGCAGTAATATATTTTTCTGTTCGCAGTCCATCAGGACTACTACCATCAGGAAGTAAAAAACGTTCATACGAGTCAACTGTATTAGGGGCATCGGAATCAAATTTGACAAGGGATGTCACCGAGGGACAGCAGCCCTCTTCAGCTTCTGCTGGAGCCCCTCGAGGATCATGCTGCAGACCATGGGATCGTGGTGATTTTTTGAAAAGATTAGCCACATTTAAATCAATGTCATGGTTTGCTAAACCGAAGGTTGTATCTTGCTTTCCACAGCCAACGTTTGTAGTATTTCATTCCTTCTCCCTTTGTTAATATTTTCCTTACCCTTTTAGAAAATCTGTTCTTGTTCTATTGTTCAAAATTTTAATCCTAATATACAGGTGCATTTCAGTATCCGGATTGTAAACTTGTGGTTTAATGTTTAGTTCGCATTTTTAGAAAATGACTGATTTCTTTTTTCATGTTATGAACTCTATGAAACTTAAATTTCAGATAATATTTTAATCCTAATGAGTACATGCATTTTGACATTAGAATTTTGATATAATGCTTTTAGTATAAGATGTGTTTCTCTAATCACTTATATTTCGGGAAAACAACAGATGATTCATGTTATGACTATTCATTAACACTGAAATGTATGTTAAACTTGGAGCTGGGTAAAAATATGTCCTATTCCCTACGTACTTTGAATTTCACCGTAACTCCTTTGTTTTCCTCGTATGAGCAAGAGCAGGGATGAGATTGGGAGCATTTACCAAACGAAGAAAACTCGAAGCATTAATCACTATATCTGCTGATATGAAAATTCACCATGCCTGTAATTGATTTTTTCCCCACAAATAAACTTTTGTGCAGAAGGAAAGGATTTGAAAGTTTGTGGCTGTGGATTTCTTTGATTAAATGTTGTTAGACTATATTTGACTGAGATACATATTTTTTAAGGTTTTTCTTCATTAAAGAAAACCTGATGTTTCCTTATTTCCCTATATCGGGAATCATTTAGCTGTATAATTTGTGACATTTGGTCTACAGCAGACCTTCTGTTGTCACCACTTACCCTTTGCAAAAATTATTGTGGTTAATCTTTCGGCTTCTACTGTTTACAGGTAGTGAGTGCTGTAAATTGTGCTAGAAGAGGTTGGATCAATGTAGATATTGATACTATAGCCTGTGACGCATGCGGGGCTCGCCTCCTTTTCTCCACACCAGCATCTTGGAATCAGCAGCAGGGTTTGCCACTGTTCTCATTTCTATATCTTTTATCATTTTGTGACAATGTCTGATTTATAGATTTTTTACCAAGACTTTGTTTTATTCAGTGGAGAAGGCAGCCTTGGTTTTTAGTTTAAAGCTGGATAGTGGACATAAATTTCTTTGTCCATGGAAGGGTAATGTTTGTGATGAAACACTGACAAGATTTCCGCCCACACCTCCTCAAGTATTAGTTGATAACTATAGAGAGTGCTGTTCTGCTCTCTTGCAACTATCATCTCTTCCTCGAATTTCACAATCAGCAGTAGAGTTCATGAAAAGCCCACTACTAGAAGATTTCCTTGGAGATTCTTCAATGCTAGAGGGTGGAAATGGATCTGCCAACGATTCTGAAATAGAAAGTCTTAGCAGCCAGCATGAACTGAAATTATATTATCAGGTATAACGGTATGCTAGACACTTAAAAGTTTTTCTTTGCTCTTTGTTGGCTTAGGTTCCTTCTACTACTGGCATATGATCGAGTAACTGTCTTTTGGTATTGCTTGATTAACTTTACACTTCCTTATGAGCTAGAATTTGTCCATACTCTGTTTAATTATAGGTTTACAGCACTTAAATATCATTCTTAGGAGATGCTGTATGACTTCTTGCCTTAAACACCCCCTTCCATTAGTTGATTTTTTCTGATAATGTTTTTTCTGGCTTGATTAATTTTCACTTGCAAATGAAATAAGTACTGTAAGTCATCATGAATGAACTGCAGAGTCTGCTAATGTTATATATGTCTACTCCATGATAAGTTAACTGTTCATACTTCAGCACAAATAGTGGTTTACCCAAAAATTTTATTCACTGAATGATGCATATGATGAATGTATGTAATTTAAATTGATGTATTTTCAGCATCAGATTTATTCTCATGAAAACATAAATATATCTTAGCATCCCCCCTTCCCATGATGACTAATATTTTTTTTTTTTTTAACTTTTACAGGCTCAGAAGCTTATAAGTTTATGTGGCTGGACACCACGTTCTCTACCTTACCAAGTTGACTGCAAGGATATGCCAGAACAGTCCATTAAAAATATAGTTACAGATGTGAAGAATAATAACCTCATTGTGCATTATGCCAATGCTGATGAAAGTTTAAAAAGAGATGAAAATTCCAAGGGTTCTATTGGGGAACAAATGAATCCCAATTCTGTGGTTTTAGATTGTTGCCTATGTGGTGCCACTGTTGGATTGTGGGCATTCTGTTCTATTCCTCGGCCTGTTGAGTTATTCAGATTAGTGGGGCATACAGAAATTGTTGAAAATGATTCTGAGAATTCATCCAATAAACATGATCTTGAAACTAGGCAAGGTGTGACTGGTACCTTGTCTGATGTTTCAACTTCATCAAAACATAGTTCAAGTCTAAGTATGACAATTGCGGGGGGTCCTTCTCCAACAAAACAAAATTTTAAAGCGACAATATCTTTTCCTGTTATTGGTCAGAATTTAAGGGCTCGTCTTTCTTATGATTTTGATTTTAGAGATAATGCTGATAGTACCGTCTCTGACTCACAGAAGAGGATCAGGCTTCAGGAGAAAACAGATTGTACAGTTGATGCTTCCATTAGAAAACTTGTTCCTATGTCATCTGAAACAACGGAAATTTCAAAACAGGCAACTGCTTCTCAAACTAGTATTAATGATTCAACTGTGCATGATGCTATTGTGGGCAACCAGAATAAAGGACACTCTTCAAGTGTTAAGGATATGGTTCCTATACATGTAGAGTCTGATGGATTGAACAGTTCAGCTGCAGTAGATCCTGGTAGCTCTAAGGTTAGAGATTGTTTGGTTGTTAATTTACTATTAGTCAAAGCAGAAATAGAAAGTTTGTCAGCCTATCAGTTATTCTATCTGGTAATTGTAATTCTGACTACACAAAGTAAAAAACGTGATTTATGATGTAGATATTTCTTTTCTCGATTTTGAATAGTCTGGCATCTGATATGCAAAGTTAATTGAAAGACCACATTAACTATATTGCTGTACAGAAAGATTTGACGGAAGGTAAAGCCCTTTCTGTTGCACCAGAGACTTTGGGTGTACAACTTGGCAATCTTGAGAATAATGGGGTCAGAGGCAGAGTAGAGAATCCTGTAGACTGTGAAGATGTAAATTGTAATTTAGGTAAGCACTATGTTTCATAGCTCCTGGACATCTAATCATTCCCTTTTAATTAAAATTAATTATGGATTACAGCCCATGTGCTTCTGTTTCAGTGTTGCTAACTCTCAACCATGTTCAGTTAAGTGTAAACTTCTTTATTCGCTTATAGCTATACCAACTGCCTCCTATTGACAATATTCTAATTGGCAGTTGCATCATTTTGGCATTGTTTTAGCGTTAAAATGTATATTTTACTTGTCATCATCAGTTGACTTATTAGATGAGTGAAAAGTTTCAGATCATCTTCCCTTGCTTTCCAGGAAAAGATCTGAGATCATTCCTGTCTGATAAGGCAATGGAGCTTGATCCAATCAGGCAGCACAGGCACTTCTGCCCCTGGATCACATCAATGAATGACGAGGAACCTGGATGGAAACAGACATTATCTGCCTTGCATCGTCAGAAAAATCATTTGAATTCTTCACCACATCGATCTCCCTCATCCACTTCCATCATTAAGGTTTGTACAAATCTTAATTCTGTAATAGTCATTAAATTGTAACAAAATAAATTGGTAGATGCTAACATCAAGGACAAGATTGCATTGAATCACTCTACCTTTGGTTTATTCGAACATTTGTGATGCATTTTTTGACATCCCCGTGCAATTCTTGGGAGAAAACCAAATGCCTGAATATACGTTTTTAAAGTTGACAAGAACCTATGCTTAAATAATCACCCTAACACTCTTGTGCATAGTTGCTGAAAGTGAGAAAAGAAAGAAATAGTGTCATTGCTCTTGATAGAAAGTAAACAAACAATGAAAGCTCGATAAAGTTTTCCATATTATCTCTAGTCTCCACTTTATTACATGACATGTTTGCCAATATTGGTGAAGTAGCCAAAAACTTTTTATATGTTTTGGTGAACATATACGTTTTCTTGAAGCATTTAGTTTCTTACCATGTGCTGTTTGTTCAGGTGGATGACCCTATTGGTTCGGTGAAAAAGCTTTTCATGTCTCCATCCACCAGAAGAATGAAACTACCTCGTATCTCAGAACACAATACAGAGCAGAGTTAGCTTGGGCCAGACGTCCTGGTGGTAGTGGACTACCTCTTCGTCGCTAAGTTCCTTCCCAACTCTGTTCGAGATGTGTATCCATGGCATTTTTCATTGCTTGTTATCCCATTATCAAACTGATAAAATTTTACGCCATACCCCTCCCAACAAACGAATCACTTGGTAGCACCTTGATGCTTGTGAATTGTGATTCACGATTGCTGTTCTGTAAAACTGAGTCGTAATATTTTCTTTAGTTTTTAGTGCATTTGAGATTTACTATACATATGGTAGCATTATTAGTTATGCTCGACCTTCGTGGATGGCAATGGACTTTGCTGTACAATGTTTGAGCCGGTCCTCGTTTGTTCATATAGGACCTGAATACACACAGGCCACTACAGTGAATGTTGAATCAGAAATTCAGAACTCTTAACAACTAGAAAGCTTAATATATAATGTTAAGCCGTTAATTAAAAAAAAAAAAAAAGAAAAGAATACTGTAATGTTAAAAGTAAGGGTTGGTTTGGTTCTCAGTTTTATTAAATTAAGTTAAGATAAATAAAATTTGTAAAAATAAAATTTATGTAAAATAAGTTTGTTGTAAGCTATGTTTGGATATTTTTTTTTGTAAAAGTAAGTTTGGTAAAAAATTTGTTTAAATAATAAAAGTTAAAAGTATTTTTAGATGTATAATGTAGAATTAATTTGATTTTACTTTTTTTCAAAATCTATTTTTTATTAAAGAAAAAGTAATTTTTTTCCTTCCTTTTTAAAATCATAATTTAATCCATTATTTATTTTTTAAAAAGGTAGTTGTATTTGTAAACACATTTTCTTAAAAATTTATAGTTAAAATCTATAGTTTCTTTTTGATAAAAGATAAACCAGGCACTAAGTGGTCAGATGAGCAAATAACGAATGGATAAAAAAATGTAGCTCGATGCACGAACCAGGTGAGCTAGTACTGCTCATTGGTGATAGAATTTGTCTTTGAACATGTAACGATATTTGGGTCTAAATATGTTTACCAAACACTCAGACAATGCGGAGGTTGAAGCCCAACTTGTTCAAGTGATTGAACCTCACTTGGCATCATGAAATTTTCTAGCGAAAATCATTAATCGGATATTAAATACATTAATAATTTGATTATTGGAATATTTTTAATTATAAAAATTTTAATTTGATATTTTATAAATTTCATTTTTTTCTAATCAAATTGATTTTTACATGGTAAAACTTACTAATTATTTATTAGATTTATCGGATCAAAATAAATAAAAATTTATCCAATTATTAACTTGTGATTTTGAATATATTCAGGCTACATTTTCTTTTTAAATAGCACCAATTGGAAATTTTACCCAAAAAAAATAGTTACTAAAATAAGGCTACGAAATATTCTATTTGATGGAAAAAAAGAAAAAAGAAAAGAAAATTCATGCCGCCCCAAAAGTTGATCAAGTAACTGTAAATTTTTTTCAAGAAAGAATTATTTTGACCGAGAGACCATTTTCCAAAAATTAAATTGAGAAATTCTTTTTTCTTTTTGAAAAAGTTAAATTATGGTGCTTATTGGGACAACTTATTTTTGTGGCGTGATACACATGAAAGACTTCGATCATATAGGGAGACGCCCTTGGGTGCCCCAGAAAACAGGTGATTCTTACGCCAAGAACTCGTTGCGAAAGAAAAAGTCTCGAGTCTCTTACAGTGATCTACCATACTCTCATGGCCCTCATCTAAGGTGACCAAATCCTCTTCCCAAAATAGAAAATTCCTCTTCCCTTACAAATTCCCTTCTCTTCCTCATTCTCTCTCTCTCAAACCTTCAATCTTTCTACCATGGCTGACCTGCAACCCATCTCAGCCCATACGCAGAGAGTCTCCAAAACCAGATCCTCCCCGGCCTCATTTCTACGAAAACTCATTAGACATTCACCATCCCCTACTCAGGTCCTTGGTCTCATCACCATCTTTACCGTCGCCGCCCTCTCCCTCTTCATCGCCGGCCTAACCGTCGCCGGATTCACTCTCACTCTCATCTTCCTCGCGCCATTGATCGTCTTATCCAGCCCCGTTTGGGTCCCCGCCGCTGCCGCCCTCTTCCTCTTCGTTGCCGGATTCCTCGCCGTTTGCGGATTCGTGGTCGTCGTCCTGGCGGCGTTGTCGTGGATGTACCGGTACTTCAGGGGACTCAACCCACCGGGTTCGGACCGGGTCGACTACGCCCGAAGCCGAATCTATGACACGGCAAGCCACGTGAAGGAGTGTGCTTGGGAGTATGGTGGCTTTTTGCAGGGTAAGGTCAAGGATGCCGCGCCAGGCGCCTGATTCTTGGATTGAACCCACCGGTTCGGATCTTTCGGGTCTTGCTCGCATGAATTATCTTGATTTTGTCGTGTGCCATTTTAGACGCCGGGATTATATTTATTCATTTGTTATTTGATTGTAAGGTAGATGTATGATTTCGGATTACTAGTATTTTATTAGAATAAAAATAAAAATATTTATTGTTTAAAATATTGACAAATACAATTCATTTATGCGCCAAATATTATTGTCACATGATAAATTATTTTTTGTGAGATTAGATAATATATCCTAGGTGACATCTAAAAACTTAATTATTTTTTAGTAGTTGAGGTATTCTCAACTAAGATTTTATTTAAAATTGGGAGAAAATAAAAAAGAGAAATATTATGAAAAAAAAAAAATTAATGGAGTGTCTAGAATTTTTATTATTATTATTATTTTTTAATTTTTATCTCTTTCTTATGTTCTCTTCATCCAAATTGAGGTAAAAACAAATTTATTTAAGGTGTGAAGATGAACGAAATAAATTTTACCAGTTCCAAATCAGTTATTTCTAAACCTTAGAAAAACTAAAAGGAAAATAGTTGGCCACCACAACCTTAGAATTAAATTATTACTTTACTCCCCGAAATGAGTATTCTAGAATGCTTGAGGGGATTTCGAACTTCCTTGTAACAGACTTCAAGAGTGTGGATACTTTGCCAACTAATAAAGATTATCCTCTTTTTTTGGGCTGAAAATAGAGATTATCCTGTCCTTTTTTTTTTTGGGTGAATAAAAGGGTAGATTATCGTTTCCTTTAATCATTTGGAAAGAGAGTTTTGCTTGGTTTCATAACTCATGCATGACAGCTGCTCCAATATGGCCTTTTTCGGCCAGAAAACTATGTGCCTTTTTGTTTTTTCGGTGGTAACTATATGGCTTTGTTGGACTAGAATAATATTGTATACCAACATATGGAACAACCTTTGATCCAGAAACAAATTAAGAAATGCCAATAACATTGGCCCAGGCGATTCTTCATGGACATGTGGGCTGGGCTGGGCCAGCCCATTTTCTCTTCCTTTATTTTGTTTGGAAGCAATGGATCTTTGAGCCACATCAAAACATAAAGTTTATAGTCACGTATAGATAGTTAAGTAGAGCCAATGCAGGTTGACACAAGTGATTATGAGATCCGAACTAAAGCTCTCATCTTCTCTTGGGTGATGGGTTCGAGTCCCCCTTGGCTACTCAATTCCTATGTTGGTGGCAACTTCATTGTGAGGAGTTCCACCACCACTCAGAGACAATGTCAATAAATTTTCTAGGTGTCTAGGCTAGCTCATTTCTAAAACCCAAGGTGTCTAAGCCCTTAAAGATGGCCAAAGATATAAGATGGTCCCAACTGCTGAAACTTAGTGTCCTGCCAGTGGTTATGGGAGTATCTTTCCTAATTGCCATTTTATTTACAAAAGAAATAGATAATTAAGTAAAAAGTTCACCAAAAAAATGTTAAGTAGAGAAAAGAAAATAATAAAATTAACGAAAAAAAAATCTCATATCACTATTTAAAAATAATAAAAAATAAGCATTTTAAATAATAACAACTTTTTTTCTTAATATTGACAATTATGCCAAGTATAAGCATATTTTTTTAAATTTTATTATTGGGCCTAATGGGTTGATCCATCCCACCTATCAAATTGGGATTAAGTGATTTCATTTCTTCATGACAAATTGTTTACTTTTTTTCTTTTCATCATATCAAATTGTTTCTTCAATAACTTACAGAACAACATTGTTTACAAAAAAAATTTACAGAACAACAATGGCCAAAAGAAAAAGTTACTAAATAATTATACCTTTTCAGATAATTTCTATAAATAAATTAAGCTCATAACTAATGTTAAATATATATATATATATATAATGAAATTTATAGTAAGTGATACTATTTATTAATAGTATGACTTATTCTTCAAACTTTCATATAATAGTAAAAAAGTATATATCTAGTTGTAGTCAACAAATCAATATCTATTAAATATGCGTGGCAGGTAAATCTTTCAATTGAGCCTGTCCTCTTTTATTTATGTTTTAAAATATCGCTACGAACATTTTATGATTTCATCAGTAGAGAAGAAGTTAAATATTCGGATTATACAACCCTTTTTTTTTCTTTTTGGCCACCATATTATTCAACTCTTGTCTTTTATTTTAAAAATTTATAATATCTCTCTCAAACAAATGGGTACATTACACTACCTCCAGCAACACAATATCATAATTATATTTATTTTGTTTAAAATAACTTCAATACGATTGTTTTAAAAAATACATGACTTTGAAATTCATAGTAGACTAGAAAAGTTCAATGACCCTCGATGGAGAAAGAGGCTGTCGACTGTGCCTTCCTAACTCTTCAATTGTTCAAAGTTCTAACGTCCCACTTGGTTCTGCATTGAACAAGTCATAGGCACACACTATTCAACCCTTCATGTATTTATATCCAGGTCAACCTACATCGTCAAAGTCAACCCTTTGACTTCTAGCTCTCATATTCCTTTCTCATCTCCAAGTCAACATTGCATCCTATTTCCTTAATAATTATTATTTTGCTGTTTAATTCCTGAAGACATGCATGCTCTCTGTTAATTATATTTTGATACTGAAAATTTTTTCTTTCAATTTCATATATATGAAAGATGAGCGTGATGGTTTCTTTGATAATGAAATCTTAATTGTGTTTTTTTTTTAAGGTGGAGGAATTTGAGGCGTTCCACAAGCAAGTGGGAAAGTGGGATGTATAACAAGGGATAATATAAGAAAAAAGAGTATATGATCGAAACGTAAGCTTCTAATTCTTTGTTTGAATAAGTAATATGTATAAGTTTCAGAAACTTCGACGGTTCGACCAATATTATGCAAAATAAGAAAAAGCCAGAGAAGGACGAGCTGTGCAGGTTTTAAAATCTCTAAAATGACATAACGTCTAAATAACAATGACATATATGTCATAATTAATTAGAATACAATCGTCTTTTTATTTTTTATTTAATTTGATTGGTCACACAATTGTTTTTCCATCTTAAGTATCTCTAAGACTCTAACATGCATGGATTTTAGCTCAGTTACATTACTTATAAATACTTTTTTATTAGTAATATTATTCATTAATTTACTGGTAATATAATAAATCTATATATTTTATAATGATATATAACTACGCGATTGATGTTCTTTTTATTGGAAAAATTATTATTATTATTATTATTCAATAATGATATTGATGTTCTTCTTTCTAATTTCAGTGATCCATGCAGCGACAAGCGGTGTTAGTGACCAATAACGACAATGGCACAGGACGCAATTCCTGATTAATATGGGTACTTTTAAGGAGCAACTTACAAATAAATCAAATACAGAGAGAAAAATAAATTTTTGCCTCTATCACTCTAACAAATTAAAAATTAAATATACTTTTCTAAATAGCGTGCACGCTAAGCGATTCAAAACATCCATTGAATTCCTCATGCTTCTTGCCATTGTAGAACCAAAATTGGACTTAATCAACAAAATATATGTATATATATTATCAGGGTCCCATTCGGAAGCCGAATTTTTTTTCTTCCATAGTCCTCACTTTTAGCTTTTGAGTTTGTATATGTTTGGATTAGAGTTTACATAATTAATTGTACTTAGAATTGTGTTTACTGTAATGTGATTTATATTTGAATACTTTTATCTTAAAAGTGCTTTTATGTTTAGAAAAACACTTTTAGATGTGTATTTCTGAAAAAAAACACTCTTGGAAAAGTAGAAGGAAAAAAAATATTGCTTATCATGAAAAACACTTTTGAGACCATATTGATTTAAGAGTGAATTTTTATTTAGCTTACTTGATTCATAATGAATTTTGGGCCAATAAAAACATTTATAGATTATCCAAATGTGAAACAAAACATACCGAAATTATAATATTTCATTTTGTCCTTCATTCGAATAACTTCAACCATTTATTTCTTTGACTAGAACCATTAATTCAGTTTTACCATGGAACTAATTTTCCAGTTTCAAAGTTGACTCACATGTCATATCTATTAGAACTAGGTATCACGAAGTTTATACATACATGGATTTTTTTGGGGAAAAAAGTTAAATATTTAAACTTATATAATTAACACATTTATATCTAATTAAATCAGGATAAGTGGATTTTTTTTTCATGTATTATTTATTCAGAAAAAATTTAGGTGCTTTCCCTTATGTGCTTTAGGTGCTATTTTCCAATAACCACTTGACACCTAGATTATTTTTTTTACACATCATATGTCCTATTCAATAACTAGATATTAAAGGTGTTAGCTTATTAAAAAACTTAAAATAATTAAAAAAAGTTAATTCCCTACTCTAACTCCAATCTTATTTACCTCAATCAAAATCTGCAATGCAGCCGCTACTTCTTAAATCAATGTTGGTTGGAAGCTAGGTAAGCTTCCGTTCTTTTATTATTATTATTATCAATATGTGACCAGTCGACTTCTTGAATGTGTTAAGCCGAAAGCAAGGTAAGCTTCCATTCTTTTATTATTTTTATTGATTGTTGTTTCTTGAATGTATTTCTTGGTTGCTTCTATATTGAATGCTGTTTTATGATTTTCTTTAATGGAAAGGTATTTTTCGTGGCCAAAAAATTGAAAAGATAACATTTTGGTGAATAACGTTTTCATAAAGGACAAAACTAAAAAAGAAAACAATGGGACATTTGTTTGGCCAACCTTTTCGATTCACTATTTAATAATGTAAATGTGAATAGTAATGGAATTATTTCTAATTCTTTTTTTTAATTTTTAATTTTATAGCAAATTCAATGGATTGTGTCAATACCTCATGTTCCCAGCCAAATGAAACATCCATTAGAACATGTAGTTACTGAAGAAGATTTAACTCCATATGTTGGTATGGAACTTGAAACTGAAGAGCATGCATATAGATTATACAATTTCTATGCTAGCTTTGTTGGTTTTAGTGTTAGAAAGGATTGGGTCAACAAAAGTAAGATCGATCACAAAATAGTATTATCTCAAAAATTTATATGTTCAAAAAGGGTTGAAAAAGACAAGTGATTGTGAAGGAAAAACGATTCAAAAAGATTTGAGAACTAGTTGTTTGGCTAGAATGACAATCAATAGACAAGAAAATGGAAAATATATAGTTACATTCTTTAAGAACCAACACAATCATCCTTTGGCTACTCCTAAAAGTAAGCACAAATTACCATCTCAGAAAAAGATTTCCACTGCTCAAGCTACCCAAATTGAGTTTGCAAGCCAATTTGGTATACGACCAAAATTAATTTTTGACTTTTTGAGTGGTCAAGTTGGAGGAAGAGAAAATGTTAGGTGCACTCTTAATGATGCTGACAATCATTTGAGTTATAAGAGGATGGCATAAATGAAAGGAGGTGAGGCTTACACTTTACTGCATTATTTGGAAACAAGGAAATATGAGAATCCATCATTTCTTTTATGAGATTCAACTTGATGCTGGGGATCAAATCACTAACATTTTTTGGGCATATGCAAAAATGGTTGTGGATTATGTTTATTTTGGGGATATGGATTCTTTTGATACTACTTATTGTACAAACAAGAATTATTAACCTTTTGCACCCTTTCTTGGATTTAATAATCATTGACAAACGATTATATTTAGTGTTGCATTATTATATAATGAAATTGTTGAATCATTTGAATGACTATTTAGAACTTTTATAAAAGCTATGTGTGATAAGAAACTTAAAACTATTTTCACATATCAAGATGCGACAATGGCAAAAGCGATTTCTGTGGTTCTATCTTAATCATATCATTAGCTCTGTACTTGGCATCTATTTCATTACGCTCTCAAGAATATTAATCATACCTTCAAGAATTCATATTTGTGATGTTGCATTTATGAATATGAGTATGAGAATGACTTTTTTAGTGCATAGAAGTCAATGCTTGACAAGCATGGCCTTTGACAAAATAAATGAAAAGAGAGAAAAGTGGGCATCAGTATATGGGCGGCATGCCTTTCCAGCAGAAGCTACATTAACACAATTTGAGTGAAATTTTCAATGGTCGATTAAAAGGTTACATAAAGTCTACATCTAATGTGTTAGACTTTTTCAAACATTTTGAAAGATTATTGAACGATATGAGATATAAGAAGTGATATGCTAACTATGACATGATTTTAAAATTGCCACCACTAAATTTAGATGTCCTTTTATTAAAGAATGCAAGAGAAGTCTACTCATCAGTTGCCTTTTATCAAGTCACAAAAATTTTATCTATATCAATTTTATACTCTATATGTTGTAGGCATCAATGTTTAAACAATGTGAAGCTAGTGAACCTATAAATTCAAATATTACCCAAGTTTCATTTTTGTTAATACCATTATCAACTCCATCTCTAGGTATAATAAGTACGTTTTAATAAGTATATACATATTAATTTTGAACTTGGTAAATCATAGGTGCCAATCTCATAAGGATGTCAAATTTATAAGCCTACAAACCTGAATGAGGAGTTTATAAATCATGTTTCCTTGCATCACCAAGAATATAGTCAAGCAATTAATTTTAGTGCAGTTTGTTTTAAGTCTTTTCTAATTTTTAATTGGTGTAGTGAAACAATTATTTTTTGTATATTTTAATTTCAAGACATTTTTATTTTTGGAGATTTTAATGGATGAAATATTGTATGGTGAACAAATGTAGCTTATTCTTCTCCATTGAGATGAATTTTTGTGCTGACAAATAACACAAGGGCAGCACAAATTGCACTAATGATTATACATGTCCTTTAATTTCAATGCAACACACATGAAACAATCTGTCATGTCATAAGACATTGTTTAAGAGCCAAGGATTTTTGGAAGCCTCTAATGAAACCTAACAAAATGGGATTATTTAATTAGATTGCCTCTAAAAAATTTCCTCGCTTAGAACTCTAATCATGATCATATTTTATTGAGGATGAGGCCATTAGTAGAGGCATCCATATTGCAGACTAATTGTTGCATTTTGTACTTCGTTCTTATTAAAAACAAAAAGTACTATACTTAAAATAGAATGGCATACAACAATAAAGAGAAAGCAGAAAATATGAAAATTCTTTATTCAAAACCACTATAAGTACAAAAAATAGTTAAAAATGTATCATATACATACATACATACATACATACATACATACATACATATAACCATCACATTTCTACAACTCTATCTACTATCCTATTCATATTCAGTAGATATGATATACAACTTTTTCACTTTGCTTGACTTTGCTTCATTTGCCATGAAAACATATTTGAACTATCATCTCAATAAAGCATAAGCAATCGTTCTTAGGTCATTTCAATTGTTGCAATGAGCTTCTCTTTCATAGAAAACCTGCAATTAAATGGGCATAATTCCATATAAGTAATTGAAAAAAAATGCAAGCCAAAATTCACAAGTCACTCAAATAGTCAACATATGACTGGAGAACAATGAGGACGCTCTATATAACATGAAGCAAGGTAGTTATTTGACATTGTTTATGACAAATACATAGTTAATTATATGGGATAAAAAGCCCAAGTGACATATAGGCTACATTTTGATGATGAGATGCTTACCCTTTGTTATATTCTCCATTCAATGGCAATGCTTAGGAGGAGCCATCATCAAGTTTTCTAAATAGGTAATTGGATATAAACAAGTTAAAAATTCTGTTATGAGAAGATAAGAAAGAACCATAGTAAAAAGACCAGCTTTTACTGCTTGTACTTTTTTTTACCTTCATGTTCTTATATTTATGGATTATAGTCATATAGACCAGCTTTTTACCCATGTGGGCACATCTAAATAAGACATTCTTAATAAGACTTTAGACCCCACTTATTATGGCTACTATAAATGTATAAGCAACATTAGAAAATTTTCCACTAATATTCATTTCTCACACCATAAAGTTATGAATGCATGGAGCTTGCTCAAGAATCTGTAATAGCATACTTCAAAAGTGAGTTGCAGCAAGCGTAATCAACAGCAAAGCTTAGCATACTTTAAAGCAAAAACTCGAAGCTTTTCACTAAATGTGCATGGAGAAACAAACCTTTGCTATAAAATTGATACATTCACATAGAAAACAAACAGCCAAAAAAACCTTAACCTAGATCAGGAATTTAATAAAGTCTTTAAATAGCCTAGGTTCTCCAATATGTATATATACTTCAAAAATTTTATTTATTGTAGTCTTTAGAGAACTAATAAAATAGACAAGAGCTACAACATTTTAGTAATACAAATCATATTTGAAGCTCCAATCTCAATGAATCAAACCAAATCTAAATATCAGATTTACTATTCTCAAGTAGTAATTTCAAGTGGTTGTCTTCTCTCCAGATGGTGTCAATCATGAGGTTTTAGTTTCTTTTTGTAAATCCTTTTGTTACCGAAAAAAGAAAAAAGAAGCTAAAATGGAAGAACTAATTGGAAAACAAGTATGAACTAAACCATAGTGCAACATTTAAAAAAAATGCAAAGAATCAGCTTATAGACATTTGTTTTACAGCTAAAGAAGGCATTAACACTTATTGGTTTTGGATTAATTAGAAATCAGAACAAGTAAAATGAAGTAAAGAGTTTGTTTAGGTCAATAAAGATGGAGAAACAGTGAACAAAATCATAAGCAATTTCCCAACATTATTGAAGCACCACAAAGATGCCTAAAATATGTCAATCCAAACTTACTGTACAGACAATCAAAGTAGATCTTGCTTAACTGTAAGAGAATCCACCACCTTTATAAGAGCATCAAAGGAAGTCGTCCCCACAAGATCATATTAGGGAAATTAAGAAGACAAGAAGACCATACCGAGGAAAATACTAGAGGAGATGGCCAAGCAATCAAAGTAGCGACTTTCCCACAATCAAATTATGTCGATTGCATCGAGAGCCTCGTTCTCAGCATAGAATGATAGATAAGAGAAGATGAGAGAGAGAAAGGGATTAAGACCTTTTAAAATTATTTTTGAAGATTAAGATGTTAATGCTATTATCATATGGTTATTGAGTAGGATATATAATGTGTTAAAAAATCTAGGTGTCAAGTGGTTATTGGAAAACAACACCTGAAGCAACTAAGAAAAAGCACATAAGTTTTTTCCCATTTATTCTACAACAAACTTTTGTTATTTGTATTATTAATTTATTTTTAAATTTAAAATCTATATATTTTGATTTGATTTGATACAAATACATTAAATATATAAATTTAAATATCTAAATTTTCTCTCTGTTTTCTCGATTGTTGATTTTGATGACTCTCAAGCTTTCATTATAATATGAATATAATATAATGTGTGTGCTTTGTGCTTTTTTTTTTAATATTAGAAAAATGGCAAATATGGCCTAGCTAGAAACAAATTGACAGAGTAGGAAGTTTCAACTCATTTCTTAGGTTTCTAAAATAAAATCTAAAGTGACATTCCTATTGGTACCAAAAAAAAAAGGAGACATTTTGTTGTTGAGCAAATATTAAGGAAATCAATTGAAATTGTACTCAATGAACATTTACAAAACAAGCAACACCTGCAAAAAAAATGTTTAAGTTATTATGGATTTGAAAGACCCACATGTAAGGTTCCATCTTCTCATAAGGATTACAGCCCGTTTGGTTCAATTACTGGGGGTTAGGTAATATAATGTGAAAGAGTATGATAAAATAATGATTGTATATGGGTTTGTTTGGTATGATAATGGGAATGTGGGAAATAAATTTACTTTTTATATTTAATTAGACATAGATAAATAGGAAAGGACTAAAATGTCCCTATATTAAAAAAATTTCCCTTCTTTCTTCTTCTATCATCCCTAGCTGATACTGCCATTTAGTTCACCAGCCACCACTCCCTTCGTCCACATGTCCCTTCTCATAATAGATGAGCTAGTAAACCCAAAAAAAAAAAGAAAGAAAGAGGAAGGTTTGCAGGGGACGATGAAGTTCATATTCTTCTCTAGATCTAAGATCTTACTAGCGGGTTGAGAGGGTTGGATGAGGGGGACAGTAGAGGTCCGCGAAAGAAGAGAAGAATTGGAACTTGCAAAGATCTACACCACCAGCTTTGCAAAAGTAAGCAATGAGGACACCAATGAACCTGGAGGAGGAATTAAAGAGGGGAACACCATCGAACAGAGGAGATAGAAGGTGGTTGACACTAACGAAGTTGGAGGGAGAACTGGTGACAGCGATGGTGACAAGGAAGGAGGTTTATGTCAACAAGAGAAGAGATTGATAATATTGGGAAGGTCGATGGAGATGGAAATAACAAGAGACAGTTCGAAGGTGAAAGGAAAAGACAAGGCTACTCATGAAAAATGGAGTGAGGGGATGATCTGTGTAGGGCCTCACATAGCATTTTGGAGGGAAGGATAATCATCATGATTTAGGTGATCTTCATCACTTAAGTGATAATGTTAGGTGCAACCAAATAGCTTAAACATGGTAATATGCTTCCCTTCACTTCACATACCCCCATATGTAAATGAACCAAACGTGCAGTTAGGGTTTCTCTCCTTAGGTAAAACTTCTCCGATGCTCTTGGTGTTCTCAGTGGCTCTTCCACCAAGAGAGAGAGAGAGAGAGAGTCATTTTCATGCGTGTTAAGGATTTTCTTTCCAGCGTGAATGAGTTTGTTATTGTGCTTTAGGAGGGAGGGGGAAAACTATGGTAGTGCCAACCTTTGTAAAGCATGGGCTGGATGAATGAATCAAAGCTTGAAGATTGATGATTCATTGAAGCAAGTTAGGAAGTTGCCGAGCGCCAAAGGTTTGTGAAGCTCCACTCTTTAGATAGTGGCTTGCGAGATGTTCTTGTTTCAACAAGTCTCGTTAATCAAGGTTAGGATGGAGATGCTTGACAAAGCAGCAATGTCTATTAAATGGGAGTGGTTGCGCTTATCTTTGGTCATGTTTAGTACGATGGAAGCATTTTTAAGGGAAAAGGAAAGGAAGAAAGAGAGGGAAGGAACCTTCTATAAGATCCTATTTCCTAAGTTCAAATCATGTTTGGTATGAAGGCAAAGGAAATGCTCTTCTAGTTGCATAGAGTAATTTGGTAGGAAAGCAATGAAAAAATAATATGTTTAAATAATAAATTTTCCCATCATCAATGAAATGCAGTATCTAACTTTCCTTCATTTTTTATTTTCTAGTTTTTATTCCTTACGTCCTGTTATACAAAAACTATATTTTCACACATCTCAATAAAAGATGATACATAATTTTTTCATTTGGCCAAAGATGATGTCTTAAATTAGTTGATGATGCATTTTTCTTTTTTTATATTTTATGTTTATTTTTATAACATTTTCATCAGTGATTTTAAATTAATATTTTTACCTTTCATTGATTTATTTCACAAATCTAATCATCATATTGATCTTTCTTGTCAAATATAAAATATAGCAATAATTATTTAGTTAAGAAATTTTTATACTTATATATTATACCCCAAATTAAAAAAAAATCAATGGTTGTAAAAATAATGTTGGGTTAAATATATATTAAAACATATATTATATCTTACATAGAAAAGTAGAAATTCTCAAATAATAAATAGTCATGAGATCACAAAGTTTGGATTCTATAAAGGAAAAATGGTTTCCATAGGTATAATGAAGGAACCAACTTCCATCAAATGAGAGAAATAGTGATTTCTTTGGAAAGCAAGTTGCTACATACTAAACATGTTAGGTGAGGCTTCCTCTTTCCTTTTCCTTTTCTTGAAGCTTCTTTCCAATGTGCCAAACATGACCTTTAACTCAAAAGTAGCGACCTTCGATGGAATCTATGGCATTGTGCCTGCATTATGGATCTCATACTGCATTACTTGAAGAACCTTTGAGGTTGCTTTTATGTCAACAAGGGGATGGGACTAATAGGGTAGTTCTTTGAACCCCATCCCCTAATGATGACATTGCTTTTTAGTCATGATGGCATGTGGTGGTGTGCTTCTTGTTTTGGGTTTGCTCTTCGTCATTTTGTGATACTGTTTAGTGTTATCTCCTCTCCTGTGCTGTGTTTCTTATTTTAGTGGTTTTGTTTAGTTTTTCAAGTTAGTTCTCTATTTGGGCCAAGGTTAAGTTCTTGACTCCTGTTTTATGTGTTTCTATTTGTTTTTGAATTTATAATATAATAATATATCTCATTTTTTGTTTTAAAAAAATAGTTGGTAGGGATTTAGCACATTTCCCACATGGGCATTGTTTTTTTTCCCCTATCAAATAAGGACATAGGATTGAGGTCTTACAATTGATGTAAAGATTTTATTAGTATATAATTTATATGTATTTAGTATATTTATAAATTATAAGTGTTTTTTGAGTCATGCAATCTATTCTAATTTTGGTAAGTTACCAAAATCCAACTTATTTAAACCTTTTATTATGTAAAAAAATGCAACACCCAGAAATAAAAAAGATATTGTCTCGTTGACAAGCAACATATTTATATGAAATTTTGTAAACATAAAAATTTATTTAATTTGAATATATATATATATATATAATGCATTCAATCTCCAATACGTGTAACAATGATAAAGTTTTATATATTCTCTATATGCAAATATTTATAAAATTTAAAAATTTATACTTGTAAAACTATCATATAATAATTGGTTAGTCTCTGCATATGCACGAGGGTATTTAAATTTAAATTCTAAATTTAAAAGAAGCATCTAGCGAACAAAAATAGCAACTTGTAAAAAATGATACTAGTGAAGAATTGTAAAACTATAGTGATAAATGATTTTGTTTTAATATAGTTTTATTTTTTGGTGAAATGCTATAGGGAAAATAATAGTTAAATACTTCTAGAGATAAAAAATTCTAAAAATATACCTTAAACTTATGAAATTACTATGAGATACTAAAGTACCAATTTGAAATTATGTTTTATCCATGAAATGACCATTTTGCTCTTCCTCTGTTCATACAAAAATTACAAATTAATTGAATATATTCATTTGCAATTGACGTTAGTAAATTTGCAACTGAGGTGATGGTTAACCATATCAGCAGTTTAGTGAAAGCTTTTGCTACTGATTTAGTTGACCATCAGAGGGATCGCTTATTTGCAATTGACAATTTACAACTAAAACTCAGGGATTTATAACTGATTATAATGCACTTGCAATTTATAATTATATATTTGTAGCTATCACACAGAAATTTACAATTGAACACAATATAACTTTATTGGCAACATCATCCCAAAAATATAATTCTACACACATTTGCAATTGATACACGTAAATTTGTAATTGTTCTACCTAGATTTGCAATTAATACATACATTTTTAACTTAAAAAAATAATCTCACACACATTTGCAACTCATACATGTGAATTTACAACTGTTATTTCTAGATTTGCAACTGATATACATATATTTTCATTTTGTAAAAGTTACAAAACTTTATATTTACAATATTTCAAACCTAGCAAATCAAAATTAAAAAAACAGCAATAGCCCAAAGAAAAAAAGAACTCACCGAAAAAGATGAAGATGGGATGCGGGTAGCAGAAGAGAGAGAAGAAGAAGAAGAAGGGAGAAGCACTGGCAAGAAAAGCACTATGATGGTAGATCTGGGCTTTGCCATGGTAGATTTGAGCTTTACGATGGTGGACCTTGGCTTTGCAGCGGCAGATCTCATTAGACTTGTGGATTGCGACGGTAATAGGAGATCGAGGAGACGAGGGATAGGATACGACAATGGATCTGCTCTGTTCTTCTCTATTCGCATTGACGTTGTCGAGTCTCAAATTCGTGCTCGGTTATGATTGAAGAGGAAGGAGGGCGAATGGAAAAGGGAAGGCATTATTCTGATTGGTGAAGGAAGGAAGGAAGGGACAGAGTAAGAAGAAAGAAGAAGGAGGAGGGAAGGAGGAGGAGGAGAAGGAGGGAGATAGACTGAGGAGAGGAAGGAGGATAGAGAGGGGAAAATGGGAGGGAGGAGGGAGGAAAGGGGAAAAAGAAGGAGGGGTAAAATCATCTTTTCACCAGATAATAATATTTACAAAATAACTTCTTGATATGTTTTAGGAATTACATAAGTTCAATGTATGTTTTTGCAAGTTTTTAGTCTCAGATGTACTTATTTGCCACTTTCCCAATATTTTAATATATTATACTGGCATTGATTTATTATGCATATAGGGCATTCCAGCATACTGCATCTGCGGAAAATGTGTTCCATCCAATCACCTATGCTGTTACACATAATTGTTAATAAATTCACGCAATTATGTTGTTTCGAATTACCAAAATAATTATTGGCAAAAAAAAAACAAAGAATTACCAAAATAATTGGACAAAAAATTACCAAAATAAAATGTTTCATTGATATTTAATTAAAATGGAAATATATCATGACTTCATGATGGCACGAAAACCTCGTTTTGATGCATCATATTAGACATGCACTTTTTTCACACTCCAAGATCAAATACTTTGTTTTTTTTTTTTTAAATCATTATATGCTTAATCATCTATATTCACTTTACTTTTAATTAAAATATTCAAGAAAATCAATTATGTGGCCAATGACCGTGTGACACTACCATTTTAGGGCCTGTTTGGTTTCTATTTTTACAAATCAAACCATAATTTCTAACCATCATTTTCTCTTTTTTCATTTAAACAGATTTTCAGTAAACTTCTCTACTTTTATCCAAACTTCATTTTTGTAAATTGTGATTATTTTAAAAATATTTTTACAAGAAGACAAACCAAACGGGCACTTAGTAAGGTGTGAGAATCAGTAGGTCACTAGTAGAGGTCCACATGCATTCTCTACATATAAAGGCCAACACACCCACACACACATGAAATTTAAGAAATTAAATAAACTTCTAATTGGACAAAATTTTTTATCATGTGCAATTTAAGAAATAAGCTTTACTATTTTTTCAGTAAAAAAAAAATCAAAAGGCCATAAGCTAAAGTTAAGACAATTTTTTTTATTTTTTATTTTTCTTTTGTGAAACCATTGGTGAAAGTTTTGAGAAAAGAAATCGTGAAAAAAGTAGAACCACCATTCCCGACAGACAACCAGATTTCTCTTGCAAGATTACATTCCTAACACTGGATTTGATGCGCATAAAAAGATTTTTATGAAAAGGAAAATGAAAAAAAGATTCTTATGAAATTTGTTTGGTATACATTATTCATATTTATTTTAATAAAAAATATGCTTTTAGAAACTCTCTTCTCCCTTTCTTTCTCCATTTCCATTTTTTAAAAAAATAACTTATTCCGGCCAACAAACATAACCAAAGTACATTGTTAAAATCAAATTTTACAAGACATGTCTTAAATCATATTACGCTTGAATCATTAATTCCATATAGGTAAGAAGTTTCCCTTTCTTTAACTAGCTAAAGCAAAGTTTTTACGCTCTGAGCTTCTTTCGATTTCCGAGCATGATATCACATGGTGTGTTCATTGACCCGCCTAAACTTTACTATATATTTCTAATTTGTAAATAATGGCTTATTACAAATTTTATAATATATATGTATATTAATATATTGAATAAGCTGGCTCGCAGTTTTTGACCCTCCCGTTATACCTCTTCCAAACCATATCAATGAGTGGAAGTAAACAATTCACCCACTATAGTCAAGAGGATGAGGAGATTCACTAAAAATAATTAATTATCATAATTCATTGCAAACAACCAAATTCTACTCCCAGTATTAATCGATTTACCTAATATGTTCAATTACCACTTTTACTTATATATATAAGTAAATATAGATATTAATTTCTATACATTATTTTATTAATATACAAATTATATATTGATAAATATTAAGAAATGAGACAATTATTTATGAAAATTATATCTATTATTATATTATTATTAAAAAAAAGTCTGAAAATAAGAACATAAAATGTTCACATAAAAAAAACACTATATTCTCTCCATACGTTTTAAAAAATTTTAAGTGTTTCAATTTGGATACACAAACACAACTACAAGCGCACAAATAATTCAGTTCAAAAGATCAAGAACTCACTAATGTTTTTACACTAACCAACCATCATGAGTTTCAAACTACTAAACAACTCATCCGTTCTCCCATACTCTATACAATTCTTTCACTGACAAAACAAGTGAACAACTGATGTCGACACTAAAATTCGAAAAATCAAAGGGCGAAAATAAGTGACATAAAGGGGGAGAAAAATTCACCAAAAAAAAAAGGGACACGTGGGAACACAAACTCACGTGTCATAAACTCTAGCGCGTAATTGCCTTCCAATGCTTCGTAGTATTGGCGGGCGAGGCGTGCGCACTGTCTCCAGTGATTGGAGAGAAATGGTGTTTCTCATCTGAAGCAATCCTAGCCGTCCGAGAATTCTACGTCCCAGAAGAAGCCACATGTCTATTTCCTGTTACGTGTCGCGATCGAGTGGTAAACAGGTTAGATGACTAGGATTTCGCTATGCAAGGCTGATGGAAGGCGATCGAGGGCCGAGGAGCTCAAAACGTCTGGAAGATAATAAACACGTAATTTTTGCTGGGTTGTGTCGGACGGCTAAGATTGCTTCTACATGATCACTTTCTCCCCTACCAGCAGAGATAATCCGCACGCGCCGGTGAGTGGTGAGTGTGTGACCCAACAGTCAGGCCCTATGTTCCCGAGGCCGAGTGAGATAACCAGGCAAGGGACTGGCACGTGGCGACCTGAGAGGGACCTCGTTCATCTGCTTCCCGTTACTATCGTAGTAAATTACGCCGGAGAAATCCAACGGCTGACATTTGTCGCCCATCAGGATCGCCTTCTGCCACACCCCACCGTCTCCCCACTCCTCTTCAACTGATTCCGTCTCCTGATCGCCTCCCTTCAGCTTCTTCTTGTTATGACCAAACGGCAGCGCTTTGTTGCTTATACTGCTCAGCAACTTCTTCGGTTTCGCCAGAGGCGACTTCTTCGGCGATGACCTCACCTCGATCGCCCAGTCGGCGTCGCTGGTCGGCGTCTTCAGCTTTCCCTTCAATCGGCTCGCTCGCCTGGCTAACAGAGCCATGACAGCCGATACCCCCTCCAGGAAGCCGTTGGCGTGGCGCTTGGGCGACTCCGGTGACGTGAAAACCATGGCTCCTTCGTAGCTCAGAATTGATAAGGCGTTCCGGTGGTCTTCTTGAGAGAAAAGACAAGTGAAGCTGCGTATAAATATATAGAGGGAGAGGGAGGTGTAACCTGTGGAATGGGTGACTGGTAAGAGTCTACGGTTACTAAGGTTGACTCTTATTTATTACTCTTTTTTTTTTTTCCTTGAATGAATTTCAGAGTGGTGGAGGAACGATTGCGTGTGGGGGATGTACCTCACGAGGATGAAGGATCGTGGTGCAATGTGGGGAAGGTGAGCGAATGCTGTTTTGCCATGTATGATGTATATGTTTTTATTTTTCTTAATATTATTCCTTGTATTTTTTATCCAATGACACAAAAATATATTATATCCAGATTCCTTGCCATTTTTAGTATGTTTGGTATTTATCCTCATTCTCATACTTAACGTGAAGGTGTTTGATATGCAACAATTTTACTTTAATGTGTAATAATCTTATTATCTTCACCGTTTATATTTTTATCATTAAATATACATCTATAGATATACAATTATACATTTATACTACAACAATATCTTTATGTATTTGGGTATATATTAATAGTATAATTATTGTTAGCAACCATGGAAATTCTGTATTTTGTTATGCACATTTAGATAAATTTTAATGGCGATGTTAAATATATACATGACAATTTGGAAGTTAAATATTTGTTATTAAATACTTGGCGACAAATTAAAAGTGCAAAATTTTAGCACTGTGTCACTGTGTATATAACTAGATAAAATTGTTAATCCTTAATAAACGAGTAAAAAATAAAAAAGAGAAACTTTTTTTGAACATGGGGTATCCACTTGGTACATATTAATTTGACTGTGTTTGATGGGAATATGTTTGCACAATGGATGGCTTTTTTCAGGTCAGATGTAGGGATTTTTGAACGATGTGGTTCAAAGTTGAAGATATATGAGTACGTAGTGGGTCAAACTAAGTCATGTCGGGGAAGAACAGACTGCAATTTGGGAGTATTAGATATATATATATATATATATATTGTGATATGTGTGATGGAATGTGATTTTTGTTTTGTTTTTTTTTTTTTGGTTTTTGGCCAGAGTGGTGGAATGTGATTATGAATGAGAAAAAGTATTTGGAGGGTGAACATCATATTATGGATTCCACATGTCGTTATGGGAGCCAGGGCGAGTGGGGAGTAGGAAATCAAGTTGTTGATCCACGGTTTTGAGGTGGAGATAGCATGTCCGCATAAAACATTTCTAAGTAAGAAAAATAAAAATAAAGTAAGAAATTGATTTTAAAATTAGGTAGAATAACAGTTCATTGCGATTGAGTGAATTAATGAAAAAAAATCTTTTAACTTATAAAATCATTATAATTTATAATTTGCGAAAATCATTTTAATTTGTAAAATCTTTTTATGTGTAATCTACAGCTAAATTTAATAAAATCTCAAGTGTATTTTAATTTTCTTTGTTGATATCATGTTTATTAATCAATTCAAACGTTAATTTATTATCTAGGACAACCATGTGAATTTTTTTGACATTGAAGCTATCTATTTTTTTTTATAGAATTTACTAAGATACCCCATACATCATCACATGGGTGTGGATATTAGTTATGTATCATTCTCATGAACTCTAGGTAATACACTAATAATGTCATTTTTAAAACTTAGCAATAACATTTTAGATCATTTTTTGCATATGATTTAAAGGGTCAAGAGGTTACCTTAACATAAAGTTTTAAAAAAAATATTTACATAGAAAATAAAGTTTAATTAAAAAGACGTGTTATTGCTAACCTATTACATTTTACTAGTGAAATAATAGATTAATTAATGATAGGAGGTTATTTACATACATTTAAAAATTTAGGAGATTAGGGTTCGATTCATAGTCGTGTGAATGAAAAATATTTTATTGTGAGAGAAAAAGCCTACTTTAATAATCTCTATACCTCAAAATAATTATAATGTTCAGTTTTTTTATTGGAAATACCCTTGATACTCATAAAAAACTTAGGAAACTTATTAAAGATATTTTCTTTCATTTGAATCCAAGTTTATGAGAATTTTGCACATTTTAAATTACATTTTAAAATAAACAATAGATAAAAAATAGGTAGAAAGAAATGAACTAAAACTTAAACCTTGTTCTTATTTTTTTTGCATTATTTTTAATTCCAACAATAAATTTATTTTAAAGAATTTAAATTTAAGTAAAAAAATAGGTTAAGATAAAAAAATATATATACACGCTTGAGCATTATATTATTTTTTATTTAAAGATGGTTTAATAAATTTTAAATTGAGATAATATAAATTTATTGAGATAAGGGTAAGGGCCATGTTTTGGCATGGGGGCTGCTTGGCAGGTCAAGTACGACTCCCGTGAGTGGTAATGTGATATCCGTGTGGCCCTCCCTTACAACCATTTTCAACATTTCGAACTTCCTGTTCCCACTTTCACCTTCTTATATAGTGGACAATTTTAATCATTAATTATATCACTTAAAAAAAAAAAAGACAAGAGTCTAGTTTTCATCTTAATTTTGAGAGATGTTTCATGTTTATTCTTTAATTTCATTCCCTCCGTTATGGAATATATGAGACGTTTTTCAATTTCTTTTGTTTTAAAATATAAGAGAGACAAATGAGTTTTATTTGATTAATTAATGTATTTTTTTTTTAATTTTGACTATAATTAAAGTAGAGTTACTTTTACAATAAGAGTTAAGTAAAATAAAGATTTATTTATAATTTTGATTTATGAGAAAAATTAAATCAGGATATTTATAGAAAAAATTTTCTTTTGTGATATATTTATTATGGGTGACTATTTTCTTGGTTATGATAATATGATTATTTATCTCTTATATTATAGAAGGGAAAAAATATTAAGTTTCATTATGATAATTTTTTTTAACTTTTTAAAATGCAGTACAAAAATTCCTAATTATTCACGTCGTTAAATAAGTTAACGAAAAATGATGATTTGGAATATTGAAAACAACTCATTAATATTGGTGAAGAAAATGCAATTAGGCCTTTACTTTTGAAGTATATTTCATTTTATTTCTTTTAAGTTTATTAAGTTTTATAGCAATTTTTGAACTTTTAAAACACAATAAAAAAACTTCCTATTTCCTGAAACCAGTGAATAGACTCACCGAAAATGATAATTGACATATTCAAAAGCCACATTATTAATATTATTAAACATGTATAATTAGTCTATTAATTATAATTACAATAATTTTAAAGCTTAAATAATTACTACCTAAAATATTTTAATTGCGGATATTAAAAATTACAACATTAAAATATAAAAAAGTCTTACTTTTAGGTTTTATATTTTACATTCTCAGAGTTGAATTTTCCTTAAGAAATCAATAAAATTAAGAAAAATTAATATATTTTACAACCTTAAGAAATTAAGATATTTTAATTCTAAAAAAATTAAATATTTTGTTTTTATATTTTACATTCATTCAATTTTCCTTACTGTGAACTCTGTCCAAAATAAATAAAAATTATTTATTTTAATGTTATAATTTTAAATGTTTTATCAAAATATTTTAAAAATAATTTATTCTAAGATTATAACTTTAATGTCTTAAATTAAAATGTTTTTTATTTTTCAAGGAAATAATTATTATTTCAGGCCTTAAAAATATGTTAATTATAATTTTTATATTAATTATTACATAATAATAGTGATGAGTAGGGCTGAATAACTTGGTCTTGTGCCCGGTTGGCCTGGTACAGCCCGGCTTCTTCAGGCCAACCGAGTCGGGCCGGGATTAGGGATAGGCACTTCAACCCCGGCCGAGCCCAACCTATATATATATTTTAATTTTTTTTCTAATTATTTTATATATCTTAATTAATTTTTGTAGAGTTTTTTTTTCTTATGTATCTAATATAATACATTTACTATGTAAATATTATGAAAACTTTTTAAGATTTTAATGTTTCAAATTTTTTTAAATTTTGAATTAATTTTTTAACTTAATATTTATGTAAAAATAATGTATAATGGTTAAATATTCATAAATTTTGAACAATTTTATTTTTTTCTAAGATTATTTTTTAAGAAAATATATTTTTAAGTATAAATAAATATATTTTTTATTAATAAATAATTTTTTTAAAATTTTTTTATTTAAAAAAAAAGATATATAGTATAGGGACAGTCCGGTATTGACCCGAGACACTTCGGGCTGGGTATCAAGCAGGGATTAAACCCGGTCCGGCCCGGCCCATGATCACCTCTAGTGATGAGATTGATTTTTTTAAGTTATTTTTTCGTTAATTTATTTAACAGTGTTAAATTTATAAAATTATAAACTACATCATAAAAGTTAAATGATTAACGTAAAACTTAAAAAAGTTAAATGAGTGAAACCACACATGCTTCAAAATTAAGAGGCCAAATATATACCGATGTCCATTAATATTTTTATATACTTATTAATCTTATAATTATAATCATTGGGAAAACAATTCTTATAATTATAATTGAAATAATTTTAAAGTCTTGTAATAGTAAAGAGTTATAAACTCTAGAACCAAATCTAAATTGCATCACCAAGATAATTTTAAAGTCTTAAGATAAAACTAACTTTAAAATAGATAATGATAATATAACTTAAAAATAAATAAATAAAAGTTAAATCCTATCCGTCAATCCTGTTAAATTCTTAATTACTATTGTGAAAGACGCAATAAAGCCTGATCATACAGTTTTTATTTTATTTTAAAATTTATAATTATTTATAATATGAGACTTTAAAATTATTTCATTTATAACAATTATAAGATTTTTGGCCAATAATTATAATTGTAATATTAATAAACATATAGTAATATTAATGAGTTATCTTTTGAATATGTCAGCTCATAATTTTTCATTAGATTATTTGACAATGTTATTAAATTACTATATTTTAAAATTTAAAAGATTATATTAAAAGTTAATGAAACATGCCTCAAAATTAAGTGTATATTTAAGGGACCAAAACTCCAAAAGTATGCTTTTTATCAAAAGATAAATATTATTAGCTCACTTCAGACTTTTTTCACAAAAAAAAAAATACTAATTATATTCTACCATGATCTCTATTAATTTTAAATTAATGTGGTAGTTAAGAGATCATTTTTTTCCCATGTACAATGTTAATAGAAGATGTCAAAGGTTAAATATATGTTGAAAGCTACATTTGCTAAGCTTTTAAATATGTTGTCATAATCCTTATCCAAATCAAAACCTACCATGGTTTTCTTGTTGGCAAGCTTATATATTTTGTTAATTATAACTGCAATTATAATTACATCAATCCTTCTTCATCGAGTTGAAGTTGAAATTGTTTGAAGTGGCTTTTATCTATTGGCTTTGAAATGGTGCATGGTTGAACTAACAGTTAGGTAAGAAATCTTTTAGATAATATATTATTGGTACTATATAATTAAGGTCACTTTCTTTTTCTTTTCACGTTATTGCTATAAATTCCTATACAAGGGTTACCATATTTTATCTTTTTCTATACTACAATTAAAATGAATATATTTTCAATCTTACCTCTTAAGATGAGTAGTGTGGATTGTTTTAATCACTGATAGATAAATTATTTTGAATAAATCATAATATAAACTAAATACAATGGTTTGTCCACCCAAAAAAAGTGATTTATTTTTAAATGATTTACATGGTAAGAATTTAAAAAAAATGTTTTTTTAATATAAATTGAGGCAATACGAACTCAAATATCAAGCAGGGAGTAGGAAATAGTTGAGACTTGTGATTGCATTCTGATCAAGAATTTGCCATATTTTGAAACAGAATGTTAGGAAAGATGGAAAACGATTAACTGGTACCTTCAAACAAAAAGGAAAAAAAAAATAAACTGGTAACCTAATGACTTGGGCAGGTTCCCTTTCATTTAATGAGAAATTTTAGTATAGTTTATTGAAAATGGAAGGCAACTTAAAACAATCAATATTATTGTAATTTGTTTAATATTCACTTAACAATCTATTACGTACGTCTCTCACCTTTCAATGAAAATAATGACAGAAGTACTAACAAAATGAATAATGCGTTTTATTGTTTTGGGGCGGGGGGAGCTATACATGATGAATGGTTGGTGTTAAACTTAAATTTCATTTTCGTCCTTAACTTTATTTAGTATTTTTTTATTTTTAAAATACAATTAAAAATTTTCTCATCACTAAACCGTTAATTATATTAACAAAAAATGCTGTTAAAGTTCCTAAAAAAAATGATGATAAAATCTGCTTCATTGCTGGTAAAATACGGTTTTACTTGATTTGACTCAAATTAGTTGAAGTCCAATATAATTATCGGATATTAGATGATTCAATAAAACACAATATTTTAAAATACAAGTAATATATATATATATATATATATATTCCCTTTTGGTGATACAACAAAGAACCACAAGATCAACCTTTGGTTAGAGAGTTAGTTTATTTGAAAACACAAATCTCCATATTAGATAGGAATAAGACTCTTAAAGTGTATTCTTTTTTGTTCAAAATATAAGTCATTTTTCAAAAGTTTTATTTAATCCAAAATATAAGTTTCATTTGATAATATCTAGGGTATTAAGTATTCTTTTTCCTATTTTACCTTTATTTACAATTAAATATAAAAGAGATGTCAAATTTTAAATGTAACGCATTAAAGAGGGATACTATTGGAAAATAATATGTTTTTTGATAGATTTAATAGATAAAAATATCTTTCTTGGTTTTTATGTAATTAATCAAAGAAGACTTATATTTTGGATTGGAGAAAGTATATAAGAGAGGGAAGTTGACACATGTCAAAGTAGGTTTGGAGTGAAATGCTAGATGGACTTAAATATTATATATAATATTTAATATTTAAAGCACTTAGCACAAGATGCATCGCAATTGTTGGATGAATCTGACGATAGATATCTTATCTAATTTAAACTTAAAACCAAATGTCTCAATTTTGATTTTCACATTAATCATATTTTATCATTTTTTAATGTTCAAAAACAGGTCCGTAATTACAAATTAATCTGAACATTATGAAAATTGTTCATTAACCAGCTTTAATCAGATTTAATCATGTTGATTTTAGTTTGGTTTTTCTTTATTATTTAAAATAGTCAAGACCAAAGGTTTTAGTGTACAGTAACAACTCCCACAACCTTCTCTTTATTTTGTTTTGCACTGTAAGATATTTGGAGTTGCTATCAGGTGTCTCTAGTGGTGCTTGAGATAATTTTTAAAGGTAATTCGTCGGATTCCTATAATAGACATAGTGAAAACAAATAATATTATAAGAATAGTGTGTTGTCACACATTTTTTAGCATTGACAATTTCATTTTCTACATATTGTTCTAACAACTTCTAGGGCTTATCATGAGGACACAAAGTTGCTACTTGCTAGTAGAGCATTTTATTTTGAACAAATCAGAAAAGGTGACTAATACTTTATCTTATGGAATAGATCAAATAAATGAGATTCTTGAAGAGAATATATGATAATATATATATATATATTAAGCAATGTCCATAATTATTTTGATTGGTGCATTTTTAATAAATTGGTTTCCGTTGAATTCGTCTCATATTGAAGGAACAATTTGTTGAATCAAGAGTTTTGATGATTCCAAACCAACACTCAAGAGCTCGGATTGAAGATATCAAAGGAGATCAAAGTTGTTTCAAGTGAAGATTTTCTGAGTATTTGCTATTAGATCTTTTGTAGGATCTTTAGTTTTAGTTGTGATTGGGTAAAAGATTTTGATTTGAGAAAAAGATATTTTCAAACCTTAATTTTGTGTTAAATCTTGACTTATTTGAAAAACACCCATAAACAGACGAAGTTTGAAAGTTTAAACTTAACTGTCAAGTTAGAAATTCGAACTTTGCTTTAGGAAATTCGAATTTCGAGCTAAAACTGAATAAGTCTGAAGAGATAGCTCTCTGTCAGACGAATTTTGGTTGTTCAAAATTCGAATTTTCATACAAATCTGAAATAAGTCTTTTTGGTAACAGACGAACTTCACATTTTCAAAAGTCGAATTTCAAGTAAAATGAAGTTTGTGAAAACCAAAGAAATTCGTTTGAAACTATGATAAAGTGCATCTGAAATCAAAAGAAATTGAGTTTGATAAATGCTCTCTGACAGACGAATTTTGACTTCCCAACATTCGAATTTTCATCTAAGTCTGAAAGAAGTTTCCTTGAAACAAACGAACATTGGATCTTCAAAATTCGAATTTCAGACAAAACAAAACTTGAGAAAATAGAAGAAATTCATCTGAAACTATGAAAGTTCATCTGAGATCAAGAATGATTTAAGTTTCAAAACTGCTCTCTGACAGACGAACTTTGAACATTGAAGTTCGAATTTTAGAAGCTAAGTTCTTGAGTCTGTTGAAGTGAAACATTGACATACGAATGATAAGAACTTGCAATATTCGAATGATGAAGTTAGTCTGAAAAGAGTCTCTCTGACAGACGAACTCCACTCTTCAACATTCGAATTTCGAAGAAAGTGAACTACTGTGCCTCCTTTTCACGTACTGGGAACAGACGAATTTTGGGCTTCCAAAATTCGAATTTCAAGGGCACTGTAGCAAATTGAAAACACTGTTCACACTTAACCGAAAAACTTTCTTCTTGAAAATTCGTATGTCACATTGTGAAAATGTTCTATAAGTTTCAAAATTTGAATTTCACTTCATGGACAGACGAACTTCAGTATTTCAACGTTGGAAGCTTTAACCTTCGGTTCCTTCGAAATTCGTCTGTTGACCAACCAAAATTCGAATTTCAGTATGTCAAAAGCATTAAATGTGGTTGGTTAATGGATAATTTTTTAGAGTAACCGTTGGATAACTTCTCCAACGGATAGATTAAGTCTCTAACGGACATTTGAGACCTAAATCTATAAATACAACAACATTTGAAGTTGTGGGTAACGAATCTAACTTGTATATACCGAATTTCTGTCAAAACTTCTTCTCAAGAGCTTTTACCCTCTAACTTCAATATCTGTACTTTAACCTTCATATCTACTCTATTCAAGAAAGTTATATCATTGTAAACAATCTACTCTTCATCTGGAAGATAGATTTACTTGTGAGGGGAAATCACAAGGGGATTGGGAAGCACATTGTATAAGTGCTTAGAGAGAGTGAGAAAGCTCCAGAAAACAGAGCATACTCATTGTACCGTGGCATTAGCAAGAAGCCCATTGAATTATTGCTGTATAGTGAAAAATCTCAAGAGTGGTCTTGGGGACTGAACGTAGGTCAAGTGGTCATACGGAACCAGGATAAATCACTAAGTCTTCTATTCCCTATCTTTACTTTTCAACTTACTCTGTTTTATACATTACTTCCTTTAAACTGTGCTACCTTCACTTATCTCACTTTGTGCAGAAAAATTGCAATCTTCCCAATTCACCACCCTCTTGAAAAGTCAGCCTTGTTAACACAATTAGCAAGTAGCTAGGATAGAATAATAGGTCAAGGATGAATATGTGGTACTTATTCGTCGCACACAATCCTATATATATTTATATACCATCTCTCCCGATGCAACTTTCAACTCGGTATCATAATTATTAGATAATGATATTTTAAGAGTAAAAATATAAAATTATTCATACAAGGTAAATACATCAAAATTTTCAATAAAAATATAATTTTATAACTTACCATCATGTATCCATGTATTATAATTTTATTAAAAATCATTAAAATAAAATATAAAATATATAGCAACAGGCACTCTTTATAAACTATGAAGAGTACATATAACTTCAAATTTCGCAAAAAAAAAATATCTAGTCATTATAATAAAAACATAAAAAATAGTAGAAAATGTTAATGTCATAATTAAATGAGGTTGGGCAGAGTCAATTTATGCAATGCAGTCTGATTATTGATTTGTGACCCAACCCCACTACTAGTGGTGTGTGACAAAAGAATGAATAAGAGGGATTGTTTAAATTGGTTATGTAATGATGATAATTAAAGCCAAAAAGAGGTCGTTACAGGTACGTGTCATAATCATCCACTTGTTTGAAATGGGACCAAAGTCATTCCTTTTAAATTAGAACAATTATGTTTATAACATGAGAGTGATATTACTCTTTCTCCTTCATATATAAAGTGTTTCCAAAAATTACACATATTTTCAGGAGATTTTGCTACATTCTTAAAATTTTCAAAGAAAGCAAAAAACTCAATTTTTATCCCTTTTTTTTTCATTTCTTTCTATTACTCCAACATAACTAACAAGACTAGTTATTTAATGAATAAAAGGTAAACAAAAGACAACCAATACATAACACTTTATATTATAGGCTATAAAAAATTTCTAAAGACACTTTATAATATGGATAGGAAGGGAGTTATTGTGAATGTATTCACATATTATTATTATACCCATCTATATTTTTCTCTTTATATTTATCTAAATAAACAATATATATTATTTTTGTAAGAGTAGAGGATTATAAATTAATCTATTTCTCTATATATGCTAATTAGTTTGATAAATATATTATATTTTTTAAAATAAATAAAAAATAAAAATGTTTGTAAAACATCTATTATCATTATTAACAAAATGATAAAAATATAAAAAAGTTACTGAACAAGGATGATAAAAATATTATAAATATTAAATATCCTACCTTTTTAGGGAGACATTCTATTTACAAAGCATTAGTGTTTGCTTACAAGAATGAAATTATACTACTGAACTCCATTTTTTTTTTTGTGCTTACTACTGAAGCTCACAAGTATCGGCTTCATTTTGATGGGTTAGGTCCATATTGGAGTTAGGCCTCTGGTAATGAAGAGCCCATTAATAATATAAAGACACTTCAATTGTTATACTTAAAACACGCTCCATTGATACGGGCCTACGGGGAGAAGAAAGAGTGTGATTGACCCAATAGCCTGATTAATTGGCTCCATTTTTTTGTTTATTATTTAACCACTAGGTAGACTAATTTGGATCGATCCTATAAACTATTACTGGTTAAACTAGCACTGCTCCTAACCATTTGCATTTATTCTCTTACATGTCAATATTTATCAATTTAGTTATTTATGAATACCAAATAAAATTAGTGAAAATAATATTTTCCCATCAATGAACTGGATATGAAATAACCGCTATAACTGCTTTCTTTATGAGTGCCATGTTCTCCCAAACCTCTATTGTTTCAGCCCATTGGAGATTATTTCTCCATTTATGAGTTTTGTTTAGTTTGGATGTTGGTGTAATTATTTCCAAAATAAAGATTGTTCAGAAAAATGATGGTGGAGTAGATAAAGATGAACTGATAAAGATGGCATGATTAATGAAAAATTACCGTTGATATGAAGATATATCATGTAAGATACTTTCTATAAATTATCGCAGGCTCACCATTATATAATATATAGATTAGTAAATATTCGTGTTACTTTCAGTAACAGTTAATTAGCAAAAATAAAATATTAATAATAATTTTACTTGTGGATAATTAACTCAAAAATACTATATTTATATGTGAAAAATAAAACTAAAAAATGCTCTCCCAACAAAGGATTTGGACATACTGTTTCAATCAACACAGAAAGGGAAATAAAACCAATCTACAAGTGGCCGAAAACCGACCAACAAGCCACAAAAAAAGCCGACCAACAGACCAAAAACCTATGAAAGTGCCAAGCCCAATATTACTGGTGGATATGTTAATTCGAAAGTTGAGTCTGATTCGTAGTCTAACAACCTCCTTTTGTTTTTTCTTGAAAAAACCATCTTCTCATTTTTTAAGTTAACTTTGAGAGTTTTTATTGTCTGTTTTTTATGAGATATTTTTTCTTCTTTTGTGAAAGCTTTTATCCCTTCACAGAGAGAAAGTTAACTTTGGATTTATGCCGATGAAGATCGATGATGCTGTAAATTAATTTTGTGATTACTGGCTTCAAATCTTGGAAGAGGAAAAGCTTTTCGCCATGTAAAAAACAAATGTTGTATTTTTTGTTACACGCAAATGTTGACTTTTTCAATCTTGATGTTTAGGTGTGGGCTCTTGTGCTTAGGTTTGTTTTTTCTTTTCTCCAAAGCATTTGTGTTGTGATATAAAGTGATTTTAATTTTATTTTTCTCACAAATTCTTTTGCTTTTTTTTCCTTTATCATGTACTAGCAGTATTTGTTGTTGAAAGTAGGGGTTAATCTCTTTCGAGTGCTGAGGACAAAGGTTAATTTCTTTCAACTAAGTTTGCCTAATACGAACTATTTGTGTTTGTCAAGCCAAAAGATGCATCTGTGTTCATAATTTTATATCAACATGATTATCACTAACGGCAAGTCAAGATTAGATTGTGTAACATCCTAATTTTTGTTTGGGACTTATAGTGATGGTAGTGATCTTAAAAAGCATATAGGATTAAGCATTAAGCTTAAAAGAGTAGGATATAAGATAAAATAATGAAAAAGATTATTAAATTAAATTATCGAGTATTTGAACATAAAATTTAATTTTAATTTTTATAACTTTTATCCACAAATATTAATATTTTAGTTGTCAAAACCCTACCCTTTGTTCCATTCTTTTCTCTGTCATCGCAATTTGCCCTGTAATTGCATCTCCAGATACCCACTATTCTTTTTCTTTTTTTCTTGCTTATCTTTCTTTCTCGTCTTTTTCCTTCCCTTTAGTAGACATATATGATACATTGTTTTATCCTTTTCCTTCTCTCTCCCTTTCTTTGTTTATTTTCTTTGTCTTTTCTTACTTTTGTGAATCTATAAGTTACATGATCTTAAATCATCAATTAATATATATACATATATGTCTTTAGCTTTGTCCTTTTCTTTTTCTAATCAATTGTGTAGACCCACATACACTGCTTCTTCTCCTATTGTTCCATGTACAGTAAGTTGTAGACTTTTAAATCCTATATATATATATGGATTTAGATTATAAATTAAGATCAGGAAATTTAGGAATTTTTATAAAATTAGAAATTAGCATGTAATTTACTATTTTATTTATTAATTAAATTAAAAAGAGGGTTTGGGTTCTTTGAGGTAGTTTTAGAGTAATCTTAGAGTGGTTTTACAATAAACTTTTTAGTAGTTTTGAGTTATAAATTAATATTTTTATATGTGTGATCTTTGTAGACTCTCACTGAGAGCATTTGTTACTTGGATTTTTGTTTTACTATCTAGAGAGTTAAGGAGAATAAGTAACTGAGGATTTTTCCATGTGTGTGCAAACTATGGTTGTTGTGATTTAATTGAATTAATAAAGTTTATTTTTGCTAAGCATGATACAGGTATATAAACTGTATGAGACTTGCGAAACAATGAAAAGAATATTATTGGTGGATTTATTGATTTACTGGTATCCTGTCAAACATGCTTGTAGTTGTAATATCATTTTGATCTAGTGTTTTCCTTTTTAAGTATGCTTGTGAGTTCAAATTAGTAATGTGAAATTTTAGAGTAATTCATTTCTTTCAAGCATGGTTGTTGGTTTTATTTGATATAGTTATGTATTTTTTTTTCTAGCGTGTTTTGTGTTTTCTGGATAAACATAAGATGCATTGGTGGGGCTGAAGAGATTATGTTGATATATATATGATACAGTGGCCACGTGGTTTGCCTCCACTTCGCGCAAAGTGGTTGACTTCTTGTAGGGTCATGTTCCTCAATACTTACTTGGCCAGGTTTGTAAATAGGAACATGGGACAGTGGCACCTCCTAGTTTGGTTCTTTAAGGAGGGGAGCCATAGTCTGGGCTTGGGCTCTGTACTTTTGGCCGGGTACATCTCAAGCACTGGAGTAGCTTTGGTTGTTTCACTGTGTGGGCCAGACCGTGGATAAGCCTATGGCTCCGATCAGTGGTATAAGGCTGGACAGAGTAATTAGGGAGGTTGTACATGTTGCATAACATTATGTTTTGCATATAATTGTTATAAATCACATCATGTGATCTTTTATACTAGAAATTGAGAATGATACTAATGGAATTGTATAATTGTATGTCATTTGTGTGTGCTTGTTAATCTGGGTATACATGGTAAAATTTTGGGTTACTGAGACGTTAGTGCTCACTCAATTCTCTTAACATTTTCAGGTAAGGGTTGGATCAAGAGGCAAGAGAAGGGACCAAAGGAGTGAGCCATTGGCTCTTATGCTCCCTAAGCATATGCTGGGTTAATATTTACCTTTTATCATGACCATAGGACATTGTTTAATTGATTTTATTATTCTTGTACCTCAATACATTGTTTATTTAGCGGTTTGATGCTTATGGATCTTTGAGTTTAATTTGTTAAAATATTCTAATATATCCTTCAACTGCATACTCTGAATTTTTATGTTTTAAAATGAATAAAACGGGTAGAGCTCTTTTTGTTATGCATTCTGTTGAGCAGGTGTTTTCTTTAAGAATATGGATGAGCTCTTTATGTGTGAACTAGTATTTAATGAGATGGAACCTGTTAGATTTAGGGTCTGTTTGGTTTCACTATTAAAATCTAGTTTTGAGTTTTGGGTTTTGGGTTTAATTTGTGTAACATGATGTTTGGCAAAATTTTCAGTTTCCATTGGACAATGATTTTCCAATCAAAATGTGGTTCATGCATAAGCAGCAATGAACCTGCTTTTCTGTTCTACTTCTTCATTCTGATTTGTATTTATTTTAAAGTCAGATAAAAATAAACCAATAAAAATGAGAAAAAATAGAAAAATTAAAAAAATAAAATTTCCATAAAATTTCTTCTATCTAATGACTAAAATGTCCCTTCAAAAATTTAATCTCCATGGACTTTAACTTGCAAGAAAATATTATACCAGATATATTATGTTTTCAATTAAATAAATACAGATTAAATTTTAGTTCAAGTAAATTAAATTAATCATGTGATAGAGTTTAAGCTCAATTTGAAGAAAAGTTATGAGTTTTGTCAAAACCAATTTTCAAATAAGTAATCCAAACATAAATAAATACGTTAGTCCAAAACCAATTTTTATTATAACTACGTTACAAAACCAATTCTACCGAAACTCATTTTTGACTAACTGAAAATCAAATGATTCCTTATAATTGTATAGGTACTTAGGCATATGTTTAGGAGACAGAGTCCCTAGCCCAATGGTTGTTTCTTGATTGAATGTTGAATTTTTTTAAATGTCTAGATGGTAGAACATATGTTATATTTGTGGTATCAGAGTATTTATTATTCCAACACTAATGCACCGAATCCAATCAGAACTCCGTAGTTAAGTATGCTTGGGCGATAGTAGTTCTAGGACATGTGTTATAGATTGGACATTCCCAAGAATTATAGAGGATGAAAATAGGCAAATGATTGGATGACTATAATGTTATGATGGAATCTATTTTACTTATTAATGAAGTATATATTTTTGTTGAGCAAAAAGAAAAATCATATCAACAAAATAAAGAAGTTTTAAACACTAACAATTTTTTTTGTAAAAAAAAAAAACTAACGATTTTATTGGCTCAATGTTAATCAACTTATAAATTAATTATATAATGTAACATGAATTTAAGTCTTTTTTTTTATATATATAGAGTGAAAAAATAGAAATCCAATTATTATTTATACCTCATTCACTTTTATCATCCAAATTAGTTCTGCTAACTTCTATGTGGCAAAGTATTTAATGAGTAACATGAAAAATCCAAATTGTTATTTTTTTTCACATTTAGATCTAGTGGAGGAAGGGATGAAGCTTGAAAAAGAGTTAAAAAAAAAATACTAATTGTCTAATTAAATCAACAAAAAATGCTGCGATGCCTCGTCAATATTAAGGAACTTATCTTAATAAATTTGTTTGAAATGCTTTAAAAATGAATAATTAAAACAAATTAAGATCAATGTAAAATGATGCACGTCCTCTTAATATTAAGTGGGGGATTTTACACTTCATACACCACATCTTTTTTTATATACTATCCTTTCTTTAAGTAAAAACGGATGTGGTATATAAAGTGCAAAATCCTCCACTTCCACTAGTGAAGTGGTGTATCCACTTTCTAGTTTTTGTGGACCTCATCAAAGTCAACCAAATACTTAATAGTAGCTTCTAACGTGATCAATATCTAGAAAATTTTATCAGCAGAAGTTGGCTTGAGTGGAAGGGGCTCTAGTCGCTTAAGCAAGTGATCTCGATTTCGAGCTCTTATGTATGCAGCAACTTCTCTGGGAGAGGTCCCCGTCTTTGGTTCCCGACCGTACCTCGAGGGTATTAGTCCTGGGCGAAGTCTGGGGATACCCTGTAGCGATGCAAAAAAATATTTAGAAAACTTTTTAAAAATAAAATTTCTTTACTTCTATCATGTGTGAATTGATATATTTGTTTCATTTTTTTAAAAATAAAAGTGCTTAACCAAAAAAAATTTTAAATGTATATTTAAAAATTGATAATTTCAAATAAAAATAAAATATAAATAATTTCAATCAAATTTAAACAGCCTAAAATTATAAACACATCATACTCATCAACTAAAAATATAAAAGTTGCAGGAAATGAACAATTCAAAAAATAAAATAAAATAAAATACAAATACTCTCACAAAAAATACTACTCCTAATTTAGCCAATGAATAGTATTGGCTCATTTCAACGAACTTGTCACATGTTACTTTAGACCTGTTTCATTGGTGTTTTCTTTTAATGAAATCTTTTAAAAAATAAAAAAATACAGGAATAGAAAATTTAAAATATCTTTATTGTGTTTTACATTTTTTATTTTAGAAAATATAAAAAAAGTAAAAAACACTCACCTTTTTAATAGTAAAGTTGTAAATTTCGAATAACTCATTTAATACTTACTAGTTATAATTTTGAGAATAATTATTTAAATATGATTTTATTTTTTTTTTTGCCTAAAACTTATTTTGAAAAATACTTTTACATAATTGTTTTGAAAACATTAAAATAGAAAATACATTCAAACTTTCAACTCTTATCTTTTAGTTTTTTTTTTAATTTCTCTCTTTTCCCCCTAAATATTTACTCGATCCTAAATATAGAGGTTTTTTTTTTAGATTTTAAATATAGGTTCTTTTCTAGAATATAAAATAATATTTATTATATATGATAAAGAAAAGTCCCTATTCAATTTATGAGGGGGGAGAGAAAAAAATTAATAACAATAATTTTGAAAAGACATTACAATTGTTTTAAAAAAAATAATTAACTAATTCTAACACATATCTTTAATCCGGTAATCGGTGTGATTCGATAAAAACTGTATTATTTTAAGAACTAGTGGGAGAAGTAGATATTATGGGCATTTGTTGGATTATTTCGTTAAATTCTTATCTACCACGTGCATGACATAGCATGAATATCTAGTTATTGTAATATGTGGAGATAATTCAAAGTATCAGAAGAAATCATAGACCACACATTTAACTGCTCCACCAAAAAGATGAAAAGAAATTAAGTCAAATTTCACAGGATTGGAAAAGTGAAAAAAGTGTCATGAGATGCTTCATCTTCAACAAGCTTCACCCACATGTTGCTTATACGCACTGGGAAAAGTAGTAGTTAAACTCGACTAAACTAATACCCACCCATCTTTGAAAACTTGAAGCGCACCTTGGGCAATCCAGGCCGAAAAGTTTCCCAAATTAGCCCCCAAAAAAAGTAAGGTCCAAAAAGAAATCCGAGATAAGAAAAATAATAAAAATGATAAGAATAAAAAATAATTACAGCAAAGACCCACGTGAGCAACCTATGTGTGTGACGTGTGTTTTCAATTTTCATTGATCCAGGTTTGTTTAAAGTCAACCCTTGTATAGTAATGTCATTGAAATTATATTTACAATCACAAAATTATTATTTTATAAAAAATTAGTCCCTATCATAACTAATCTCATTATCAAAATGGGCTGTCTCCTTCACATTTCTTGTGATTTTGCTATTTTTTTATTTCTTCCCCGTGATGTGCCGTGCCGTGCCCTCACAACTACTCTTAATTAATTCTTCTCTCAAATAATATATTCCAATAAAACAATATATCATTTAATTTCCTACATTATACTATTAATCTTCTCATTAATAATGGATTCAGTGACCTTGCGTCTATGATGAATGAAAACAAAAGACTTAAAAAACTACTTGATCATACTGTTTTTCTGAAAAATTAAGACGCTTTTTATATATACTTGACGAAAGGAAGCATACATTTGTAAGAGTAATACCCTGTCGATTTGTGAAGAACGTAATTAAGGATTAATCGTATGTATATATTTCACAATTTATTGCTACGTAGTTTTCTCTTTAATACATAGTTTTCTCTTTAATGAATACAGAAAATTACATGATGAAGAAGAAGAAGAATGGAAAAGAAGAAAGAGAGAGAGAGGCATATATAACGTGAACCTTCATTAATGGTGTAATGGGTTTGGACCAGTAGGCACGAGGCGTTTCTCAACCCCATAACGCGGATCAATCTTTCCTTCAGCCGGCGGCGGATGCGCCGTCGTGTGACTCCGCCTGTGATGTTGGTGGTGATGATGCCGATGGCGATGAAGAAATGGGGTGAAGTCAACTTTGGAGGCAAATAGTTTCCTATTCCTATTCAGAACAGATAATAACTGGATACCATCTTTGCCGTCGACCACGTGGGCAGGAGTGAAAGTGAGCCAGCCATGGAAGATGATCAGAAACAGGAAAAGCCAGAGAATCGAAGCGAGGACATGTTGGAATCGGAGGATCATGGTCATGCTGATGAAGGACAATGCATGAGACAGAGAACTTGGAATAAAGATTGCATGGAGAATAAAGAAGTTTAAGAGAAAGATTTGAAAGAAGATGGATGATGTTAGATAAGGAAGCTCGCTCGCTCGCTCAAGAAATTAATTGGGTGATATATGAGAGTCTGCAAAATTTGATGCTTCTGGTTCTTTATTTAATCAGAGAGAGAGAGAGGGGAAGAAGCAGGAGATGCGGAGAGGAGGCAAGAATTGTCGAGCATTCTTCGTCCAATGAAGCTTCCTTTGCGTTCAAGGAACCAAATGGTCATAAAGAGCAGATTGTCAAACCTTGTATTATATAATGCCATGACTCACTTGAGCAGGACAAGGGCGTGTAGGCACGTACGTAGGCCTACTTGTAGAAATTATGATATGGGCGATGTATGTTTTCCAATAATCTAACAACACAAATACAATTACAAGTTTAAGCAATTGAATTAATGTCATTAAGGCAGCAAAGTCCATCATTAGGTAGTGTATTTTTTTGAATGATTAAGTTGTGGGGTTGATTTAAGTGTTAGTTTGTTCCTAGAACAAGAGCATGTGTATTTTTGTTTTCTGAGATTTGGTTTGTATTGTTTTCAGTGAACATGAAGCTTTTGACCTGTTGATGTAGATGAGTCTTTCTTTCTCCTATGGGGGTGCAAAAAGAGACAGGAGACGTCTTGAAAAGGTACATTTTACAGTAGAATTTGGTGGGATCTTTGTTAAATCTAATCAGGAATTATTTTGAAGCTTCTAATACTCAACTATGAAATCTGCATTGAGTTATTAACAGAACAATGAATTCGAAATTTCCAAGACAAATCGGAAACACTTAAAAAAAGAAAACAAGAACCACAAAATATTCACTCTTTTGGACATGGTCTTTGTTAAAATAGTAGTTTTATGATCTTTCTTCCAAACACACTTCATGGCATCTTGTTGTATAGTCGGCAGAAAAAGAAGAGGTTGGTTGAGTGTTTGACTTTTGAATTTTAGAAGTATGTTGACCGACTTTAAATTCTGATATAAATTAAATTAATATTTTTTCCCAATTTTTTTTGGGTTTTTACACTCATTAAGTGTTGGGTTTGACTTTGCATTATCAAGCTGGCATTGAATGTCAAATTAAACCCATGATCTAAACGAAAGACTGCCAATTCACACATTGGAACTTGTTAAAGATGCATAGGAGAAAAACACTTTCAAGTTTCTTCGATTACACTCTTTCACAGTCTTCTTTGCAATAAAAAAGTTTGATAATAATTTTTTCCCCTGTTTTGATTTACGCGGAAGCTTGAATACATGAAACCTAGCTGTTCCTATAGATGCCTTGTAAAAGTATATTTCTGACTGGCTTAATATTAATTATTTATTAATTACTTGCTGATTTGTGTGACGATTGAATAACGGAAGCATGTGGCCTCCGTAGAGTACATGTCCTAGCCACAAGTTTTTCCAGCTCTAATGGTAAAGGGTATGATAAATTTCAATCCATCTTTATCAGAAAAAAAGGACAAAGAAACAGAGAAATTCCACCTTCCAAATGGTAGGTTATTACTACTGTTGAAAGAATCGCCTTTTGACCTATTACACGTTGGGGTGCCCTGAAATAAGCTTCAATAGCATCAAGTTATATGCGTATTGAGTGAATGAGAATGTACTAAGGAATATCACCAACGAATTTGTTAGTATGAACTGATAACTCACATCATTACAGTCTCAATCTTTGAAGTTGAAAACATCAATCTTTTTTTACTAGCAGGTTCAATTGTTGACTATCACTTTTTCTTTCCAATTTAAGAGAAAAAATGGACAAGGACTTTCGATGGCTTTTGCAAAATAGTAAGGCAAGTGTGAGTGGGGTATTGCAGAAGCTGATAGATAGTTCATGGATTCGCCATTTTCTGCATTGGTGGGCGCAACACATCACGTGGAGCTCTGTGATGGCCGTTGCCCATCATAAATGTGTTTAAACATTGGAGAATAGCGATCACAATAGAATTAGCACTATTTTTGGACACTCCTGAGTCTTGTCATGCAAAGTTTCAAATAGAGTTGTTGGCTATACAGTATCATGAAAATAGATGATTACCAACTCATACTTTAAAGTCAACCACAACCAGTCTTCACTTCCTTTTTCGTTTTTTTATTTCTATGTAAACCTATTCATTTCTTTAAACCATGAACACTTCCACCACCATCCAGAGAATCTTTCTTTTTTCCCCTGTTTGATTGGCTGCAAATTAGTTCTCAACAGTTTATCCCACAAACTCCAGGTGCAAACATAATCATTTAAATTACACTAAAACATGTTATACCTAGTGCAGCATAACCTTCCAAAAAGTCTTTCTTTTTCCCCTGGATGATTGGCTGCAAGTTTTCAACAGCTTATACCACAAGCTCCAGTAGTATAATTGTAATCATTTTTCATTCCACATGGGCAAAGGTATAATCTTTCATGAAGCACTTGATATAGATAAGGCAGCACAACAAGATATGAGATGCTTTAATGTAATTTAAAATGTAGTATTGTGTTTGATATGAGTATAAACACACATTAGATACAATAGACTTGTTTTTGAAGTATCGCTGTTTCATGTTTCAGATAGATACACCTAAAGCAGTCAGGTCCCAACCTGTAGTGTTGTGGCTCAACCTACAATTAAATGTCAAGGACACCAGTAGCTTAGGATGACATTACATAATCGGTTAGAATTTGAATATTTATAAACTTAAATAGGCATCAACCAGTTTAAAGTTCACATGGGCATTACTGGGAACACAGAGCCAAGGCTCTCAAACCAGTGCATTTTGGCAAATTCTTGGAGATGGTGAACTTGTGACGTAAACTCACTAGAATTTACCTGTGTTAATAAATTAAAAGGTTCTAATTCTAACATCTACTCAGAAAAAGGTTAAGTTGAATTAAAGCATACTGCACAAACTGTAGAGCATCAATCATAAACCTAATTGACTAGTTTCTACTATAGAGATGGCCATTACACATAAAGATTAATTTTATATCTAAGTAGAAAGATAAAGATCCCCAGATTCCAATTACAAGTTATGTGCAGCTTGAAGACCCTCAACACTTGTAGGTTGTAGCCTCACTTTCTAACAAAGCACTTGGGACCCTTCAAGCTCATTGAAACAACTTCAATAATTTCTACTCCATAAAAAGTCCAATGTGAAATCAACTAGAAGTAATTAAACATGCTGCCAAATGAAGTTCAAGAACCTGAAACAAGAAATCTCAAAATCTGGATTTATGATACAATACCCCATTGCCCATTATGTTTTTGTTGTTTCAATATCAACTGTTACTCCCAGTTACATCTGTAGGTGTGGGAATCACAACACATTTTAGCATTTTAAGAATTCAAGAGAAGTTTGATGATATATGCAAATAACTGCAATTGTCACTCCTGAGGATAAAATCGTATACATATATTCTTATTTCATAACAATGAAGGGAATGCATCATGACACTTCTCGTTGTCAATCAATTAAAATATAAATTCATTCAATTCAAATTTGTTGCGTAAAGATGTATTGATGCATTTAAATTTAAGATATATCAAAAAGTCTAAGGAGTCTTGGCTATAGCGTCTTGTTCGAATAAGATTAACAATTCATACCGTCAGAATATCAAATTAATTGTTACTCCAGCTGTTATGTTAATGATCAAGACTAATGGTTTCTATGATGTGATAGCGACATATGACAATTCTAATGACGTGGAATGAAACGCGCACAACAAATAGGTTATGTAACAAACAATTCTGTCAATTTCCTCTCAGCTCATTCAATGTATGACCAAATCCTATGACGAATAATAGTAAGGCAAATATTCCATTGTAAAAAATTACATTGGCTAATAAGTTTCCGGGCTCAAGCAAACAACAGTAATAACCATCATCAAAATAGCAAATTTAAACACGATGATCACTGGTTATTTACTGTATGAAGTCAATCAAACAAAAAAAGAGACAAAAAGCAATTTAAAATCATAATTAGAAAAAATAACCTCCATCTACTGAATCATGTCTATTAACCTTGTATACTATTGCCCATCATCTCCATCTCTCCCATTACAACTTTCACTATGGAAGTCCTGATCTTCAAAGCATATTGAAAACAGTGCATTGGAAGCATCGTATCTAACATATTTCTACAGTTCGGGCATATATATTCTTGAACGATTTTCTTGTTCTCCAATTCGTCTTTTAACTTCATGGAATGCAGTCTATATCTAATCAATATATCAACTTATAAAATAAAATTTAAAGCAAGCCATACTATTCATAAACTATGAATAATATGGCTCATTTCTCAAACACTATGTAATGCATAGAGAAACATGTCAAGTTACATAAGATATTTGCAATAAACATCAAAAAAATTTCTATAAATGAAGAGGTCAGGATTTGGTTGACAAATGATTCAAAAGCATTGTCAAGTCACCCCGCAAAATAATGTTTCTTTACCCTCCCTTCTATGGGCAATAAAACCCCATAACATTATTCATGAAGCTACATCTCCTCTATAAAAAGCAAGAAGAGGTTGACCTGTTCATAATCCAAACAACAGTAGGAATGCCTGTGCTGCTTGAACTTCTTCTCTGAGCCGCTTGACTTTCTCTTCATCCCTCTTTAGCTGTCTGTTGACCAATAGTTGTAGCAGCCACAGCAGCACTACACATTTTGGCAGCGTTTGCTGTCCGTGAGAAAATCAAGCAACATATAACAAATGAAGAATATAAGTGGATGCTTTTATACAATCACCAAGAACTGACACATAAACTGACAGTGGCAAGTAATAAAAATCAACTCATTCTATCATGGAAATTTAAAAAATTTGAAACACTAAACAACCTAGTATGCAGCATTTGTGTTAAAAAATAGAAAATACTTAAAATTTAGGGAAAACAGAAAGAAACTGGTGAAAAGGAGGCCTCGTACATAAGCTAAACTTAGTTGATTCTTCTTTAAAATTTAGAAAGTTTCAAAAGGGCTGACAAAGATTGCCAAGGACAACCAGCAGAAGCAGAGCAATCATTATGCTAAAAGAAAACATACTATCAAGTGAGCCAAAAGAAGGTGCAGATAACTGTACACAGAATCATAAAATTAAGATACGATACATACAAGTAATTTTGAAATTGTACATATAAAGTAGGATTTCCAGTCCTGGGAGCAGAGCTCCAAGTAGGAGGACAGGAACAAGGAGTTTGAAGGACTGTACAAGCAATAATCCAATATAGGTATGTTATAGACATTGACAACTTTACATTAGTAGTGAGGCTGAAGTCCAGGGTATGGGAGCAGGAATGGATAAACAGCAATCCACAATGCAAACAAAATGAATCTAGATGCATAGACAAGAGTGGGCATTTAAAGCAAAATAAAATCTAACACAGAAGGTTGTTTTTTCTTTTGGTGAAAAGAATTGGAAAGGAGGGAAGATGCTTTCAATTCCCAGCAGGCCCAAACACATTGAATCTTGGAATCGGGACAGCCGCCAAAACCACTAATAGATACCAAATTAACCGGGTTCGTGATCTAGTAAGGGTGGGGGATCTCCTCACGATTATGTGTCACCAAGCAAGATTTTAGCAATAAAGAGGAGGTTCGAACCCACAATCTAGATATTGTAGAATCAGTTCTATTGCCACTTGTGCGGCCTCTTGCTACTTGCGCAAACCTGCATTAGCAAATTACACAGACCATGATATAACCACAGACATTATTGTAGACTCAGTTAGACAGTACAAAACTGTAAGGTTTTCGACTAAACTAACAGGGAGATTGCAGATTAGCTAAGAAAGATACACAAGGGTGCCAAATTACTTAAGGACTAAAATGATTATTTAGATGCATAGAAAACATACATGTAAACACAAAAGCTTGATACTTCATTCGGCATCTTGTTGGACTTCGCGGAAGAAAACAAGCTATTAGTATGCTGGTGACATCAGAAATCCGAATATTGCCCAAAGATACAGCTAGTTATGTTTTTAGCCTAGAATAGTTGTGGTACAAGATTACACCAAGGCACTGCATGGACAGAACCAAATAGTTACGTCTCTCCCGGGAGCTCGATTAATAAAATCAGCCTCTTGTGCAATTTGATGCCCTTTGTCAATTAACTGGCGTGAAATACTTCCTCTTCCTAATTTCTTGAATTCTTAACCCGCTTCCATGAAGGATTCTTCAGTTGCCAGTGGTTCCCGCTTTCTGCTGTGTCTTCAGGAGCGAACATACAACTAACAGAAAGATCGAACCTCGTGATAGAATCAAGCTCTGCTACAGCGATTCCTCTGTCGTCACTTTTACGCATTTTGGGCTGATTATCTTCCTTGCTTTGCTCGTTTTGTTATCTTATCATGGAATGCCTTCGCCGCTAGTTGAACTAACTTTAGCAGCAGATTCACTCAAAATCAAAATAGCATTAATAATTAACATTTTGTTTATTCTGTTCACGTGAAAAAGAAAAACACATTTTGTTTGGAAAAATTATTTTAATATGACATTGAAATAGCATAGCGGTGCTATTTAGTTTACAGAAATTGACCATATTACTTAACATTAATAATTGGCCCAAAAGAGTGATTACTTTGTATTAAATAAGCTTTCTTTATTTTTTTTCTTTTTTCTTTTTCTTTTCTTTCCTTTCTCTATCTTTCCTTTTTTTTTACAGGGATTCTACTTGAATTTATTACACTAGGGGGAAAAGACGAAAAAATTCTTTAGCCCCAGTTTGGTACAGGGGGAGGGGAGGGGATTTGCTCCCCTCCCCTCTACTGTTCATGCCTATACCAAACAGGGGGAGGGGAGGGGCTCCCCTCCCCCTGTTTGGTTAAGCATTTTAAGGGGAGGGGAGGAGAGCAACTCTCCTCCCCTCCCCCTCAAATTGATCCCCCGAAATCGGGGGATCGTTTTATTTTTTTTTTATTCATTTTTTATTTTTTTAAATAAATAAAAAATTATTTAAAAATAAAAAAAAATTATTAAAAAAATTTAAAAGCATAAAAATATTTACTTAAAGTTTCCTAATGTCAAAAAATATTACATTTAAGTTTTATATCTCAAAAAGTTAATATAAAAAATTTTAAAATTTTAATATTCAGTATAAAATTATGAGTATCAGTATAAAATATTAAAGTATAATTTTATACTTAACATTAAAATTTTTTATGCTAAAAAAAATAATAAAAAATTTCTTTAATTTCAAGAGTAAAATGATCAAATTATTATTAACTTCCTTCCCCTCCCCTCCCCTCCTCTCCTGAACCAAACTCCCTAACATAAAATTCCTCCCCTCCCCTTCCTTTCCCTTCCCTTCCCTCCATATCTCATCTCTCCTTCCCTCCCCTTCCCTCCATTAAAATCCCTCCCCTCCCTCCCATTCTCATCCCTCCTACCAAACACTCCATTAGACTGTGCAATGTTAAGTTAGAGATGAATATTGGCTTTGAAGATCTCTCTGTTTAGCAAGAAGCTATCCCTCTTGACACATTACTTCTTTGTTCTTGGTGCCTCAATCTTCCTAAGTCGGAATATGGGCTTTGAAGATCCCTCTGTTTCAACTCAGCTATTCAGGTAAACAATGGTAGACTATTTTACTAATCCCAAACCTAGTTCAGCGCTCCATCGTCTTGTCTACAGTCTTGTCTGTGGATTCGTCTCTCACATTTTGCGTTACTCGTTAGACACCACTCGTAGTTAGGTTTTGGTTACTGGTTGAAAATTACAAAATTAGGGCATATTTTGATAATATTTTCTGTTTAATTATTCTCCCAATATATTCGTAAAATTATTTTCGAGAATAAGTTTTAAATTCAAGAAAATAAAATTTTTTTTAAATAATTATTTTTAAAATCATAACCAGTGAGTGATAGATGAGTTATTCAAAATTTATAATTTTTTCATTAATAAAATGGGTGTTTTTCACATTTTTTTATGTTTTTTAAAACAAAAACTACAAAACATTTTAAAGTTATTCTGAATTTTCTATTCTTTTATTTATCTGTTTCTCAAAACAATTTATAAAACATAGATTTAATAAACAAATTTTTTTATTTTTCTATTTTTAAAAAGAGAAAAATTGTTTCTAAAAACAGAATCAATCATGCCTTTAATACCGGATATAGTGTAGAGTTGTAGAATGAGTTTCGCTTGGTGGGAAGTTTTTTAGGGTGTTTGTTTCTCCCCACCCCTTTATTTCTCCCCCAAATTAGGATTTTTTTAGAAATTATCTCTCATATCTCTTCTAATTTCTTTTTAAATCAAATAATAATTTTATTAAAATTTCTCCTTTTTAATCTCACTAAATAAGAAAATTTTAAAGTTTATCTAATTCTTTCTTTTCCAATTCCCTTTATTAAAAATTTATTTTCTTAGTTGAACCAAACAGACCCTAAAACTGTTTTTGGTTGAAAATTTTTGAAAGATGTTTAAAGGGAAGGAAGAGGATTAAAAAGGATAAAATCTCCTCCCCTTATTTGGTTCAAGAAATTAGAGGAGATCCCACTCCTTTATTTCTCTCTTAAATTAGGATTTTTTTAGGGGATTGAGTAATTCCCTTTAATCTTCTTCTCTTCAATTTTACCCAACAAGAAAATTTTAAAACTTTTCCAAATTTTTTCTTTTTAATCTCCTTCATTAAAAATTATTTTAATCTCCTCCCCTCCAATCCACTCAATTAAACCAAACTACTTTGTTTGGTTGAGAGTTTTTGAAGGGGTTTTAAAAGTAATCCCTCCCCTTTATTTGGTTCAAAAAATTAGAGGAGATTTAATCACCTATCTCCTCCCATCCTTTTAACTAAATAAAGTTTTATTAAAATCCCTCCAATTTTCTCCCCTCTAATCCCACAAAATAAAAAAATTTTAAAAATTCTCTAATCTTTTACCCTCTTATCCCTTTCATTATAAATCCCTCCAATTCCTTCCGTTGCACTAAACAAACCACAAATGTTGTGGTCACGTTAGAGCCAAGAGATTGCTTAATCAAAATGTTGTAGTGATTATTTGCATCGCTGGGAATTGGCAGGTACATGAACACTGAATTGGAAGTTATGGTACGCTGGAGATTGGTCCCAGATTTACCAATCAGCTTCTGTACTCTTGCTTCTTCATGGTCCTTGTTATTCTTATGTCAGCAGTATAGAATGCTGTCTCCTGCTTGCATTTCTCGTGAATACATTGTATTTATTTGATTCTCATGGGTCCCCCCGGCATTAAATTAAGTATATAGTCTGACCCTTATGCAGAATACTTTCATAAAGAGCATGGCAAAAGTGTTCATTTTGGTCCGGCCTTCCCTCCTCACAAAATTTGCTCCAATGATAGCTGATTTGAGTACAAGAACTGTAAGTAGATTGGAAAAATTGAAGAATTTTTTTCTAACTGTTGTTGCACCAAATTTGCACATGATCACTGATACCTCCCACTGATTTTGAAGAAATTACCAAAACAGATTGACTCACTGTTAAGTGAAAACAATAGCATCCTTCATTGGAAGTATCATCGGTAATATGTGCAAAATGAATTTTTGTTGAGGTTAAAATTGTATTCTCTCAAGCAGGTGCATGTTGAGTCTAGAATATTATATTTGAATTAACCATTGCATAGAGGAGGCATAGACAGGAATCAGCTTCAAAAATAATGTTCTTCGTACTAATAATCTGATAAGAAAACTCAGATGGAGTTGGTGCCATTGTATAGACAACAATTCAGCCGTAATCTAGAGTTCACACTTCACAGTGAGACTCAAACTTGTGGCTTCAGCACTGAAGTTTGCTCTATCAGATATTCGTGAATGACATCAAAGTTCTGGTACTTTGGTGTCAAAAGCAGGTGGAATACTGTCTAGGAGTTGAATTTCGTTGACAGGAATTAGCTTTCCTGTTAAGTCAGTTGGAATTGCATTCATTTCTGACCACAAGGCCATCGGAAAATGGTTAATGACATCATGGCAATTTGACTATGGTATTACTATTGTAGAATTGAGGGGCGTGACTAAAGGCTTCCATCAAATGTTGCCGTGGGAGTTTTCATTCGGGAAAATCATAGGATTCTGAATGTTTAGTTGATAGTGTGTAGAACTGTGGAAAGCAGGAACTAATCTGTAAAATGGTCTAGACACAGGTGTAAAAATAATTGCTTATCATTTAAAATCATATATTCTATTCATATGGTGATTACTCTCTTTTCCTTCTGCCTAACATAGTGATACTATAGGTTGACGTGACTAATACAACAGTAAACAAACCCAGAAGCTAGCTGAACTGCTATGGCTTTGTTTTGCAAATTCAGTGTTCCAGTTTCCAACCACTTCATTCACTGCATGACTACATATCCATTGTATAGCTTCTAAGATGGGATGCCCTTCAATTTTCTATGATGTTTCTTTTTTAAGTATGTATATGTTATTGAATATTGTGGATTTTCCTCTAGGTTTGATAACTAACGTCTGGTTTTCTTTTCCTTTCTCTTTACCCTTCCCTTCCTTTTCCCTTTTGGGATAAAAGAGATTGTTGGAAAATCCTAAATTCTAGTAGTAACTCCAAGTCATACGGGGTTCTATCTGTATGTGTTATCACTATCATTTTTTCGATAGCTGATACTACTCTGCCATTATACAGGTTGGATTTTGTTCGCCGGCTGATGCATCAATTGTGTGGATAGCTCAATTGGAAGTGCATTGGGTTTGTAGATCTTGAAGGTCGTATGTCTGATGGATGCTCACTGCATACATTACTTAGTTATTATTCAGGTCCTCTGGGACTTGGCTTGTTCTCTTTAGCTCTTTGCTTTAATGAGTACATGTTAATTCACAAAATATTGGAGCAGCTTTGTACACTCAACTTCATGCCACAAAAGAGAAGAGGAAAAACAAAGGGATAGGACACATGCCTGTCAGGTGAAAGAAAAGATAATTAGCTCTTTGCTTTACTGAGTACATGTTAATTCACAAAATCTAGTTGATGCTCTTTGTGAACACATTACTAAACTAAGTAATATCTAAATGTGCTGCGCAAATATACTGATTCTCATGAATGGAATTGATATTATTTACTGAAGAAGCATCTAAGATAGTTGATGTTATCTTCTGACTAATGCTTTATTTGTTTAAAGAATAAACTTGGTATTCAGTAAACTCAAGCATTTTAAAAAAATTCCCACATAAAGAGGTCAACCTAAATAAAACTCATAGAAGGCTTCGTATTTTTGTGTATTCTCCCAAAATGAGACAAATAATAATTTACGAATGGCTAAGAAGTTGTTTGTCAATTGAACGAGAAATAGAATGATGAGAAACGGGTGACTTGAAATAGAGACTAATAATAATTTTCTGTATATGATCATGCAAGTTCTTTCATATGTTATCATTTATACTTAGCAGAGTTAGAATTATTTTTATTTATGACATTCTTTAATGAATACGAATTTTCAGGTCTCAAGCGAAGGTCATCCTCCTCAGAAAACAAATCTAAAAATAGATATTCCAGTTGTTCCTGATCTGTCAAGGCTATGGAATACTGTTGAATTATTCCTCGGTGCATTCGGGTTCGGCCCATGATGATTACAATTTTATTCGCCTGAAACTGGTTGCTAATGCACTGCTGATTGAAGTGCTAGTTCATTCACAACTTTATGTCGATCCATTAGCAAATGCCTGCATTAAAGTGGGGCTTAAATTTGAAAACTTCAAACCAATAATTGTTTTCGGTCTATATCTTAATCCAGAAACTCACACATACCCAAGATTTTCTAATAAGAGATAATTTCCAATAACTTTTGAGGGGTGGAAGAATTTCAAAAGATTAACTTTGTGGATAAAAGCAGATGGAAAAAAATACCTCATATATAAATGGTGATAATAACTCAGAATGACTCGTTTTGTTTGGTGCTTTTACCATAGAAGTTGTTCACAAATGCCAAACCGAAATCAATTTCATCCTCAGTATTACCTACAAATTTTATCTGCATACACAAGTCATTTCTCTGTGGAAATTTTGAATCCAGGTAACATCACTTATCATACCAGGTTGATGAATTTTCCTACTATTAGTGATTATAATAATATTTCTACTCGGAAAGAAAATTACTTGATTCAGTCCATGCATCTCCATTAAGAATCTGGACTCATTTACCGAACATTGTAAATCATGGGATATCTATAAGATTGGGATTCTGCATGTGAACTAGCCCTTCACCAACTTGAACAGAGTAGGTGGTTCTTGTGAAGCAATGTAGGTTTCTGATATTCATCTTAGCAAATCCAATCTTCGAGAATAGTATCTCGCAGCTCTTTCTTGGAGATGGTGGGTGATTTTATTATCCAAGGACATTAAAGACTGATACTTTGGGGCGATTTTCTGTGCATGATAATGATGGCTACCTACTGTTGGATCATGATCCACAGTGGTTAAGATCTGCCTTCAAATTTCTATTTTTCTTTTAAACATTATCTCTGAAAAGGGATTTAACCATTAGTTCTTTATGTAGCGCTTCTTGTGGTAAAGTTCTCTGCTAAGCTTGAAAACAGCAGATAGGGTTGTACTAACTACTAACCATAGCTTAGAGCTGTCTGAGCTCAGTTACTAGCTCTGTTTTGTGTGCTTTCGATGGTATTTAGGTCTATATTTATAAAGCATTCCTCAAAGGTCAAAAAAGATCAATGTACAGCACTGAAGCTCTTCTTCCCGGCACGATACAGTGGGGCCCTCAGAATTGCTTAGTCTATTATGTACATGTAGCACACATAAATATGTAGGCAGAGACTTGCCTCTCATCTTTATTCCCTCTCTTTCCTTTTTCAGCTCCATGACGTGCGTGTTTTACTGACTAAACGACACTGGAGTTTAAGGTCTAATTCAATTCTTGAGGCAAAGGATCAAACTCAGAGATCTGAAACATTAATGACTCTGGCTGGTTGGATTCAGATGATCATCAGTACTTCGAAATGATCAAATTCATGCCATTGAATGAGAGGTTTCATAGACAAGCGAATAGGAAACAAACAAATTCTTTGATAGATTTTTCTTTTTTAAAAAATAAATTATCGGACACCATACTATATTAAACTTTAACTAATTCAGTTCCAATTGGTTAAGGCTAGAAGAGTGACAAAGTTTCCCCAACATGTACTTAACTTAACTGTAGAGATAAAATTCAAACTTGAAAATCACTTGTTAAATTAGTATATTCTTCTACCAGTCTTGGTAAATTTATTATATATAAAAAAAAATGGATCCAATTTCACTCAAGTTCCTCACGTGATACAGTTCTGTAATTTTCTGGCCTTCTTATGCTTTAAAAGAGTAGACTGAAAGGGATAGTTCTACGATGGCAAACTTAGATATACGTATCGTGAACACGAGTCACAAATGCTGGCCATAATGGTAGAGAGACATACACATCTATCAACACAACAAGCACTGAACTACAGTGTGCTTCAGCGACCAATAGTGTAATGATACGTACGGACATTGGAAAATGGAAGGCACGTGAAAAAGTATCCAACGTAAAATTATACAGATTCTCTACTCTTGCCATTTGGGTGTACTGTATTTGATAAAAATTGAAGACCATCCATCCCTAGTATGCCCAATCTGGTATTATCCAAAAGAATACACTCACTATCATGACTCACGACTGCTCTTGGGAGTGAATCGTTGGTAATATTCAGATTTTTTTTTTGAAAAATAAATAAGATTTTACTTGAAATTAATTATTTCCATGTATGCAAAGCAGCACCATGGGGTAGATTGTATGATCATCATTACTCATGACTTATTGTATAATTGTCTTTTTGATACATGATAGATCCAGGTTTGAACCTTAGATGCATTCTGTGTGTTGTACCTGATATTAAATTTTTATATGTTGAAAACATAAGCAGCATATTTTCTTTTTCCTTGTCAGTAAAAAATATATAATTACCGAGTCCAATTTAAGCCAATTGTTTTGATGGTTTAAAAGCTTGAATTCCCAATTAAACAAGTTATATTACTTTTTTTAAGTTCGGATAAATTATAACTGGTGTTTTTTTTTCCTGAAAAAATTGTTATCTAATATAACTTTCTTAATATTTAATATATATATATATATATATATATACTCTCTGTACTCCCAATAACTACTACTTACATACCGGTATTATTAATTAAAGTTAGTTAATATCATTTAATTTATAATAAAACACATTTCTTTTCCAAAATTGCCCCGGTATTTCTTTACATCAAATCAATTAATAATTATTCAAAAGCACAATTATTTCCAAATTAATAAGGCATAATATTAGAATATTTTATTAATTACACTAAATATTTACATTTTTCTTATATTTTAGACCAATGTAATCTTTTTAAAATTTTCTTATATCTGAGATTGGATGGTATATTTTTTAGTTTTTAATTTTAAATTTGCATGTTTTGAAAAAAAAAACTTTATTTTGCAAAGAAGGAAGAAAAATGAGCGGCATGAATGTGGCAATGCAACAGTGATAAGTTTTATGACTGTTGTGTACATATTTGATGGTTTTTTTTTTATAGTTAATTATGAGGATAAGTGGTTATATAAAAAATTATTTATATTTAAATATTTTTAGTTTAGAAGTGATTTTAAGTAAATAAATTTATTTAGATTTTGAGGTTTAACTAATTATTAAGTGTATATAAAAAAAAGTGAAATAAATGATATGAAAAAATAAAATGAAAAAATAAATAATTATAATAAATAAAAAAATCAGCTTCTTTTCGTGATCATTCAAAATGGTTGTTTTATTTTACGACTTTCAGAAGTAAGCCATTATCGAGGATGTGTATCCAAAGAGTCCTGTACAGTGTACACTATGCTTCTAAAGCCGCTTTATCTCTCTGTGAACTCAAATTTGAAGAAACTAAGGCAGTGAGGCAGAGCAACGAAGTCACTCACGCATGCCAAGGTAACTACCGCAGATTCAGACTCTCTCTCATCTCCCTCTCTCTCTCAATTTTCACTGTTACTACAAGTTGGAACTGTTAATCAATCATCTTTGCGATGATGGCCATTAATATTATTGCGGAATAGTCTCACTACCTAAGCCTGCTACTTCTGCGAAACCCTACCACATTTCAACTACCCAAGTCCGACAACAACGACCACCGCTTCTTATGATTATTTATGGCGTACTCCTCCAAAAGCAGATTTCGTTCCCCTCAATTTCCGTTTATCTCTTCCATTTTCTTCGGAATCTTGTTGCCTCTTCAGACATGCAGATACAATCTCTTTAATTTCCTTAACTGAGATTTATTAAATTATTTAATTATTCATTTAATTTTTAAACATTAATTAAATATTAAATAATAAATAAAAGTGGCAATGATCGATCAGGTTCGTTCATTATATATTCCTTCTTTTCATCGGTCCTTCCCAACTGCTCCACCATTTTCTCTCTGGATTTATGTGCTCGTTAATTCTGTGGAGTTTGCTGCAGGAAAGTGCAACAAGCAGAACGAAAATGTCCAAAGCCTCTCAGGTCAGTTCTTAATCTCTCTCTCTCTTATGAAATGTGAACAAAAAACTTAATGCTTGATTGGAACAAGTGGTTTTGAGAAAGAGCCATCACTTTGCTTCTTGGCAATTTCTTCCTTTCATTTGGGATTTCTTCTGTTTTGATTGCTAGCTGATACGTACGTACATGAATATAAATTATGTTTTTTTATGTATTGATTCTGCTTGGTCTAGTGAAGTGAAAAAACTGAAAACGCTTGATATATATTAACATATAGCATTCCTTCAATTGAAGCGTAATTAGTTCGTACTAATTAGTATACATGGCAGGGTGTGTGTGTGTGTTGTGTTGTGAGAGAAGTTACTGCAATTCATAATTACCTGAGACGAAGAACCTTTGTATCAATATTATCTCCCTCATTCCATGAGGTTAAAGAAACTTCCTATGTATTTGATAGTTTCATCTTGAGGAATAATGAAATGAACAAAAAAAAAGGGTGCTACTCCTAGTCATATGAATAGTGCACACTCAAAGGGTCGATAGATTGAATCTCCCTTTGTCAGACATATATTATATTATATGTGTTTTTAAGGCCATTTTTATTTTTATTTTATATTTATAGAAACGGAGAGAGTATGGCATTTATATTTTATATATAAGCCTTTTTCATTGCATAAATTGCACCAGAATCAAAAGTAAGGCAAACAATAAAGTAGGTTTATAAATTTTACTTTATTAATATATATATATATATATATATATGAATTGTGAATCCCATTATTTTTTTTTTAATTTTGGTAATTTGTAATTTGTTATATTATAATAAAAATAAATTTTGTTTTTTATTTAGAAACTTTTCTTTAGCGGCAATTGAGAAACTTATTTAAGAATAAGAAAACATTACACTTTAAAAACAAAAAAATAAGAAATAAAAAATAAAAATATGCAATGTCAAAGATTTTTTTTTTTATTTTAAGATAGTTTTAATGAGCAAAAAGTTGTAACGGTAAATGATTATTTAGCGATTAACATGAAGAAAATGGACTAGGAGTACAAAAAAGTCATAATTATAGGAAGTGTCATCTTTTTACAGATGAAATTATTATTAGAATTATATATTATATATTAAGTTAATTCTAATTTTAATATATATGTGTGTGTGTGTGTGTTTATGTACGTACATACGTATGCATATACATACATGTATGTATGTGTTCGTAGGTACGTATATATGGTTGCCTGGACATTGAGATGCGAACTTTAATGCCGTTTCTGACAAACTAAAGAAATGGCTGGATAACCTTAGTAGCGATTAGAACTGTAGGCCTGCGGAATATGGATCCCCTGCGTTCTGAGGGATAAATGGAAATTTACCGGTTTAATTTTGGTATATGCTGATTGATTTCTGCATCGCTCCACCGTAATTATTATTACTATAAATAATTAATAAAAAATGATTTTCTTTTGTTATTATTTAATATGATGTGATAATGTTTTTTTGACCAAATATGGTATGATAATTGATCATATGACAATCATTTTAAGGGCGACGTGATGAAAGTCTTTATTTTTTTTATTATTTACTATAATTTAGAAATTATATTCAATTTTTTACTATAATTAAAAGTTTAAAACTACAAAATAATATCCATGTTATAGCAATATTTTATTTTTATTTCTTATATTTAATATCATACAAATATCGCATTTTTTTTAATTACCCACTGGATCTAGCTTAACGGTGACGCCGGGTGAAGTTCAACAGCTACACCACACAGTAACTGGTGCAAAGTGCAATTATTTTTATTGCCCTAATAATAATGGGGATGAGCCCGTCCCAAAAGTTGGGGTCGTTTTCTTATCTGTGAGCACTGCACTGCCTCTCGACCTTTCTCTTCCAGTTCAACAGCTTCACCACACCACACCTTACCACGACCCCTGATTTGGTTTTTCCCACTTCGTACCAGCAGTCCAATCAGTCAAAACCAACCCTCCTTCCCCGGCCCCCCAACCAAAACAAAAACAACTATCCCTTTAGGGTTTCTCATCTGCACCGCCGCTTACTGTTCAATCTTCATCTTTCCGTCCTATTCTTAGGGCTGCTTCTCCGTCGTCCTACTTGGCGCAGCTAGCTAGATCTCGCTATTTTGTGATTCCCCTATGTATCTGCTTTCGAGATCTGCTCATAATTATTACCTTTCTTCTTGTATTTCTTTTGTCTTTTTAATTTGCTCCAAATCAAAGTTTATGCAAACCCAGCGGATTTTAAGGTTTGATTTCATCGTGTATTTTTTCTTTGCCAACTGAGAGTGGTGAAGCAGAAACTTCGCTACTCCAGAAGTATATCCTGTACGGTATGTTCTGCCCATTCAGTGATTCTTCTTAAGATCGAGTAAATTAAGTACTCGAAATCAGTGTTTACATGCTGAGGTTACACACAACTGCCCGATTGAATTATCTGGAGTTTTCTTCTTTAGGAATCTATTTAATAGTAATAATTTCTGCTGCTACAGGCTTTATCTTACCTTGTGTGGAAATACTGGATTCCACGGTTTTCTGTGCTCTAGGGTATTCTAGGGTTCCTTTTGTAGTTCCAGATTCTTCTGTTTTCTCTTCCTTTTGCTAAAATTACAATTTTTGTTTGAAATTTATGGATCGCATGATAACGTGATTGTAAATGCCTCAGTGGGGAAGGGGTGTATGTCTTCAGCACCATAAGTATCTTTTCACCAAGCATATTTTGGTTATCTGAATCTGATGATGGATTTAAGGGTCTTTTTCTTAATTTTGAAAGAAACTGCTCATTTTATGCATACACACATGTATATTATATAAATATATTATTTTAAACTATTAGGGGTGAAAAAGTAGTTCTCTTTTCGGTCGCTTTCCAAGAGTCTGAAATCGCTGCAGTGACCTTAAAGATTCCCGTAAGGAGGGGAGAAGGAAGGAAACAAAGTAATGTCCGTTATTAAATGATACTCCGAAACTCTTCCTTATTCAAAACTTGAAGATTCTGTTAACAGTCCTCAATGTTTGCCAAGTGAGGGTGTGGCGGCTATAAATTCTGAATGAGAATATTCACAATAATCTTGTGCTGGTGCCAGTCTCTCCCTCTCGTAGCTAAATGCTGGCACGGTAACTCTTGATTTGATGTCAATTATAATGAACATGATTACTGGGAAATTTCTGAAATATATAGATTTTGGATATTTGGGTTTTGACTTAAATAAGAATGGTCGTTGGGTAGTGATTACATAAGGAATCGGGTATGACCGCAAGAATTAATTTGTAGTGCTTCCAATGACTAGTTATAACCGCACTTTGTTGTGTTATATATTATTCAAGCGCTATTGTTAATCAACTGGGTTAAGCTAAGTAAGTCATTTCCCCTGAGGTTTCACTGATAACAAGTTGTCTTTATAATAAAAATCACAAGTGGAGGATCTTGCCAAGTTATAAAATGACCATTTCCCAACAAGAGATCACGAGGAAGCGAAAGAATCCCGAAACAGCCGTTTACTTGCACGTACTTCAACAAATGTGGCATATACGGTTTGAGCTGTACTATAAGTAGAAAATGACTGATCCATCTCCAGTGACTACATCTGACATCAATACTTCATGCTTTTGCTAGCTAGCTTTCATCTCATGCAACCCTAAAAATGAGAGTATTTTTTTCTTTGAAAAAAAAAAACAATGCACCACTTGGGATAGTTAGCATTCTTTGTGGTATGCGTTCAAAAACTCTGTCCATTACTGTCTTGTCATTAATAAATCAGCAACTATTATCACTCGCTTCCTTTTGCTACCATCCAAAATCCAACAGTTCGTATGCATTTTGCTGTCGTTTCTTTAAGCGATATAATAAGACAGCATATTGACTATTGACCTTAATATAAACCTTTTTTTACTTCAAACACTGGTTGATAAAGCACTTAACCTGTTAGCTTTTCGGACATATACACCCACAAATAAAACTGCTAAAGATGAAGTGTAATTACTTTTTATATATTTATTTGGTATTTGTTACTATTAAATTATATTCAAACATTATATCTCGGACTTAAATACAGTAAGTTTTCCCAATTTTATTTTTACTATGTGCAAGGTTTGAACCCATCATGATTTACTTATATTAAATCTTTTTTACTCTTACTCAACCCAACAATTATTAGTAAAGTATAATTATTTTAATTATTGAGTAAGGATATTTATTATAATTTGATTTTTCTGTGTTAATATTTGTGGAGAAACGTTCTTAAGCTACATCTAAAACTAGGAGCACTTTAATCACAAAGTAATTAATTAAAGGCTTTGCTTATACTGATGATCCTTTCAAATCCTTTATATATATATATATATAATCTAGACACACACAGCCAGCGGCGTGAAATTTAATACTCGTAAACCACCCACACCTCACTACTAGACTTACAGGCATCTCCTACTCCTAATACTAGTTTTTAATTCAACCTGTGTACATCTGAACATTGAATTTAGACAATCTGTTCCGTTACTTTAACGAGTTGCGTTCTGCTGCAATTCAGAAAATTTCAGGAAGAGGGGAGGTCGAAAATTAAAGAAGATAAGATTGACTCAAAGGTGGAGGACAGTGCAACTTGTCGGAGACACATTTTCTACAAACAACTACACGTGTTTCTACGTACGGTGAGTCTGCTTTTCTTTTCATTTTCTAAGTATCGAACCAGTTCAGATCAACTTTCTCCATTAATATAATTGGTGTTTCAGATCTTCTGGTATAGACTTGATTTCAGGTTTATCTTTCGTACAATTAATTAAAATCACAAACTATCATAGCAGTGGATAAAGCGAGCAAGCATGACTGGTAACCATGTTTCAGCCTAGAAATGATCATATTTGTTTCGTCTTCTTTGTCTCTATCAGGTTTGGAACTAATAAGGCACACACAACGCCAAATAGTGGGTCATGGCCCTCTGTTGGCCGTAGTGGTCATCATATACTTGGTGGACATAGTTCATCAGCATGCCATTGAAGAGGTACTATCTTAGAATGCATGCGCTATCTCTCTCTTTTAGATTATATTGTATCAATGTGAAGGATTTTTGTTGACAACATAGAATGTTCTGTTATTTTGTATATGATCATTTTCTAACTGGTTTCCATGAAAGAAAACTTCTGATAATTGAGAAAAAGAAAAGTGGAGGGAGAATTACTGTCTGACAACTGACAAGATAGCCAATGTTAGATATTTGGGTACTTATACCAGTTGAAAGCTGAATGTAAGAAATTTACCACTAAAATTGCACAACATGTTAATAGTTAACTTTGCCGTAGGAAGTTATTCTCAGTAACTCACTAACTCTTAGCTTTGGTTTGATAGAATTTAAATTTTATAACTTACATGGTATGTTTGATTGGCAAGAATTCTAAGCAACGGAAAGGGAGAAGGAATGCGTCATTTTAACTCCTTTATTTGTTATAAATGAATTGCATTACGTCCTCCCATTCTTTTCTTTTCTTTCCTATTTTTTTTTTCCATTGACCATGTTTTGACCATTCCATTGTTAGACCAATAATGGATGGAAGGAATAATAATGAAAAGGTCAGATTTGCCCCTTAAAGGGAATTTTATTATTATATTTTTAGTCTATCATACATGATTCATATTCTTATATATAACATACCAAATACTTTAGATAATACTGTTTTCATTCCTTTTTCTATTAGTTTATATATGATTCATTCCATACCAAAATTATAATTTATATTTGATATGATACTAAAGGAAAGAGCGTAAATTATAATTTTATATTTGGCTGGAAATAAGGATGATATATATAAAAAAGAAAGCTAATAAAATGACACTTTGTGAAAGGAGAAAGATATAAAGTAATGATTTTTTCCCTACTACTTGGAAAAAAAAATCTATATGTCTTGCACCTAAAGGGGACGAAAAAAAAGGCACAGATCCCCGTTAATTCGAGGCTTTGGTAAGTTTAGGCATGATTAGAGTTTCCAAAAAGCAGCTTTTTAATGGAGGCCACGAGTGGAATTCATCTTGTTAGTCTCTAACCAAATATGTTAAGCAAGGGAATTCCTTTTCCTTATCTTATTGTTCTCCAACCTAAGTCAGCATAACTTACGTTTCGTTTGGTACGTTTGGTTTAAGGGATATATGGCATATAAAAGAAGGGATTGGGTGATGGACTGACAAAACTCGTTGTGTGATTGATGGAATGACACTGTAGCACTATTGAATGATGGTAAAATTCCAAAGTACCCTGAACTTATTGGCCCAAGTTCAACCAAGTTAGATTTTAAGATTTTGGGTTAAGGGTATTTGGGTCATTTAACATTTAATTATTTCCATTCCTCTTCTATTTCTATTATACCAAATATTACTTCAGAAAATATTTTATTTTCATTCCTACTTATATCAAATGTAATTTTAAAGTTTATTGTCATTGTCATTCTCATTCCTGTTATAATTATTTTCAAAACTCTTCTATAATATCAAACATACCATTACTTATTTAATATTCTCCTTTGAATCTCTCTTACAAGAAAAAAAAAATGAATTTCTTTCTATCATATCAAACATACCATTACATATTTGTTTCATAGCTTTCACCATGAATTATAAAAAAATCCTCTATTTAATTTTATTTGGTGTTTGACACAAAAATAACTGGTCAAATTGATTCGCTCAGAAGCTTTAAGTTATCAAAAGAAAATTGAAAATAAGATCCCGTTTGATTCCATTCCCAATGGCAGTTGGTTGCAAATATTGATGGGTTTGCAAGATTGTTGTTGCCTTTCTTACGTCCTCGTTGCTGCCCTCGCCTTCGTCTCTGCCACTGCCCTTTCCTCCATGATATATAGCGGTTTTCATTTTTGGTGACTTTTGGTTGCATCTTGTTTATTTTCAATTTGTTCTTGCATGATCACAATTTTGGAATTTGGGCAAAGAGGAGAGGAAAAAGATGGAAGGAGAAAGGCAAAATAAAATTTGTTTAAGGGCATTTGAGTCTTTTCAAATTTATTTTTCCTAATCTATTTAATTAAATATAAAATAATAAATTTGCTTCCAACATTCTTGATATTATACCAAACAGATTCACAAATTTCATTTTATTCCATTTAATTTCATTCTATTTCAATCCATTCCATCATTACCCACTCCATTAACCAACCAAATGAACCCTAAATTATCTTTAACACAACCTCTCAAGGAAAACTTTTAGCTTATAATATGATTTAAGAAAAAAGCACATTATTTATGTATTAAAATTTGATTTTTGTTTGTAGAATGACCATTTGGTAACGAAGGCTCATAAAAATTATTCATCATTTGATCCCAGAAGATTAAATTATTAGGTGAAAATCAAGAATGTTTGGTAGTTTTTATCAGTATCTCCAATAATTAGTGTATAAAGCTTCATCAAAATAAGAACATTAGTCATTAATTATATAAGTGCTGTGAAACAGCTGTTATCTTTGTTTTCATGGCCATTGGAAACAACTGGTATCATTACTGAAGTTCTCCGTCATTAGCACTTTATAAGGTGAAAATTGTAGATGGAATTAGATATATGTAGTTGTACCATAGTAAGCATATTCTATGTTCTCTATGTACATATATCAGCCAGCTAAGAAATGTATTGAATATATTATGTTTTGTTTATATCAAATACTTGGATGAACTTTGTACCTAGGAATTTAAAAATGATGTCTTTGTTAAATCTGAATATACTCTGGAGCTAGCTGAACCAAGGCAAGATCTGAAGATTACTTCAGTGATGAAATTTTTTCCGGTCTCTTATAAATCAATAATGAATTAACTGTTATATTGTAAGAAAAAAGAATTGTCCATTAACTTCAGCGTTTAATTGTATTCTTTTTCACTGGAACGATATAGATACTCTTGAAAAGATAATTATATGTAGCAAGATTATTTGGAAACAAGGAATAGATTCAAAAACATTGACATGCATCACATACTAAGTTTCTTGATATAGGAATCTTCATCTATGGAGTAGAAAAGTTGTCTCATTAAAAACATGCTGTTTGTGTCTCTTGGCTCTTGGGAAGACATGTTCAGTGCGTACAATTTCCAGTCTTCAACTAGGAATTAAAATTGAATCTTTGAAAGTATGATTAATTGATGGATTGGCAAATGCTAACTCATCAAATATTAGTCTCAATCCTACAGGTAGTTAAGTACAAGTTAGACTCAGGGTTAATTAATTAAGGACATTATGTCCTTACAAGGTGAAAAATTTGAAGAAATAAGATTTATTAAAGCCTAGGGAAGAAGTAAGTTGTTTTATATTATTCTAGGAATTTGAGGGGGGAACATAAGTATTTCCAAGAAATCTAAATGAAGTTTTGCAGCCAAACATTAGTATCCTATATCATGTGATATCTGTTTTACTAAGTTGGTCTTGACAGCCCTATGATTCTTGCTCGTCTAAACATATCTTTTTCTCTCTATTGAAACTTTTGATATTCCTCCAAGGTCTGTTGGTTTGATTATGCATGTGTCAAAATATATATATATATATAGCTGAAGCTTCAGATTTAATATCTATCTATTATTCATTGTTAGTTATTTAACCATCCTCTATACATGCTTTAGCTTTATTTATCTTTGTTGAATCTGTGTTCTGATAAGCTGATCATTCATATTTTGAAAATTCAAAACAGGAAGTCATCATAAGCATGAGTTGGAAGTGGATACATATAGTGGATAAGTGTCCATTCAGTCACTTCTATAAAGATAATTAAGCAGTGTTATTCCCACATTGGAATACACTTAAGAGGCTATCCAAAGACAAGAAAAGAAGCATACATCTCAGAAGTAACCCTAACCCTTTTCCAAGGGATGATTTGACTTTAAAAAAACTACACTAATGTAGAGACATGTCAGCTAGCGACAGCAACACAATATTATGATTTAATGGAGGCAAAATATTTGAGAAACCTCTCTATGTTGCTAATACTTTTGGATTTGAATTATGTACGTCACTAAACATAGGATCAGAACAGAAACAAGAAATCAAAAGTTTACCTTAATACCACAGAGATGACATACAATCATTTACCAAATATATTGTTTTCCAGAAGCTAGCAAAAGCCTTATTGCATTACATGCCAAAAGGAAAGTAATTAATGAAAAAAAACACATCATGTTTGCATTTTAATTATGATCAGTTGACACATCAAAGATGGTTATGCGAGGGGGTGAACCGATTTATCATACATTAGATCATGTGATTGTTGTAGGCCTCCCAAAGTTTTGCCAAGGACTGAAATTCCGCAAATTGATGCTGCAAACAATTTCATGGAGCTATTAGAAATAGTAATGGTGAGGTCCACTTTAATTTATTTTGGTGATGCATGCTTGTCAATTTCATGCTACATGTCAAGAAGACGGTATTCGATCACTAATTTCGTGAAATTTTATTGTTATGATAGCCATGATGGCTGAAATTCTGCAAATTGATGCTGCAGTATTGAATATTGATGCACTTTGTTTTGGAGATGGATGCAAAACTTATATGCAGTTTTCATGGATGCAAAATTCGGTCTAATTAATAATTTGAACTTACATCTTGTACGAATGTAGATGAAGTATTCAATGAGCTGAATATCATGGATGGGCTCCATTTACCCATATTAACCACCAAGGAATCATCATCCTTTGCTTGAGAACTTCGTTCTTCTTCAGCAGTCTCAGCCATCACCTCCAAGGAGGGATTATTATTCACCTTTTCTCCTGTTTCAAAGGGATTCCAAGAACCAAACTGGGTGAGGTTACAATTATGGTTGGTTGTGTCCTCAGCTGCTGGTAGTGATGATTTGCGGCTTTTCATCGTCATCTTCTGCTTCTGCTTGGTTCTCTCTCTTGCCCTCTCTCTAGCCTTTTCCCTTGACTCCCTTGCAATTAGAGGATCCAATAGTGCACTCTTTCTAGTATTTTTTGTCCTTCTCTTCACCAATAAGGAACGTTCTCCCTCTTGCTCCTGATTTATTCCACTTAATGCCACCTCATCCAAACCCGACACCCCTTCACACTCTGATGTTGAAGATGCACTCTTCACCCCATTCCCACCACAATTAATATAATTCTTGTCGATTGCTAGCTGTTTGATCTCGTCTTTTGACTGATTCAACAGCCACTCAACGGTTTTGCTGGCCTTGTCAAATCCTAGAATGTCTTGAAGTCCGAAGAACCTCTTGGCTACTTCCAGAGAGAGTCTCATTCTCCGATCCCTTAGCCCTCTTGCCGTCTTGATCTTGCTGTGCCTATCTCTCTTGCAAATCCTCTTACTCCTTCCCGGGATCTGCTCAGTCTTGTTCGAAACTTCCATGCTGGCACTAGCTGCTTCTGCTAGAGTTTGTGATTGATGATGAGGTAAGACGTGGTCATGATGGTGGTTTGGTTGTTGAGGGAGGAAGATTTCGTTGTCTTCAAAGGAAGGTTGTGGGAAGTGAAGAAAGGAGAAAGAAGGAGGAGAAAGGCTTTGTTGCGTGGTGCTTAGGTTGCTGTCAAAGGGAAAAGGGTTTGACGGGAACATATTGGTTGGGTACTTTGAGATTGTTGCACTTGATGATAACCCTAGCTAGGCTCTGCGAATGGGACTAGATAAAACTTGAGAACGACATGTTCAGTTTTATGAATGAACAATAGAGCAGCAATTCCATCCTTTTCACTTCATTTTAGTTCGCCTGCTCCCCAGCGTTCTACCTGCATAAAAGCAAGATATACAGTTTTGAGAAAGACAACCATTTTCTTACTGCTCTTTTTACCTACTGATGATGATGATGCACCACCGTATATGTGTTCGTTTGTAGCTGTGTGTGTGTGTGAGAGAGAGAGAGAGAGAGAGGTGCTGTACAACTGCCTCCTTGAAGCAAAGTACGTACAACAGTTTGAGAAAGACAGCACAGACAATAATACCTTACAGGCATGAGGGTTGAATAATGAGCTTAGCCACAAAGAGAGAGATAAAGAAGGCAGAGTAAAGATGTGAGTGATAAAAGAACCACCATCCTACAACGGCAATTTATTGCTCCTAATCAGCCACCTTTTTTCTTAATCGTTTCTTTCGAGCAAAAAGTTAAGCTCTCTTTAGAGCCATATTATGAGAATTGAGAAGTCAGTGGATAGATAATGTCCTCTCATCTTTGCCACTTCACGTGGTCGATCCGTAGGTGCCACTCCACGCGCAACTCAAAACCCACCACTCCCCTCCCTCCCTCTCTTCACTAACATAACTTTCTTGTCACATTTCTTTTGATATACTATAAATATATTAATTATGTTGTTATATATATAGTTCATTTTTAATAAGTTTATTTATACTTTTATCACTTTAACCTGTGTTTTCGCTATACCTAGATTGTCTCATTGACCTTGCATGGACTTCAAGTTTTCATCCATGTCTACTGTCTCTGTCTGGCTCATTCTCTGAGACGCGCGCACAGAAAGTGGTTCGAGCGGGAAGGAGTGGGACGTCACATGCCATGACTTTTTATGGGAAGATACACATAACACATTATTTTTGCTTCTTTTTATTCTCGTTGTCTATCCTTCAGTTTATTTATTTTTTAAGAAAAAAAATTCTTTCAAAGAAAGCTGAAAGCCCGAAACTGTACACTGTTTGCCTACACGTGTCCCTCTCTTGCCCCAAAGAAGAGAGAGAAAGGTACAATAATTATTTCAGACCAACGGGCTTCCACTGTGAGGCCTGCCATGGGAAGCAATGCTCCCTTTGACTGGGGTTCCTCACCATGTCATTTTCACCAAAAAGAGAAGTTCCAATTATTTATCTGTTTATCTATCTATCTATCCATCAAAGTCTATTTGAGAATATCTTCTTGTTGGTTTTTCCTTCCCATGCGTGCCTAAGCTTATCCCTTCACCTTATGGCTGAAAATGATCTTGCTCTGGTGCTCTTCGCTGGTGTTGTAGGGTCAAATATGCTTATCATTATTACGTTAGAAACAATAACCGCTAGTCATTACATAGTAATTTTTTATTTCGTTTCTTGATATATTATAAAGCTTTATTTTTGTCACGCAAAGCATTTATAGACCTGATTAATTTAACCTGTGTATATGGCGGCCCTGTACTTATTATTTATTTCAAAATGGGAGGAATAGTCCATTTACCCTTGAATGCCCCCCCTCTCGGCACATCTAAGTGGCCTAACAAACTTTCCTCTTTCCAGTATTTCTTTCCATTTTTACGTGCCGTTCTCCCCACTTAATTTTTTCAACAACTACACCTACTACTTTCCTCTCTCTCTCTCTGTGTAGCAGATAGCTGAGTCTTGCGAGCACTTTAAGAGTGGCATAATTACAAGGACCACATGATTTATGGCAAAGCAAGGGTCGTTCTGGGGTTGCTTTCAAGCAGGAGAGATAACTCTATGACAAGAAAGCAGTGGTGAATGGTGTAGGGCATGAGTGTTAGAGTGCTTGATTATGAGACCACAAAACCAAAACCTACATTGTCATGCCTGCTTAAATCTCAGTGCTTTCATTTCTACAGGATAGGTTTTTCTTTCTTTCTATTTTTCCTTTCAATTTTCCCCTGTACCAGAAAAGATAAAGAAAGAAATCCTCCCATTTGTGGCTGAGATTGCAAGATAGCTTCCAATTCCTTTCTCGATGATATATCAGATCACTGTTTCTCTCTCGTTTCTCCTCGCTTTTCAGACACATATCGATTTGTGGGTTTTAGGGGATGAACCAATTTCCTGTCTCTTAGGTCAATAATTAGTTCCCTCCGATCCGAAGCTGATCATTTGGTTTCAAATTGAAAAAGAAAGATCTGAGTTTTTTATGCTGAAATTATATGTTGTGCAAACTCTTTCAAGCATTCTACTGCAGGTTCTGCTGGGTAGCTAGAACAAGTACAAGCTTTTCCTTCTTATGCTGAAATTAATTATCTCTAGCATATGCATATTTTTCGGGACTAGCAGTTTCTGCGTATATAGATTTTAGAGTTCAAGTATTTCTTAACGAATTTAACTTTGAGGCATTTTGGGAAAAAAAATCTTTTATATATATGAATTTATTATATTAGAATTTTTTTTTTTATACCAAAGATATATCTCAGCCGACAAACAAAGAACAATCTCATTAAGGCAGAAAATTGTATCTGAACTGTTTAGTTACTACTCATATCAGAAAACTGTAACCCTTTCTAACTCTTAGTTCATGTCTGTCTATAGGTGCGTGCGCTATATCCTTGGTGCGTGCCAGAAGAGAAAACTTAAGTAGTGATTAAGGCATTACATGTTCATAAAGAAAAAGGTATCCAAATTTTGTCATTGGAGCTTTCCCTTGGCTCCTAGTCCCCTCAACATCAGAACCTGACTATATTAATCGACATGTTCTGAGTGAAGTAGATATACTATAAGTCCGACTTGTTTGGCTCATCCTTTGGAATTTTTTGCCCTAATAATTGAAGTAGCTTTTGACATAAAGGTGTGCCACAGTTCAATTAAGAGCAAGGTCTTCTTGTATTATTATATATACATTCTCTTTTTTATCAGTTATGATTTGATTAGATGGCCCCTAAAGTTTCTTTCACACTTTAGTAAACCCCTTTCACAATATCTATGTTAAAGATAGGGCCCAATGATTTGATGCTTCAAAACTATATATATACAGCAAGTTTCTGTTAGTTTACATGTTATACAGGATGCTGTCCAAAAAACATTTAGAAACAACAAATAACACTTATTTCATCTAGTAAAACCTTTGATTTGTCTCAAACATTACCTCATTCATAAAGTTCAAAAAAGATTCTGTAGCCCAGAACCTGCCATATTGTGGTGCAACATCATATATAGTTGCTATTTCATATCAGTTTATGTATAATAAATTAATTAATTTGTGTTCCTGCTTTGCCAAGCCTAAGCCTTTATTTGGAAAGAGAAAAAAAAATTTTTTTTTTTGGGGGGGGGGGATATTAGGAAAGAAAATAAGAAGATAGTGCAACATCATTTATAGTTGCTATTTCATATCAGTTTATATATAATAAATTAATAATTTGTGATCCCGCTTTGTCAAGTCTAAGCCTTTATTTGAAAAGAGGAAAAAAAAAAAATTTTTTGGAGGAGAATATTAGAAAAGAAAATGAAAAGAAAAAAAAAAAAGCTTTTATAGGAAGCCGATTTGACTAATTTGGCTTGGGAACAATGTTATGATTTGAATAATTAACTTGTATTGCATGGACAGCATGTTTTGTTGTTCTCTAACATAATTTAACGAACATGTCAATTTTTTTTTTTTTGAAACCGGCGCAATGTTGGACGGGAAATAAGCTAGTTTCTATTCAACCTAGCTAATTGAACCTAAATGGCATGAGGTTATGATATTGACCTTTTTCTTAGAGAAAGGGTAGCGCGTGTTTGTGATTTCTCTACTACTCTAATCGTATACTCTTTATTTGTCATGTTGCTTTTGGTTTAGGATGAAATATTAAAATGTTATAAACAAGTTAACATGTAAAATTATTTAAAATGATTAACTTTGTGAAAGAGCACTACAAACCAGAATTCGTATAATAATGAATAAGCGTATGCCTTTGACAATGATCACTTCTCAAATCAATAAAAGTTAATCTTTTCTCTGATATGACCCATTGTCCCTTTAACTGCTGGAGCTCAACATATTGATTATCTCTTACGTACTCGTTAATATCTATCTTACACACCTAAAATCAGTCACGCTGATGGATTTGATCCTTTTTACCACTGCAATGATTAAGAATGAAAGATATTTATACAATATTAAGAACATAGATTTTACATGACGCAATTAAGAGATGGGATATATACAGAGCTTGAGGTGTACGTTCTTATATTCTCCAGATTCTACGAGTTTTAAGTTTTCATAATCTTAAAGATTTGCAAAGAACATGTTTCAAACGACAGAAACGAAAATCATCATTGAGTCATCTATTTTTCTTCCTTCTCTATCCTTTCTATATTTTGTTTTCATTCTTTCCCTTCAATTCTCACACTTATCATATAGGAGCTTCACAGTTAGTGTTTTAAAAATTGAATCCCAATTTCCACAAACTTCGTGAAACTGAAATCGTAATTATTTTTAGTGAAAAAGACGAAAATTACTTCCAATCCAGTTGAACTTTAGAATTTGTGTATGTTATGTGTGTGTGCGTGTATACACCCTTGATTTTTCAAACTTTAAAATTAAGTTCCTTAGCTTTTCTTTCTTTTTTTTTTTGGGACGTTAAGTTCCTTAACTTTTACACGTCCTTTTGTATACTACTTTTTAACCTTAACTCAAGATGTTACATCAGATTAATTTAGACTGAGTCAGGAGTAAATCTTTTGTGGCAGCATGTTAATTACTGGAAAGTTCGATGTAACATTTAGGTTAGCACTGTTTAGAATCATTGGAGAAACATGTATTCCTTGAATGTAAAAATTTAAAACCGCTATATTTTTTTAGTTTAAATGCTTAAAAATCATTTGCACACGCATCCTAGAATCAAGTGGATTGTAGCATATTCCCCTTGCTTTTATGTGCAGCCAAAATTGACTTTTCCAGCTTCTTTTCTTCTCGTGATCATCATCACTTTTGCCTTCTGCTGTTCAACATTATTCTTCAGCATCTGCAATTCCTTTCTCTGGGGAAAAAAAGGAAAAAAGAAAAATCTATTTTCCTTAATTGCTTCCATCACCATCGATCTCCGTTTCTTCGTAGCTTCAAAGAGTTGCAGCATGCTGCTTCACGATAAGGATTAATTTGGGCAATAATTAAATTCTTGTGTGGATGGCACATCTCCATTCAAATCAATCATTCCAATGTCGTCCTTTGTGTCCTGTATCATGTTTCCAAGCCCTATATATTCTCATCAGAATGAGCATGCTTGACCTCTTACTTTCTTTTTGGGGTCACACATGCTTTGATTCTTTTCTTAAGTATCTCTGTGGATAAGCATCGAGTCTGATCTTATGCATATATATTATTTACACTATATATCTAAAAGTGAATATCCAGGAATAAAGAAAATTAGCATTTCTTCAACAAGTGTGAGAGGGGTATATGTACATATATAATTAATATACGCTTTCATTATCACTAAGAAGTAAATATACGGATAGGTAGTAATAATTTTTTTTTTTTTTAAATTTAAACTCAACAAAATATCTACAGACGGAGGACTTATCTGTATTGGTGCAATGTAGTCAAACTATATTAATTGGACTAATAATAGAGATAAGAATTAAAAAAAAGAAAGAAAGAAATTGGCTTCTTCTAATTTGCTTAAAAGTGCGGCCTCAAAAAGGGGTAACAAATTTATAAGTGCTACTTTCTCATTACTTTTTGTACTGATTATCTCAATATATGCTATTTAGACCAATATTATTATCAGCATAAAGGAGGTGCATAATAATTAGGCGTCAAAAATTATTAATTAGATACTTATTTTTTTTATAAGAGATAAGAATACATAGAGGTTGAACCCATAACATAACACACATCAATTTATAATGGTACCAAACAGTGCAGTTCGTATTATATTATAAATTATGAAAAGAGTGATGATGTACCAAAAATTCTTGAATGAGTAATAAATATGATACAGATAAACTTAAAAAATAACTGTTCATATATACTTGAATTGATAGCATCCACTTCAAGGTGTTGCTAGCTAGAGAGACCTTCATATCAGAAAAGTCCATAGTGCGTTGCGAGCTATTCAGAATGGATATTTATGGGACTTTTTCTTATTGTCTTTCCCACGAATTCACTGTGTCCATATGCTTCTGAAAAAGAAAGCTAAAGAAAATGATAGATTGCAACATGAATCATAGGTTTTTGAAAATAACTCTCGATTTTTTTTTCATGTCCTGATATATACAAAAGGGTACTGTCTTTCCTCTTGTTCCTTTCTGGTTTGTTCTCATATATATGTAGATCATAGGTATAATAAACTAACTAAATTCAGATAATTAGTACAAGATGAATAAATTGCCGCTTCAAGTCAAGATTTAGACCTCTCCCCAACTTCAAATTTCAATTAATTAGCAATTAATGATATGTTCTTCTATCTTCCGTCTCATTATTGAGCAACATTGTAATATCATATTGCATAGATCTCCTTTTATAGTTATATATGTTAGGATCTAGAGTGTAATTAACTCGGGTATTTTCGTTGGATTTTCTTTTTCATTAGACTTTTTTTTTTTAGAACAGATATATATATATATATATATATATTGTAAGCTTGACACTACAACTTAATCCAGAACCAGAATCATAAAACATTATATCCATGAGTTTTTTCTACTTATATATATATATATATCTCCTTTTTAGTCCAATTTATGTGAGACTTGTTCCCACTTTTAATTCAGTTTTGATCCCAACAATGTGTTTTTAAAACCCTTAACACCAATAATATACATGATGTGGTTATCTGAAAGCAAGAAAATGACTTTTGAGGAGGGTCTATTATGACAGTAACAAGTCATCATGAAGAGAAATGTCACTTGCTTTAGCTAGGTTACTATTTACTGCTTATGTTACACCCAGATTCAATTCTTCTATACATACACATTAACAGTCAAAACTTATGCAGCTTTTTAGTCGATAAGTGCGTTCACTTTATAACTACTATTTGAGACATCCTTGGCTTGTGTGATAGTCATGTCTTCCATTTAATGGAAAACTATCTCATCTCACAAACAGTGAATAATTGGGACTCCTTTTAATTTTGAACACAAAGGAAGAGGGGCCAATATAGAGCTATTGTGTCAGCTATCGTCACAAACAGACTCAGACTCCATCAGAAAATGCTCACCTGAGAAAGTTGAAGCCTATATGGCCCTATTATTTGTGTAGTTTTTAATTAGAATCTCGTACTGTGTTCATTATATAGTGCATATATAGCTGTAAATAGATAAATAGAGATAATGGCAGGTTCATGAATCATGTACAATAAGCACACACACACACAGAAAAGGGGTGGGAGTGGAGGTGACAGAAAGACATCTGCATTAAGATGGGCATGAGGGAGGGATCATGATTATATGACTTATTTACAGACAAGATGGTATAGGAAATGACATTCAATGAGTGTGTAAATTGAAGCATATAGCTTTACATCTTCTGAGGTATATTCATTTATGTATATACTATACATCCACCAATTATATTTTAGAAACGTTTTTCTTTTTTATTTCAAAACCAAACAGACTTTACGATTCAAAGAATATTTACACAGAAGTATTCATATTAGCAGCATATAGCTTTACATCTTCTGAGGTATATTCATTTATGTATATACTGTACATCCACCAATTATATTTTAGAAACGTTTTTCTTTTTTAATCCAAAACCAAACAGACTTTACGATTCAAAAAATGTTTACACGGAAGTATTCATATTAGAAACAGGATTTGTGCCTTTGCCCATTTAAATTATGGGACCATTTTCTATCAATCTTCATTAACAACAAATTTTTTTAATACTTTTAGAAAGTTGTAAGGTATTATTATTATTTTTTTGGCCAGAGAAAGTCATAAGTTAATTTAAAAGTCGTTAAAGAAAATGATAACGGGCGGTTAAAAATATTAAGGATTGAAATATCTTTAAAAGATTTCTTACAATATTTTAACTATAATAATTACTTAATTTAAGATTCTATGTGTGTGTGTGTTTGGATAAACTTTTTGCCAAATTGAGGGGACTTTCAAATTCAAATGTGTTTTAAACATACCGTACCATCAGTGTTTCCAACAAAAAGTTCAGATCTCTCCAAACAAAAAATATCATTAATTAAAGTCTCAAGGAATTTTACATGTTTAGGCCTCCGATTAATTTTAATATGTTTTGACTTTTTTTTTGGCCAACAATATGTTTTGACTTGAGGCTTCTAAGGACATGTTTAGTTTATCTTTTGGTAAATTAAACCATGATTTCTAATATCATTTTTTTTTAGTTTTTAGTTATCTAAACAGTGGTAAATTTCTCTGCTTTTATCTAAACTTCGTTTTTATAAATTGTGGTTATTCTAAACTATATTTTACAAAAAGATAAGCCAAACCGGCATTAAGACCACACACTTTAATCATGCACAATTTTTCTACATTAGAAAAAAACAATGCACTTAAAGTAAAATTTAATTGAAACATTAAAATTTTGTACAAATATTCGTTTGTTGTCAAACTTTATATTCATAATTTTTTTTGCCAACAAACTTTGTATTAGGAAATTATTATCAATTTATATTGATATATATAATGAAATATATAAAAAGCCAATAAACTTTAAATATTGTTGAGTTTAAATGGGTAATTCTCACAACGTAACTTTTCATTAATTATAAATAGTGTAATTTATTATAGATTTTGTTTCACTGGAAATTAACAAACTGGGAATTCACCTATCTCATATGGGCCTGGATCCAACTCACTCTGGCCATCGAAAGCCAACCAGAAATTGCACCACAAGCCAGCTTGCATTTTCGCTGCTCCTACGCATTCGAGGTTGATTTGTTTTGTCCCTGTTTTCACTTTTCACATAGAATCCCTTCGCAGTAGATGACAAATCAGTGGACCAGAGTCGTCGTGAAAAAAGAAGGAAAAAAAGATGCTCAATACACTGATGCATATCATTTCATTTAGGCTTTTTTTTTTTGGACCCTATTTTTAGGCAAGAAAGTTTAGCAGAATCTTTTATGAACACGTCTCCATACTTTATAGCTAGTCGTAAAGTTATGAATAGTTTCTCAAACTTGGTGAGAAGAGAAAATGTATCTAGTTTTTTCTCCAGTTATTTTAAAATATTATTATTTATCTATTACAGCATAACATAAATTTGGTTGCTTTAAGAGGAAGTGCCATGTGCATGTAAAAATTTTTGTAATGTAGCATTTAATTTAACTATTTGTTTTATAGTAAGTTTTAAAAGATCAATTAGTCGTCGTGCGCATCTCCATCGAATAGTCATGTCATCCAGGTGCAGAAAAGCTCACTCACTGCAGCCATGGTCACTGGTTCCAAGCATTTTGGATTGGATTGACTTGATTTCGTTTTAACGGAGGTTCATTTTGTTTTCAATCAGTTTGGTTCTTCAGTCTTGCCGATCCGGATTCGTTCGTGAAAAAGAAACAATGTGCCAGGATTCGTAGCTTCCTATATTCAGGCACCGCGCGAGCAACCCATTTGATGGATCTTAATGAGAATTGGATGTGACCGGTAATATTAATTCACTATTTTTTTTTATTGCTTTAGTTACCAATGTAGGAAGGAACGGTGTTGACAATATAGATCTTGGATACGCGTTTGTGTTGTGATTTGTTAGGTTCTTAGCAGAAGAAAATCAAGTAATTGGGCAGTTATCTGAAGTGGAGCTCTTGCTGTTGTAGCGTTTTAGAGAAACAAGTCTGAAAGTTGATACATTCTCTTCCGTGTTACTTCGGGATCCCAGGCTCCCCCATCTTGTAAAAATTCAGAATTTATTCCTATTAAAAAAAATCATTTGTGTAAATTGATGCATACTTTTGGATTTGGATATCATGAAGACGCTGCCGGTTTTCTAGCAATAAATGTTTCCCATACATGATGCAGATGGCATTTTGATAAACCAAAGCTCGTATTAGCTTTTTCTGCTTCTCTTTCCAGATATGAGTGGGTCTCATTGTCTTAAAGTCAAAACAGAACTCAGTCCAACTCCAAGGGTTAACCCAGAATCTTTTCAAAGATGGATTTTTGCCATTTGTGCTATCAGGTTTGATCTTCATCAAGGCCAACTCGTTGAAGAATGTTATCCACCTGGCTGTCTTACGCATGATGAGGAGCTTGAAGTCGCTTATAGTTCGTTTCCTGATTCTGTTACCCAGCATAAAAACCGCTCAGGCATCCATGATTGTATATTCTTTTTTCAGATTGCATTGGCTCCCAAAATCTCATACTGGCAACGTTAATCTTGCCGCTGTTTCTAGATACATGTATGGCCATGTATTTAATAGACAGAGACACGATGAGAGGCTAAAACGAGGAGGAAAGCAGAAGTCTATCGTCATATTGTCCCATAATCCTTATTCTAGTGTGTTCAAACCTTTGTTACAAATTGTAGGTCCCTTGTATTTTGACATTGGTAAGAAAGCTCTGGAGCATATTGCTTCTTATGTTTCAACTTGGTCCGCTCCTGTTCCCGGTAAACTAATGGATCTTCCTATTGGGAGTGCAACTCTTAAAGTGAGCTTGCCTCCTGCTCATTGCCTGCCCATGGAAAGTGGTGTATCCTTAGAAGACAATTCTTCTGTGGCACCTGTTCTTCCTAATAATCAGTATATCCCACAGGGTCTTTTTCAGGATACAGATATTTTTGTACATTCAAAAGCCTTTTGTTGCAACTTTGGTTGTTATGAGAGTTGTCACTTATTGGTGAACCCATTCTGATCATTGCACCCACGCCTCCCCAGTGTTGTGAAGCTGTTGCCAGTCTTGTGAGTTTGGTTGCGCCGTTACTTTGTAGTGTTGACTTTCGACCTTATTTTGCGATCCATGACCCTTTGTTTGCACACTTAAACTCACTTAAAGAAGGTGAAGCTTTTCCTCCATTGATTTTAGGGGTGACCAACATTTTCTTCCTCAAAGCTCACCATAACTTCCCCCACGCTGTCTCAGTTGGTGGCCCTCCCAATTCAAGCGGGTTTTCCTTCTCGACTAGATCTTCTTCCACGGGCAGATTATCTGGTGGAGCAGAAGGTAAAGGGTTTTCACAGCTTTCCTGGAAGAAGTTTTCCCCTTCAAGTTTGTTGGACACTGTTAAGCTGCGGAGAGATGGTCCTCTTTTTCTCATGACAGAACATAAAGAAGCCATTTGGAGTACTTATTCTGCATGACCAAGCCAGGCAACTCTATCTTAAATAGGCTTATAGATGCTGGGATATCGCCAAGAGCCAAGAAGTCGATGTCAGTTGTAAACAATGAGATATTACGAAGGCATTTCTTGGAACTCACTAATAATTTTTTGGCCCCTTCTGGTCCATATTTTAGGACTACAACACCACTGGAAGGATATTCTCCATATGTGGATCCGCCTTCTCTTCCTCAATTTAATGTTGACAAGTTACTTGCAAATTTATCAGCGAGAAGTCCAGGGAAGTTCTTATTAAAGCAGATGACATCAAATTGGCGTGAATTTTTGTATAGGTGATGACTCCCTTTTGTCACTTACCTCTTTGTGCATTTGTATTTTACTTTATGACTTTGCTTTGAATTTGTTGTTCTACACTAGTTTGATTGTTATATTTAATTTGCTTGATGTTTTACATACGTAAGACATGAAGATGATTGAGTATTTTTTATCAGGCGGTTTATGAAAGGACCCAACTTTATGCCATGGTTTCAGAGGAGGCATGCTGTTGCTGAACAAGAACAAGATAGATTGTGGAGGGATGCAAGAATGAAATCTGACATACAAGGGCTTATATCTAAAATGTCTGAGATAGAAATTGTGGATTTCTTTGATGCTATAGAGAGGCATCTCCTTAGAGAAGTACAGGTAACTTGCTATCCTGGGGTCCTTTAAATATGATATGCAATTGATTCACTGTGTTACTATTTGCCTGCAGGAATAAAAGATTCCATGTTCAAATATCTTTAATCAGTTATTTCTTTCAAGTTTAAGTATTAAAGCAGTTGACATGGATACTTAATGATATACATCAAGGGTTTTGAAATTATGAGCCATGGGATAATAGGATGAATTGAGATGAAATTGTCCCATGTTTTCTTTAGAAAAACCTATCATTTACTCTGTCTTGTTTGTTGTTCGATCTACCATGCCCTTACTTAGGCTTGAACAGAGTTTTTTATAGTTCCTTTGGTCCTTTTGTGATATATGTGTATCTGCACATATATATTCATTGCATAATGTAGAAATCTACTAGTGAGAGAGAAACAGATGGAAGAGAGGTATTAATAGAATCCTTAAATCACTAAACGAAATTATTAGTACAGGCCCTCAACCGCTACATATTGACATTGACACCCTTACTCTAACCTTCTTGCGACCCATGTTCTAGTGCTTAATCTGATGCACTACGGCTTGTTATATGCCAAAGGACAATATTTTTTAATTGTAAATGGAATATGTTCCGTGCTTTTATATCCCTGTTAAATGCCATCATCAGCTGCAGCAATCTGGAAGGGACGAGGTAAATTCCGCAGCAATTTGTCATAAACTAAGGGCAGATCTACGGGTTGTTGTCAATGTACTTTCAAAGGACAAGCAACAGATCATACTTTCAAATCCATAAAGGGCATCCCTTCTGCAAGGAAGTTCTTAATTGACCGAGCATCCCGGGTGCCCGTTCTTACAAGTTGAGGTTGTATCTTTCACTTCACCAAGGCTAAGAAAGCATCAATCAGGTGGTCTTGGGCTTATATACTGTCTTCTAATGTTGCTGCAGCCTGCAGGGCACACTATAACTTATCAATAGCTTCATTATGTCTGATTGGAAGAAGTTCTCTGACTCTTGACAAGTCATGTGGGGTAAGACTAATTTTCACAGATGTAATTTTCCCTTTTGTCAAGCATAGTTAACAGAACATATATGCTAAATTTCATGTTTTTCTTAAAATAAACAGCTGTCATAAGCGCCATTTTTTCATCAATCCGCTTCAGAGGCAGATGTTGGATGACTTATTCCTTGGCAAGCATGCATGCATTTGCGAACACAATTAAACAAAGAAGATTTTACTTACTATCAAATTTTTATTATCATTATTATTATTTTGTTTAAGGGCAAGTTTAAGCTTCATGTTGGAAAAAGGGCTATGCCTCTTCCCGGAATCAATAGATATACATACGTGGGACTGGTGCAATTGTTTCTGTTGAGGTTAGTGAATGAAATCGAAGTTTATGCGTCTTTGATGACGTAAAACTCGTTTAGTTATTTTAAAGCATCAAATGGGTGCTGAATTGGAATTCTTTTATTGATGCTCTAGGATGCACGGCTCTCTGCACTTGCCTCTATGGATTCGCTGTTCAAGGATAGAGAAAGCAAGGCTTTGCAGGATTCTTTTGCCTTTTGGGAATAAGATTTTGAAAAGGTTTGATGCTAAGTAACCTGAAAATGCCCCAGTTGCTCTAAAGCAAACCTATTCAAAATCTATTTTCCCAAAAATGAGATATAACGAAAACGCAAACCCTTCTCTCCCAACCCATGCTGGTGGAAATTGAACCTTGGTACTTTTTCTGCTGTGAAGTTGCGTTAATGTTTATTCTGATTTGAAGTTGCTTATTAATAATTTTTTGGAGTAGTTTTTGGCACTGGGATCCCCATTTTAAATTTTTAACCATACCAAAATATTAAATACATAATTTTTGGGGATGAAGTGTCGATATTAAGCACCAGTTACGTTGGTTTCCCCGGACAAAAATGAAATTTGCATGTGAGGCAAATTGTAGATGCAGAGCCAGAGCGGGGGTTAACTTTGATTGTTTTGCATTTCGACATCCTTAATTTAGTGACTTCAATTACTAAGAGACAATTGATCCGAATTATCACTCATCTTAATGAAATTTGAATGTAGGATTTCTTAATCAAAATATCCATTACTGAATACTTGAGATATCTCTTTGGACACACTTAATTCGAATTTTGAATGTAATGAAAACAGACAAAAATGATTTTTATCAAGGTTGTGGCGTGTTTCGATAGAGGCATTTACCTGTTACTTCAGTGCTGGATCTGCTGTATCATGGTGTTATTATATGGTGCAACTACAGACTACGACTGAGGTTGATTGCTGAAAGAAAAATCAGGAGTTTTCGGTTGAAAAAACTCATCCACCACAATTTGGGTTTATCTCTAAAATTTATCTCTAATCAATGTCTATAGTAAACGGTATTTTTCATATGTCATAAACAGTAGGATTTAATTTAGACTTTGGGTAACATACAAAGTCTATATATATAAAGTCATTTCCTTCCCATCTCTATTTTTCTTCAATTCAAAAGAATGTGTTAATTGTTGCTTGTTGAGAATTTATCGTTGGATACTTGGATTTAACGTTTTGATCTCCTCCCCACCATAGACAGCAGTCAATCCCCCACCGTTGACTGTGTGTGTGTTTTTTTATAGGATTTATTATATACAGTGTAAAGCTGGTTAGAATCTCTGGAGGGGAAAAGAAAAAAATCACACGCCCTTTCATATCATCCAAAGAATGTTATTTTTTTTCTTAAATCTAGATATTGTAAATTATAAGTTTTTAAATATATTTTTTTCATCAATGCTTAATTACTTTGATAAGATTGTGGCAAGAAAATTAATTTGATAATATATATCTAACAGCTTCAATTTTTTTGGTTAGCACCAAAATATTTTTATCTGTCAGCTAAAGATTAATCACTTTAAGACATAGTAATCACTAAAGTGAGTATTGTCTCTTCCAACCAAATATTTTTCACATACAAATTAAATCATATTCCCTCTGATTTTATTTATAAGATATTACTACTCATTACATAGATATTAAGGAAACAAAATTATATTCTCAAATTTATAAAAAGTTAGTATAAATTTTTAATTTTTCCTCTACTGATTAAAGATTAACACAATTTACGAGATAAAAAAGTTATTAAAAAAAATTAAAAAAATTAAATAAAAAAATAATATAATACCTTATAAATAGGATCAAATAAATTTTTAAAATAATATCTTATAAATTTAATACGAGGGAGTAAACAGTATATCTAACCTGCAATGTCTATCAAACCATTCCAATAGCTTTAATTTGATTTTGACATCGCTCGGTTTCTTGATTCACTGTTACAGAGGAGGAGAGTGGGAATTGATTTGTGGGTGAAAATGATAGCAGAAATGTGGTTCATATTATCTGAAATTAGAAAGCGAGAATGGGCCACCTCTCTCTCTCTGTCTATATATATATATATATATATATATGAGACTATGATATATTTAGATTAACTTATCTATAAGTTATTATAAGAAAAATTACTTATTCATAATAAATTATGAAAATAACTAATTATGATAAAAATAATTTATATTTAAATATTTTTATCTCATAAGTGATTTTGAGAAAAAAAAAATGTTTGGATATTTGGATTTAAATGATTATTGGATGGTAATAAGAAGAAAAAGTGAAATAAGTGATTATGAAAGGATGAGTGATTATTACAAATAAAAAAAATTAATTTTTTCCATAAGCACTAATTAGAGATATAAATATTTATTGAAAAGTAATTTTTATTTGTTAACTCCAACACTTAATATCATCCCATTTCCAAACTGGCACTACTGTTACTAGTATTATTGGAATTCGAATATCTTTCGGGGCAATTTTGGTATTATGCATCGAAGTAGCAAACAGTTCAGAGCTATTTACATACCCAAGAATTTCATATTCCCTTCCACCCATTGGTTCACTAAATTCAGAAGTGTTAATATATGAAACAAAAAGCAACCACAATTAATTTTGATTCTTTCTCAGACGTATTGAAATTTTTTTGAAAGCTGACAAGAAAACTTTAATTGATGTCGGAGATATGGAAGGTTTTGCTTAATGAATCAACCCCCCCTAAATGTGATTAGCTTGCGAGTCATTATCATGGGGTGGTCTATTCATTACTATGGTCGAAATTCCATGTGATTTTGGTCGTTTTGAAAGATTCTCTGAGCTTTTCTTCACTCGTTTTTACACTCTTCATCATTCTTGGTCTCTAATAATACATTCAATCCACAAACGAGAAAGAGTTAGTGAGCTTGGAATGTTAGGATTATTAAGTCTCAAACTGTGTGTGCGAGAGAATTATATAGACACTGATTCAAATATATAACATAATATTTTAGCATAATTTAAATATAACAGGAATTTATATTTGAAGTATAATATTTATATAAAGATAGGCAGGCAAAGAAGAAAATGATGTGAATGAAAACGACAAATAGCCCATCCCTTCAACCACAGGGAGTGGTCCTCTCCAGAATCGACTGTTTGATGCCACTATACATCTTATCCTACACTCATTGATTTTCTCTCTCTCCGTTATCCTGCGCACCCCTTCTTCTTTGTCCAATAGAGACAATTCCACGTAACAAATAGAGTATTTATTTGCACTCAAAATAAATAAATAATGAATTACACACACGCCCATCAACAAAATTTCACCATTTTCATCATCATCACCCAAGTTTTGAATCGAACCCACAATTTGCAAATCCAACCTGCACCCACCATGTCATCATCAAGTGGAATGGATTGGAGCTATGAAGAAGAAAAGGCGTTTGAGAATGCCATCGCAATGCATTGGATTGGGGAAGACTCAAAAGAGCAATGGGAGAAGATAGCATCAACTGTTCCCAGCAAAAGCATGGAGGAACTGAAGCAACATTACCAATTGCTATTAGAGGATATAAGTGCAATAGAGGCAGGCCATATTCCTCTTCCCAACTATACTGGAGGAGAAGAAGCCACTTCTTCAAGTAAGGAATTGCATGGTTCTTCCAAAGCTTCCACCTCAGACAAGAAATCCAATTGCAATTTCAGAAGTGGGTTTTCTGGGTTGGGACATGACTCATCTGGGCATACTGGTAAAGGAGGCTCTTCAAGATCTTCAGAACAAGAAAGGCGAAAAGGGATTCCCTGGACAGAAGAAGAGCATAGGTACTTCCCCAATTACAATTGCTTAATTTCTTTGTATCTCAACATCAAAATTCAAAAGATTCCATTGGCCTTGTCAGCTGCTCTTATCAACTTCCAAGAGAGTAATGGGGAATCCGTGACTGGCAAAGTTCAGAATGGTCTGAATTGAATGTCAGACAGAGATGGAGTGTCATATTGTGTTGTGTCAAATAAGTGTTAAATACTTTCATCAAATTCACCAGATTTGAAATTGTGTCCTGTATCCGTATCACTACTGTTAATGGGTCTTCAAATCTGTTATTTCAGGTTATTTCTTCTTGGTCTTGACAAATTTGGAAAGGGAGATTGGAGGAGCATATCAAGGAATTTTGTAATGTCTAGGACACCAACTCAAGTGGCAAGCCACGCACAGAAGTACTTTATTAGGTTGAACTCCATGAATAGAGATAGGAGAAGGTCAAGCATCCATGACATAACAAGCGTTAACAATGGGGATGTGGCCTCTAACCAGGCACCAATAACAGGGCAGCACACAAACACAAACCCATCAGGCACAATGGGTGTAGGACAATCTGTGAAGCATAGGGCTCATCATCCCCATATATCTGCCGGTTTAGGGATGTACGGAGCACCAGTAGGGCACCCAGTGGCTGCTCCTCCAGGACATATGGCATCTGCTGTAGGGACACCTGTGATGCTTCCTCCCGGACCCCATCCTCATCCTCATCCTCATCCTCCTTATGTTGTTCCACTTGCTTACCCTATGGCTTCCCCAACAACGCACAGATAACTACTCCTTTGGATTTCGTGTTACTTTCAGCATGCTCTCAGAAGAGGAGCAACTACTCCTCTCTGTGCAATGAATCTAATGACTGTTTTAGTTTAAATTCTACTCAAGTGTACTTTTGGGCGAGGAATTTTGTTAAATCCTTAGTACTATGTGAGACTTTACTAGTAGTAGACTCAGGACTAGTTTTTCTTTTTTAGGTCTTTCGCCCCTTCCCCTTTTCAGTGGTGGATGTCATACTGCAAAATTGTGTCATGGTGTACATTGTTATGGAAATAAATCTATTGTAAACACCAAGGAATTAAAGCAAGTTAACTTGTCTACTGCTAGGTTTAACATGCGCACTTCCTGTTTCATAGCGTTGTGCTATAACTATTTAAGTGATGGATACATAGATATATACATATATATATATAATTCTTGAGCTCATAGCATAAAACTATCCTCTAGACACTGTATCAGCAGTCATAAGCCTTTCCCATGACCATATGACATTGGATGAATTATTGAGTAAAGATAGAGGGATGAATAAGGAGAGAGATTCTTTGGAAGAAGTCGAAGTCAATGTGAAAATCTGTACAGGCAGTGTCAGACACAACTTATGGTACGTCTATATCTAATTCATTCGTCGGGTCTTTAATTCATATGATTGGTTCCGTCTAATCTATTCAAAAATCGGGTTGTAACAGTAGCTAGCTAGACAGTAAGAGTAAAGAAGAGAGTCGACAAGGGAGGAGAGAAGGCACAAGCAGACAGGGAACATGTCCGACAAGATCCTACTATTTAGCTAAAAAATCGTCAGATCAAAGGCATGCCAGGCACAGAACAAATCAATCTTTCTGCTTCCATTACAAGCTGCTTCAAATTTAGTTCACTATAGCAACTGAAATTTTGCATTAGCTCGCCCACTATCAGATGCAACTTACAAACATGGGTGTTCCGTCCTTCGTTGGAGCCACGACACGTGGCACACTCTGATGTTAAAGAACTGAGAATAAATTACAACGTCTAACTAAGAAAACCTAAACTTTTTAAATGACTAGGTCCAATCTTCACACCATAACCCTCGCAATGCACAGAATTGAAAAGGCGGGCAAGGGAATTGCTTCTCTTTTTCTATTCGGTTAATATTTGATAAAGAAAAGTTTTGGAGATTTCCAACAAAACAAATGATAAAAACAACTCTTAACCACTGTTATAACATCCGCGAGGGGCATGCTATGAGTCATTTCCCCTGCATTCCCTTTCTTTTTCATATCCATCTTGTTCTCTCTTTCCCTTCCTCCTAAATCCCCAACAAAACCCAAATCAGATAATGAATATACTACTTGAATTGTCATATGCTTATGGTCAAACAAAAATGATGTTAACCTGAATCTAAGATGGAATGTACAAAGATGTTGAAAATTACAAGATATGCCTGTGAGCAGATATCTAACAAGAACTCAAAAAGATCACTTCGACTTTAAACGAAGATGGCCATTAAGACAACGGTATATAAAACATTTTCGTCCCCACTTCCACCATATTGGCAGCAAGACACGGCGTCTCCTTACTCTGTTTCCCTAAATAACAAAGGAATAATAATAATAATAATCAGGTAATTAGAATTAAAATTGCCCTATAACTACAGGATTTTGATTTCAATGTCTAGGGAAGGAAGGAAAATAATTTAAAAACAAAACGTAAGTGCAGTTTTTAAGTATTTGCTATCATGTTCTCCAACATAAACAGGAGTTCAACTGAGCAACATATGCTTTAGATTATTTGGGGGGCAAAATAGTTTTTCACCATATCATATTTTATTGAAGAATTTGAAAGCAAATACTTAAACTTCATCTTAGTTTTATTCGGTATTATTTAATAATGCGGGAGTTAAGATGGCATTCCTCCCTCACAACAGAATGAAGACCTCTTTTCACCATCCTTCCCTCTGATTATGTCAAAATTGAGAAGCTTCCCGAAAAATAAAACCTGAAATTCATCAACAGCAAAACAAAGATAATTCCTCACTTTTTTCTTCGAAACAGTACATTCCCCATTGTGACTGCAAATTTGAAAAGATGGGTTCTAGCGAAGGCCAAAAGTTCATCTGAATTTTGAGGACTTTCAAAACAGTTTGAAGGCCAGCTTTGGAAGGAATGCTATTTTCCAGCTCAAATTCAGGACTCTCACCCAGCAATACCTTCATAATGGAAAGATAATCAGTGCCAAGTCAGGAACAAGGAAAAGACCAGCGAACAGTCCCTAGTGGAAATATCACCACATACTATACTGGCAAAAGGATGTACCTTGATCACTGCAGTGGCAGAAGATGATATAGAGCGGAGATTATAACTGCATAGAAAATATCAATGTCAGGTTGAAGTGCAACAAAGATCATAATGGAATAAGCACCAAAAGCATGAGCTACAAACCCCCCCTCCAGAATGACAAGCATCTTTCCACCAGAAAGAACATTTAACATCTTTGTCATCTGTGCATAACCATTGGGAGTGACCTGCATCATCAAAGGAAAATTTAAAACTTGGGGAAATGCTTATTTTTGTAATTTAAATTTAAATATATCGTATGTTTCTAGAATCTCAAAAAATGAAGCAGCATATCGTTCAATAAAATGAGGTCAAAGCATAAGGTTGATTAAGTTCTATATCTGGCAATTTGGTGCAGTTTATTGCATAGTACAAATTTTGAGCCATTACTGCATCCAAAATTTTTAACCCAAACAGGAAAGTGAATAAATGAATTTCTTACATCACAACATCCTAGGGGATCGCCTCTTGCAGCATCAAATCCCGCTGATATGATGGTGAAATCCGGAGCAAACTCAGAAGCTGAAAAAAATACAAATCAAATGATATAAGATATTTAGGCAGGTAATATTACGTGTTTCATTAAGATACCATCAGTTGGAGAGAGGACTGAAGGTGGAATAAACTACAGAATAGAAAGAACTAATGCATGGGCAAGAAGACTTAATCATTTACAGACATTCAAATTAGGAAACGAATATTCAACACTCGCTAATTAAACCATCCAGGAAAAAATGTGAAGCCCTTTCCACATATTATGAAGTTCTGCCAGAGCATTCTATCCCAGCTTTATTTTATTTTCTATTCTATTTAATTTGTTCCATGTTGAACACAGTAAGGCAGCCCAAAGAGGCCCTCTGAAGTCTGAAGAATTAACCAAAGACCCAAATCCAGATGGAACTTCCACTTTGAGGTGCAACGATGAGAATGTAGGTAAAGTTAAACAAAAATGGTTCATTAAACAAAAAATATCTCATGCCTACCGCCCCAAACACCCCCCACTCCAAAAAGAGAGAGAGAGAGAGAGAGGAGGTTACTCACCATCTTGAAAATCCATTACAATCCTAGACACCATTTAGCAGAATATTATTAATTTTCATTCAAATTTCTATTTTCATAAATATTGCCAAATAATTAATATTCCAGAATCTCAAGCAATTTAGCAAAAGTCAACAAAAACATATATCATCACACATCAGCTTTTCTTCGTCCAGTATACAGTTGTTGTTAATCCAGAGATACAAACAGAAGCAAATAATGCAAAATTCCATATAAAAGAAGGTAGTCCTCACCACAACATCACTTCTCCCTGCAAGTCTAAACTAAATCATCAATCAAGCAATGATGTAGAAAGAGAGAAAACCTACCATAATTAGAAGATAAAACTATATCGTAATTGAAAGTTGAGATAATATTTCCATCAGCAATTTTACCTAATCAACATGACCATTTTTATCTAACTCATCAAATATTTGTTTCCCCTCTAAAACGCAGTTTCAAAATTCCCAAAGCCAATCCATGTTCTTCATAGCACCAAATGTTTTATAACAGAATTCCAAAAGATTAAGATGAACCATAAATATCAGCTAAGCACAATGTATACTGACCTAATGGAAGGACAACATGCTGAAATGCAAAAATGTAATCATTATCTCCAACTCCTCCTCGACTCCATGGAATATTCACACAGTATCCTTCTGCACCCATGGCACCAACCTGAAGAAATGAACAAGACAAACTATTACGCATAGTAGTCCTTACAAATTAAAAAACATTTCTGGTATGATTAAATGAAATACAATGGCTGGAATGCTTCGTAAGGTTGAGTCAAATGAAGAATGGTAAAATTAAGGGATAAATGGATTTAAAAAAAAAAATTAAACATGCAGAAGCACACCAAGAAAAATATATGCTGTAAATGCAACCAAAGTGTAACAAGTAAATGTCCGATTAAAACTCCACCTGGAAGAGAAAAATAGCCAAAAGCATATACCAACAGCAGGCATGCCATTATGACTCAACAATCAGGACACAAATCCAAAAATGAGTAACACAATGCTTGATATAGTAACTATTCCATTTAAATTTTGGAAAATATGATTACTATATGGGCTTGACGCTGCAATATTTCCTAGACAAAGAACAGGATAAAATTTATAACTGATGAAATAGCAAACTACTACAACAATATGGAACACCACCAAATTTTCCAAAAGAACAGCCAGCAGATTACCTTCCAAAAGTTCAATGCAACACCTCTAGCAAAGTAGAACATGATTCAAATATTAACAAAGAAACACAATTAAAAATTCAACTAAATGAAATAAATTAAGTTATCTAACATGAAATGAATGAGAACCACACTAATAACATACGTGTAAAGAAAAACTAACAGGACAAACCCAAACCCAGATTTTCCACAAGATCAGCAGACCACCTTTTGAAAGTCAGCCACAACACTTTTACATGATGCACCGTACCTAAAAACTTATTGAATCAATTTTATAGCAAAGTAGAACATGATTAAAAGTTTAAAATTTTAAATTAATGAAATAAATAAAAATATCTAATATCATACAAGAATGAACAAGAACCACACTAATAATATATAGATGTAAAGCAAAACTAACAAGACAAACCCAAACCAAACTTAGGTCCCATTAGCTTTAATCATGATCACACAATCGACATGACTCACTATAACACTCCTTCACTCTTTAAAAGAAAAAAAGAAAAGAAAACTGCACTTTCCACTTATATCAGAACAAAAAGCACCTGGCTGAGTTGGCCAGCAGCAGCAGGTTAGTTTCAAAAATTGTCTGCAATCATATACCTCATCAGCAGCTCCAGTACCAGGATAAAACCTTCCCCCCTCATGTCTATGCAACGATATATACAAGACCTACAGAACAGTTAAAACTCGTCAGTGCCAGGAAGAACATAAATATAAAAAGCTAGTGCATAACTCATGAAGCCACAATAACTTTAAGAAAAATAAGAAAGAATTCATGAAAATAATAATAACAAAAAAAAAGATGGAAAGGTTAGTACATTGCATAATTTAAAACTAAAGGAACAAAATGATAAACAAAATTTGGGTTAAGAATAACATATAGCTCACCGATTTGTTTTGCTCAAATATTTCCTGTGTCCCATTGCCGTGATGAACATCCTGCAAAATAATAAAGCACAATCAACTCACACTTGAATAGCATTAGCACATACCCTATTAAACACTGCCTTCAGAAAATCGCATAACATCATAAAGAAATATTATGAGTATAGACTTTACCCAATCCAGAATTAGCACCTTCCTAGCCCCTGCAACCTGAGCTGCTAACGCTGCTATTGCAGCATTGTTATGAAGGCAGAACCCCATGGCCTGTCTGATACCAGCATGATGACCAGGAGGACGGACCTGGTTTAATTAGGAACAAAGACTAACTTAGTAGAGAACAAATCTTCGAAAGTTTCCGGCTTCAAATACCACACATATCAGGAACAGATCGTGTAAACATTTTTATACCAAAGCAAATCCATTTTTGGCACGTCCAGAAACAATTGCTGACGCCAGGTCAGAACATAAACCAGCTGCCAGCCTAGCAGCACGAGCTGAATGCTTATTGGCATATGTGTCAGGAGTGAAATAACTAGAATCACAAAAGCCATCAATCATAATGAGAACATCATAACAAGTAGTCAACATCTAGCAAGAGCATGAATGTATATTAGCGCAAAGACATTCAATGAAATCTATATAAGTAATTGCCTGTCAAATAGAGGGTCAGAATAAGGGAAAGAAATAATACAAAATATGAGGTTCGACTCATTGACCAGTAGAGATTAATATATGCAGTACAATACAATAGAAAAGCCACCGTGGAGGGCCAACCAAAGTAAACAAGATGTATTAAAACAATACACCAAAAGGAAAAATCATAATAAAATTATATCCAAGATCACTGGAAAAATCTTAATAAAGGATTCCAAATCCAGTGTAATTTTGAAATAAAAATTCCATGGCAAAAAAATGCTATTCATTTTAGAAAGAAATATATCCTTAAATTTACATTATCAGATCTACTCCCCCCCCCCCAAAAAAAAAACAAAAAACAAAGAAACTTAGGGCCTGTTTAGTTCTGTTTCTGAAAATAGAAAATCTATTTTCAGAAATAAAAAACTCAAAAACTTGTTTGGTAAACCTGTTTTTTATAAATTGTTCTGGAAGACAAAAAAACAAAAGAACAGAAAACTTAGAACACTTTTAAGGTATTTTGTAGTTTTTGTTCTGGAAAACACAAGAAAAGGTGAGAAACATCCACCTCATTAATGGTAAAGTTATAAATTTTGAATAACTCATCTACCACTCACTAGTTATGATTTTGAGAACAATTATTCAAACAGATTTTTTTGTTTTCTTTTTTTCAAAACTTATTCTCGAAAACAGTTTTACAAAACTGTTCTCAGAACAATAAAACAGAAAAAACTGTCAAGTAGGCCCTTATTTTCTTGGGAAAAAGACAGTTGAGGACCTTTATAGGGAAATATTGACAAATAAACAGTACTAGTGGAAAATTCAGTTAACTCGAGTTGGGAATTCAGTTTATAGGAGTACTGAATTTTTAAATCGGGTCCTTGGAAGAAAATATTTCCAGATGTGGGTCCTGAACTATCTTTTTCCCTATTTTCTTCATATGCTCTTCTTGAATCTTGAGAGAACAAGAAATCAATTTAAATCCTTGTAGCAAATTAGAAATGTCCAGACTCAGAGATGAAGAGGGAGCACTTAACATACCTAGAAATCACATGGCTTGTAACTTCTACAGATTCAATATGCTCCAAGGAATGAACCTTTAATCCCAAAATGTTTAGGAGTTAAAATAGGGTTTATAATACTAATACTTAAACCTTTATATTTACCGTAAGAAAATGGAATGAGAAAAAAGACACAGAAATGGAGCATTAAAGTTTCCCCACTGTCATCAAGAAGCAAGTCCACTCATTTAGACAGCATTTATTTCCGCCCTCCTTCAACCAAAAATCATCACTTAAAACAGGGGGAAAAAAGACAGTACCAAAGGCATAGGAAGTATGGAGCATAGACATATCCACGCCTCATATGCCTCCAAGATATTGAGTAGTCAATTACCAACTGAAGTTCTTCTAAAGTGATCTCTCTGGCAGAAATTGGATAGCATCTTCCAGGAAATATTCCTGTGCAGGTCAAATTGGTGAATTGATCAAGTGGATTGCTAATACTATGCAACGAAAGTAATAACACACCAATGCATGCAGTAAAAACTTCATAGTTATTTTACCATGGAACCATGATTACAGCAATATATTTTTAAAAGATACATACCAGCTGTAGCAAGACTAGCAGCAATGGCTTTAAGACGATCTGGCCTTTCAGGGTGTGGATGTGACTTCATTTGGACCTACTCCAGCCAGCAATCACAGCAATTAATTAGCAAATAAACAGGCACAGAATTTCTGGCAAAACACCAAACTTTGGTGACTGTACAGCATACATTGCATGAAAGATATTATCAGAAGTCAGTGTTACAATAGTGAATAATTGTAGAATGAAGACCATGGCTCAAGCAACCAAGTTTCTTTCATGTCAACCAATAGTAAAAGGTAAAAAGGAGAGGCAAACCAAAGAGGCGTTAAAAAATAATATTAAAAAATCAAACATGATATCAACTATGTTTTCTCAATTGCTATCTTCTTTATTTTTTTTTTCTTTTTCATTCTATCTTCCTCCATCATATTATTAGGTGAGTGCTACATTTTTTCCAGTTACAGATCCGCAGAACCCATTCACAAGAACACTATAGATGCAACTAATACTTACCATGGTTACCAACTAAATTTAACAAAAGTTGTTTTCACTGAAATTAATGGAAATAAAATAATTGAAATATTCCAACAAGGCATCCGATTTGTTTCCTGACAGACACTAACATTTGCCATATTTGAACGAAAATGAACTGAAATTTTGAAAGTTAGATATTTACCGATATTGAGAAGGTTTACTATGAACAAGCTATATGCACTAGCTCTAGTTATAAAGCACATTATCAATTTGAAGGCTACCAAAAGTGCAGAAATAAGAAAATCAGAACCATACTTCTGCATGCAGCAACATTCTCTCATCAAAGCCAATTGCCGTGGCAGTACTTGTAGTTAAATCTTGTGTGCCAACTTCTACAGAGATAAGGACAAAACTAAATGAATCTCAAACAATTTAGTAGTATAAAACTCTGAAAGACTACCAAATGGTGCATGAAACCGAATAACCAACATATAAGAATAACAACATATTAGAATAAAATCCCATTTCTATCTTAGAAATTCCATTTTAACATTTCATTAAACAATAGAACAGAATTCTTCCAAAACAAATTATGAAGAGTCATTCAAAATTTTCTATAAGTAAATAATTTTGAAATTAATAATCAGGAGAAGAGTAAAATTTATTCACATCAAGAGCTTGATCGTGAGAAAGGTTTAGAAGCAATGTGGGGTGGGATTGTTTGAGCATCTTAGCCATTGATGGGATGCTTAAAAGCTATCGGGGCAGGGCATCCTATGCGTCCCACACCTGAATTTTAAACCACTGAAATTAGGAGGTTTGGGGTTCTTTTAAATTAATCATTTCCCTTTTTAACCCTCTCCATATGCTTCCTTATTTTAAAAGGACATTCTAAGAGATAATATTGAAAATCCCATCCTTCAAACCCACTCCACTCTGTAAATGAAATTGGAACATCCCATCAGCAGTGACTGGGATACTATCCATTTTTGCATTAAGCTTCCGATCAATGGAGTGGGTTGTTACCCCACGCCCTCTTCAGAACTCTCAATCAAGCCCTAAGTAAGAATTCAATCACAGAGTATTCTTCACTAGTAGCAGCACATAATAGATGCACTATAGTCAACAACTACTACTTAAAGTTCAATGAAATTGAAGAGGATCCTTCCAAATTTAGAGAAATGCAACGTTTAGGCAGAGAGAGAAATTAATTCAGTATTCCAAGATAATGTTATGTAACTTCTACTTTTCCTCCAGGCATTAAACAGACTTTTGCATCATCCATTTCACTATATAGTCCTCAAAAAAGTTAATAACGGTCACATAATGATAATAAATGTCAGGCAGATATAGTAAAAATAAAACTTCAACACTGATGGCTATTGTGATATGGTAGCTTAAATTGAACAGCACAAAGGAGAACCTTTTGTCATATTCGGAAGAAGATCCTATCAAGATTCCTTTGAGAAACCAATATTATCCATTTTACCAAATTAGAACACAAAAAAATTAAATTTCTTGGGCAACAACATATTTATGAAGGGGTAATGACGTTTGTAATGATATTACGCAAACTAACTAGCCAAGCAGCATATAGACCTCTTAACCCTTCCATGATTTTGGGCTTGGCCTCAGTCAGATCATTGTCTTCAGCGAAAGGGGATGCAAAGAACCCATAGCTTAGGATTTTGGAATTTCTATGTTCCCCACATATCTGCAAGTAATATACAGCAATACAATCAAAAGCCATTCATCACGAAGAAATGGCCAACATTTTACCACCCAAGATGTAGCTCAGGATGGCTAACTAGCCATAAAATAACTAAATTCCTAACTAAGAAAAAAAAACATAATTTAGTGTAAAATACAATGGAAAGGTAGATTACAAACATACATCACAGTGGTTGAATTCATCCAGGTTAACCATCGTGCAATTTGTGCAGAACCACTTCATAACTTCCAAACCCTTCTGTAAGGGTTCCCAATCACTGTCATCATCGTCGTCGTCATCAAACATGTCTTGGTTTTGATACATATCCTCAAAAGTCACTTCCTTTTGCTGCCTGACCCTTTTCTGTGACTAAATGATAACATCATATGTAAAGCCATAACTGATTTCAGAAGCTACAACAAATGGAAGCCAAAATTTCATGAATGCAACTACAGGTCCAACTCACACTTACAGCATTAGGAAGTGTCTTAACTTCAAGACTTTCTGATGCTTTTCCTAGGTTTCCATCACATTCAACAGAAAGCGAATTTTCACATCTACCATTAAAACCTTCAGCGGGAATTGGATCAGTTTGCTTGCGATGACTGTTCTCAGCTTCCCCATTTTTCAGACGACTCATTTCAACTGCTTCAGTTCCCATTTCACATATACAGCACTAGAATAGACCTTTCACCACATTCCTTCGCGATGACCTAGCTAAAGTCCCTCAAATTGCGATAAGAAACACAAATTGAAAGCAGCACCAAGATGTAATAAAACCCAAAGAAAATGGTACTAACTCAGTGGTTATCAATACGTGATAATCAATAAACTACAAGATATGTGTCTCTGATCCATTCCAAAGTAAATCACATATAAGAAAAAGATAATATTTCCATACGAGAGAAAAGAGGATAAAATAAGAAGACGAAGAAAAATGGTGAAAGGAACCACCTTTTGCCAAGTAAGTGGGTAGCAACTAGCAAGCAAAGAGAAATTATGGAGGGAACTGAGGGAATGAGATCTGGGCGAGGAATTATAGCTGGGATCTCTCATTTACAAGATTAATTAAAAGTAAGAAAGAAAACGAGTGGCACACAGACCCGGAGGAAGAGAAACCTTACCGATGGAAAACCAGTAGCGACGCACTGTATAAATTTCTACGGCGCCGTGGACTTGCTACTTTCGGTGGCTAGGGCAGGAAGGTAAAAATATGTAAGAAAGTTATCATTGAAATTATTTAGCATTTATGCTTTTGTGAGGAAGCAAAAACAAATAATTGGTACCTGCAATGCAATAGCCGTGCCATGCCTCTTTTAACGTCACTTGGTCCGGATCAGAAAATTACACACATACACATGTTCTTTTTTGGTAATAACACACACCCACATGTTATTAACCCCTAAAAGAAAGAAAAACATAAGGTTAAAAAAATTTCCTCCCTTCCTCTTCAAATCCTTGACACCAAACAGACGTTAAAACAATTTAAACACTATCATAAAAAATCAATCTAAAGTCTAAACGAAGATTTTTTTGCCAAATAAAAATAAAGAATAATCAATCTACCTATTCACCGAAAAAAATTATGCTAAACAGAAACTTATTATTATTTAGAAAAGGTAAAAATATATTTTTATCCAATAATTTTATACTATGTTTTATTTTAATTTCTTAACTTTTTTTTTAAGTTCTTTGATTTTTAAAATATAATAAAAAATTATTTTATTACTAATACGGCTAACTATATTAATAAAAAAATGATTACAAGGTATTGTAACATGCTTAAATGACATCATTTAATATTGATATATCAATTTTCATTATCATGTCATTAATATTATTATTGTTAGGTCTGTTGGGGTGAATTAGGAAATTTGAAATTTTCTGCAAAATTATAAAAGAGCAATAAAAGCAAAAGTTATAGAAAAATAGAATGCAGAATATAATAGAACAGTTTGCAAGATAGAGGAAAGGAAAACACAAAGATTTATCCTGATTCGATCTCTTCCTCTTGACCTATGTCCAGTCTTTAAGCTATCACTTAAGATTTTCCACTATCTTACAAGAACTCAATGGGCTCCTTCTTGCAATGCTACAATATAACCTTGTGCTCTGTTCTGTTCTAAGAGCATGCAAATTCTCACTCTGTACTCTAGCAAAGTGTTTCTCAAAATCTCTTGTGAAATCCCCTCATAAAAAAATATTTCTTCCAGATGAAGAGAAGATTATTTATAATAAAAGAAATTCTCTAATATAGAGTATATATAACAATTGAGGTGCAATAAATAAGGTGGAAGTGAGTAGAAGGCTTTGTCTGACGATTTTAACAGATTTTTAGTATATATAGCGTAAAAAGGTTACCTACAATTTCAAATGAAGTTCTATTTATAGATTTGTGTTTTAACTATATGTTAAACACAAGCTCTAGTCATTAGAGACGTTACCCAACAGTTATTCTGCAAAATTAGTCATTCACCAACTGCATTTAATGCGTCTGACACTCAAAATTTAAATTTTTGGTGTCAATAGATGAATTTTACAGATATCACAAGTTAAAGACTTTAACGTTGAACTTCCAAAGTTCATCTGTTTAAAAGTAAAATTCGAATTTTGGCTTTGACAAATATTTTCCATGTTAGAACATATAAATTTTCAAATTTAAAGTGCATCTGATAAGTGTGAACAGTTATCTCATATTGTTACAGTGCACTCAAAGCTCGAATTTTGGGGGTCCAAAATTCATTTGTCAGTAGACAACTTAATATAACACAAAAGTTCTACCTTTCGAACGCTTTCATTTCAAAGTTCGAATTTTCAAAGTAAATGTTTGCCTATCATAGAGATCTCTAATCAGACTTGTACATTTCTATTTCAAAGTTCAAATTTTCAAAACCAAAGTTCATCTGTCAGTGAAACTAATTTAAAACTCTTTTTACATTTTAACATTAGACATACTTTGACATATTCAGTTTTCACAAATTATACTTATCTCAAAATTTAAATTTCAATAACCTGAAATTCGTCTGTTAGAGGTAACTTCTCTATTATTTCGAATTTCAATTATCAAAGTTCAAATTTTCAGTTACACATATAGAGTTTAATAGTTTAAAATTCGCCTATTAATCAATATTTTTAAAATTTAACATAAGTTTGTATAGATTAGTTGAAAAATACTTATTTAAAATCAGTGGGTGTAAGATTAAAATATTTTACTCTATGAACACGATAAGAAATCCTATTAACTAAATCTATACTCATTTTTTCCTAGATTTATTTACTTGAGTTCTTTTCTACTCATTTAATATTTTCTTTTAAAGTTTTAGTTGTTTTAAATCATCAAACACTTGATTCAACAATTATATATTTATTAATCTTAAGTTTAAAATATTTTTAATTAAATTAAAAATTATAAATAAATAATTATAAATAATCGACTTACAAACAAAATCTTAATTTTATGATTTTTTAACGTAAAAGATGAGTTAAATAGATATATAATTTTCTGTCAATATTAAACATTTGAGAATGTTTTATCAACATTTTATATTAATGTAGCTAATCATGTTAATAATAAAGAAAGTTTTGGATGGCAAAACAACAAATAAAGAAAGTTTTGGATGGCAAAACAACAAATAAGAAAAGTTTTAATTGTGTTTTGAAAGTTAAATGATTAAAAAAAAATCATGATTGATGGCGGAGTAAAAGAAGAATCATTTTCTGAACCGAGGACAGAGAATTATACTGCAGAGGCTAGAGCTGATTAGGATGTAAAATTGATTCACTATCACCAACCTTACGATCAAGATGATCACTGATAAGATTGCCATGCCTGCACATGGATGGAAGCCACCACTAAGATGTGTATACAAATTTTATATTTTTCCTATTTTCTTAGCATGTCATATTACCACTATCAGTTGGCATACCCAATTAGCAAACTGCTTACAGTAAGCTAAGAGAACAAAATCTTGTAGAAATAATGTATAAAATTTTATAATTTGGCTAAAAATTAGATTAATTGTCCAATGATATAAGTCATAGCTTGAAGCTTTTTGAAGTTTAAACTCTTTTCAAGTTTCAGAAATTATAACTACTTTTTAAAGAATAGGATTATAAAGGAACTATATAATTTAGAAAGTCTTTTTGACACAGGTAATTGCGACGAAAAACTGAATCAAAGAACCATTAATATTTCCATTTTTTTCAGGGCACTTAAAAGAGAGAGAAGGGACATGGAGGAAAGACAGAAAATGCCAACTTACATTTAATTATGCATCTAAAGGATAACTTACTGCCTCACGTAAGCAGATATTATTATGCAAGTATGCTAAAATTAAATTTTAAAAAAAATATTGAAGAAACTGCAGTGATCTAGAAAGTCCTTTTGACAAAGGTAATTGTGAGGAAAACTGAAACAAAGATCGAAATTCATTTAAATTTCCAGGAAAAAATAAAATAAAATTTCGCACACTTCCATGTTTTGTCTAAAATAAATCGTGGCAGACCAACCATTCCAGGCCAGGTCAAGAACAGGAAAACAATCTACCAAGTACCAGCACTCATTCTCTCGCTAGTATACATCAATACCTCCATTGGCATTTGGTATATATGGATATAAGATGCATTGTTTTACAGTTCAATAAGCTTATAGCCTAATAAATAGGATATTAATTCTACCAAACCGTTTGAGCAGGAGCTAATGAAGCTGAGGTAATTAACACAGTTGGATGGCACCAAATTGTCCTATTCAGCCAAGCACATATTAATGGTGGTAAGCGTCTCTTTCTACTCCTCTTCCCTTTGGTTCAAAACTCTAAATCAATTAATCGATTGGGACAACTATAATCCTTGCTTCTGTAATACTGTTGCTGCTACGGGTATTAGTGTTCAAAACTCCTGGGAATCATTCTGAAATTGGTCATGCGCAACAAAGCCGCTGGTTATGGTAACTCTTTTTTTTTACATGAAAATTTATTTCTTTGCATTTTAAAGTGGCTATAACTTGAAACTAAACTAGTTTGGTTGCATTGATTTTGAAATGTGCGATGCCCGAGTTGGATATATATCTGGTTTTTATATTTTACCATAAATGATTGCAATTGGTTTATGTGCTAATTTATGAAGACATGAACAAACCCAATTTTCAATTTCATCTTATGAGAAAGCGTGTATTAAAATCAGTTATAATCATAACTATGCAGCATAACTGTGGATAGAGGGATTTGTATTTTGTATTAATGTTTCAATTCGCTATATAATTCTTATCATTAATTTCCAATGTTCTTTATTAAATACCATTATTTCATTCCATGTGAGCACATCATATTTTTTATTTTTTTTTCGTAACGTTCTTACATATCATGTAGGCATCCAAAATATGTGTTTTACCTGTTGCATGCATTGTAGAAATCACTTGGGAAGCAATAAAAATATTGTTTTGCTGTTACGGTATTGCTTTATGCTTGCATAAAAAAAAATTATTGCTTTCACGTATTATCTCAACAATGCAAGAGGCACGCATAGCAATTCAGGCATGGATTCAGATGTTAATATACTTTATGAATCACTAATTAAATAAGATGATTTTGTATATTTGTTCGTCGATCTGGCTCTCACAAATTAGGTAAAAAAAACTAATTTTGGCACTAGTAATTATATCTTGTTCTTAGGGGCGCTCACTCACTGTTGATACTTTGTTCTTAAAAGCATGATCATCTATTTCATTTCTAATTATCTTAAATTCCACAGTGACTAGACTACTATGGCAAAAATTAGTGTGCATGATCATATTCTCTAGTTGGACATGCATTATTAATCACTTGTATAAGAATTTCGTGATTCTTTGTGGCTTTAGTTATCTTTTATTATTCCACATATCTATATATATATTAAATCAACTGTCAAAAGCAGTTATGCCAAGAGCTTGACATGTGGCACTCTCTTATTTTAAGATTATTTATATAACAATTTCATTACAATACATTTAATTTATATTAAAAATAATTCAAAATATAATAACTCTACAAAAAATTAAAAGAAAACTATTAGAATAACAATTTTGAAATTAAAAACCATACTATTTATAAATCTTTTTTTAATTTTTCTATATCTATATATATTTTACATTTACATATATCTATATATAAAAATTATACTCAAAAATCAATCTTTCTTTATTTATAATATTGTTACTGATAAAAGATTTTTTTTTACCAAATTACTTTCAAAATTTGAAAAAAAATCAATTTTGATAAAATCATATTCATTATCTCCATTACTTTTTTTTATATATGTTTTGTTATAAAAATATTATTGAAACATCAATTAAAAAATAATAAAATTTTTTATTAAAAACAATCATTATAAGATGACAATCTCCAAGATATTTGATATAAATTTTCATATAAAAAAACTCTACTGGAACACCAATTAGTTAAAAATATTGAACAATTTTTATTGAAAATTGTTATTATAAGATGATTGCATATAATTAACATGATTTTATTGTTATGTTCAAAAGTCAAAAAATTCAATTTTGATAAAATTATAGCCATAATTTCTATGATTTTTTTTATACAAGTTTTTATAAAAAAATTACATTGAAATATCAATTATAAACAAATACTAAATATTTTTATTAAAAAATATTATTTCATGATTATGTAATCTATATATATAATATTAAATTAATCCTTTTGGTCATTTTTATAAGATACTTTTTTAATGTTCTTTTAGTCCTTAATATAAGATATTTTTAGAATTTTCTCAATTATTAAATGTTTTTTACCAAAAATATCATTTGCTTGAAATTAGCCGTTGGTATTAATGTAGATAATTACACCGATATATTAAATATTATTCTTTTGAAGAAAGAAAAACGTGTTATTCATGAACTTCATTAAATAAGAAAAATTTTAGAAAATAATTGAAATTTTATACAAATTTAATGAAGTTAATCATTTTTAACTAAATTTCTTAATATATATAAAGTTAGTTAAAAGTATCTTATTAAAAGGATTAAAGGAAGTAAATACTATAAACAACACTCTCAACGACAAAAGTAAAATAATTTTGTATTATTTGGCCGTATAAATGAGTTCATATTGAAAAACAAGAGTTCTACATAGATTCAAAAAAAAAAAAATAAAGAAGGGTTTGTATACGAAATACCTGTAGAAGTTTTTTTTTTTTTTTCAGTTAGAGAGGTTTTGAAGATATCGGTCTTAGAATAATAAATAGTGTAACTACAAGAGAAATTATAATGGGTTAAAAGCTGCATAAAAAGAAGTGGTTCAAAGTAAATATTACAACGGTGTGGTGAGAGATTGGAATATAATTTTTTATTATAATATTTTTTCTGAAAATTTACAATAAATTGAAACCAGTTAATTTTTATAATTTTTTAATATGAAATTATGTAGAAATATATAATTAATTCGGAGTTAATGATTAAATATTTTTACATTTAAATTAATTTAAAAGTTATTAAACAATTCTTTTAAATTACATATTTAAATAAATATTTGATAGAAAAATTAATTTTAAATGATTTTTGAATTATTGCTTTTTAAATGCAATACCCAATTCAAATAATTGTTAAGAACTTATTATTGGTTGACATCTATTTTTTTTTATAAATTTATTATTTATTATATCTATTAAATATGCATATGTATGAAAAAAATATGCTAAATATACTTAGAGTCTATTTGTTTCTCATTCTTTATGGAAAAAAATCACTTTTATATAGAAAAGAGTGTTTATAATTTTTTTATGATGGTCATTTAAATTTTTAAAAATAATCAAAATCTAAAAATAACAAAATTTGCCTTTAAGAGAATATTACATATGCATTACATACTTTTTTCTTTCATATTCTTTATGGACAAAAATCACTTTTATATAGAAAAGAGCACTTATAATTTTTTTTAGGATGATTATTTAAATTTTTAAGAATAATCAAAATCTACAAATAACAAGATTTAACTTTAAGAGAATATTATATATGTTTCACATACTTTTTTCTTTCATCTTCCATTATTCACTATGATTATCAAACAATTTAAAAAGTGTTCTTCTTATCTAACCCAAAAATAAAATAATTTTTTCTTTTCATAACATATGAAGTATGTAGGATTTTGAAAATGTTAATTCTATATTTAAATGAAAAATAAAAAAAACTTATATGAAGAAATTTTCATTTTTAATAATTTACAAGGATAATATTTTATAGTATGTGTTATAATTAAATAGATTAAATAACGATGATAATTTATTATTCTATCTGATTGTATGTACTACATATTAACATATATCACTACACACAAAAAAGAATAATTGTCATTTTTTTTTGTATTTCTTGCCATTTCAAATATGTCAACTATTTTAACTTCTATAGAAAAGAGACTTTAGTTGACACTTATAAAACACCAATTAAAGTTCATTTTAATTGACATTTGTTCTTGCAAACTAAAGTATTTCTTTGCAAATCCCCTGCCCCTTCCATACCCTACTTTAGTTGGCATTTTCTAAAGAAACACCAACTTTTAAATGTTATTAAAGCCCATATTTGGTGTAGTATGTATTGAAGAATAATTATTTATTTATTGTAATATTGTAACAAATGAATACATCTAAATATATAAATTTTATGTGTATTAGTTTTAATTTGTAGTGCAAAAAAATAATATCCCGTGCATTGCACAGGTGCCACTCTAGGTGAGTCAGAGAATAAGATCATGTTTATTCACAGGATGCTGCGTTTGCAAGGCCATTATGGGTTTTTGGTTTGAATTCTTATGAATTTATTCAAAGTGATAAATAGAGAAACTTAATTACTTGCAGTTACAAGGTGATTACTAGATTGCCGGGCCATTATCTTTTCATCTTTTCTTGATGATTTATAGTTCATTATAGGCAGCAGGGGGAGGTACGTTATATCCGTTTCACATATATTAATAAAATTGTAATTTAAAAAACTGTTTCTTTGTTTTCCTCCATCTTTTGATTTGTCTAATAGTTATTATAAAATAGTAATCAAATAACAGTAAGACATATACTTGTGGGAAAGATGTCCCATATGTGAGAGGGGATGAGCATCTACACCTCACCCATCTAGAGTGTTGCCCTTTGCCCTGATTTTCAAAGTCTGAGTGATTTCAATGTACCCAATTATATCTTTCGCTTTTCAAAGATGTTGGCGTCTATATCGATCATTTGGCCCCCCTCACTTGACAGTTTAAAGTATAGTTCATACTTTACTAAGTCAGGCTTAATTGAATTCCCTACTGAGGTCCTTGGTCAGAATTAAATGCCTATGACTAATGACTTTTATATATCTGCCATCTAATCCAACTTATCAAGCCAGTCTAGTGGAAAACCCTCCTTTGTTATTTAAGAGCTATGCATTTTCTAATTAAGTCCTGTATCAGGATTAATCTCATTCAATTTCATATGGGGGGTCATTTATAATTTCATACCATGTAGTTAGATTAAGGATATTATATCATCACTAATTCAAATAATTTTTTACAATTATTTTATTGATATACTTATAAAAATATCATAAGAGTCCTTTTTTTAAATAAATATTTTCAGCGCATCATGCGGGGTAAAACCTAATTTATTTATATATTCTAAAAAACCCATAAATTTTAGTTGAAACAGTATTTATTTAATAGATTTTTTTACAAAATTGTGTAAATTTAATTATGCATAAATATATAGGCTTAGAAGTTTGAAACTGAAAAATATGCATATTGTTGGTTCATATAGGCACATTAATTCAAACGAAGTTGAAATGAAAGTGGCATTCAATTGTTGGTTGTTAAATGTTGACAAAAAGCTGATTCGAAATGTTAGAACATCAACCACTAGATAAAATATTAATTTCATTCCTAATGTTTTTGACTTGATTTGGCACCCAATTTCAGAACATATATGATCAGATACATTATAACTAATTGTGAAAAGCGTTTTTTATGAGATAGATGATCGAAAGGGGATAAATTAAAATTTAACTTCAACAAATAATGACTCACACCCAACTTTATTCTGCGCTTCTTCTTCTTCTTCTTCTTTTATTCTTAACTTCCTCTTGCACCCTCTTATGGTTGTTTCCCTCATCTTAACGACGTCGTCCTTGTCCTGTAAGAAGCAGACATTGAGGTGGAGGTATATAAACAAGAGCTCTTGATATTTGTTACATTAGAACTATAAACATATATATGTGTGTGTAATTTATATTGACTTTTTCTAATAATTTAATCTGAATGTGACTGATGATTTATAATCATTTATTTTAATGAAATTTGTAAATATTCTATTCATTTTTTATCTTAATGACTATTGATTGCATGCACCCACACATGTGATGGATATTTATAGAACATGATCAGTCACAAATAAAGTTTATAATATATTGATGAATATTTGAAAATGATAACTAAATTTAAAACTTAAACATTCTTTAAAATCATAATACATTTCATGAGAGGAATGGAAGGCCATTGAGGATCTTGGATTTGATTTGGTAGACATAAAAAAGATTTTATGAAAAGAAAAATAACAGAAAAATTCTTATAAAATTTACGTAGTACATATCAATTAAATTTTCTATAAATAAAAAAATATCCTTTTTATAAAATTTTTCCCTTATTTTTCTTCTTCCTTTCTATTTCTCTTAAAAAGACTCTTACTATAGGTATAATAAAACTTTTTTAGGAAAAAAAAACTGAGATACAATAAGACTAAATTTTTTTAAGTTGCATAAAATTTAGAACTTAAATTTATTGTTTGTAACGTAGTAAGAGAGAGAGAGGATGTAATCCACGTTCTATGCACAATTTTATTTCATTTATTTATGTTAGTCTATCTTCAAATACATATAAAAAATTAGAGGCAAACTAAATGTCTAAGATGATTACATTCAATTAGATGAAATCCCAAAAGAATATAATTTTGGCAAACTGAAACATTATTTATATTTGGTCCATCTCGTCCGGATCCACAATTTCATCTGTACCCAACCGACATGGCCATTCTTTATAAAAGAGGAGGGCATCAGGAAAAGGGATGAACACGAAAAAGGATACACGTAAATTTATGCTGGAAAGTTGGCAATCTGAGGATTCCTTCAATTCTTGTCAGTGTTCAGTCAATGCATGTGCACTACGCGAGTCCTTGCGTTCAAATTACATTACACACATACGCTTCCATTTTTAAGCTTCCAAAAGCAACAGCACCGAGAGCACCCTACGTAAGCAGATAAAATTAGCATGAGAGTATGATATCGATGATATCGTGTAACACTAATTTAAAAGAATTAAAGTATATGATTATCTTTAGTTTTTGGGGTTAAAGGTTTTGCCGCTTTGTGTCTTTGCGAGCTTTGGATATGATTTGTTTGTAACGTCTAAACGAGTATTTGTTGGCCAGGAAAAGAGTCTATAAAAGAGTGTTTCACTCGTTATTAGTTTATTGAATCTTATGGCCCATGGGGGGTTGTACTTTTCTTTGACCTTGGGTGGAGCCACTCTGGTTTGCTTTATAACTCTCTTTAACTTACATTAACATTATCATCACGAGTATGATGATGAAAATGCTCAACGACACTGCGACTCACGCTGGCATTGCTGGGAACTCTGGGGTGCCTTCCTTAACTGAATAACTGAATTAAGGAACGAATATTTTATCTTCTGCTTTCCTATTGTACAAAAATATCATTCTTGAGGGACATTTTACCTTCTCTGTTAAGGCACCAATGCGCACAAGCAGAAGCAGAGCATCGTGCCTATAACCACAACTTCTGCTACGATGAGAACCCCCTCTCCTTTTCCTTCATTTGATTCCCATTCCCATCTATTTGGGTTCTGTCATTATTCTTCAATCTTTCCTAGATTCGAGGAAATCCCGGATTTTGAGAAACCCCTTTTGAAATTTGTGGAAAGAACTTTAAAGATGGCACTAGATTGTAGGTACCACTTGTTAGTGTTGCTCTTTGCCTTCTTTGCGGTGGCTCCAAGAGGTTTTTGCGTTGGAGTGAACTGGGGAACTATGGCTACCCATCAGCTTCCGCGTGAGAAGGTGGTTAAGATGCTGAAGAAAAATGGGTTTGATAAATTGAAGCTCTTTGATGCAGACGAGTGGATAATGGCGGCTCTGATGGGGACTGATATCGAAGTGATGCTAGCAATACCCAACAACATGTTGGAGGAGATAAGTAAGAATCCTAAGGCTGCAGACTCTTGGGTTGCTGAAAATGTGACCGGTTACATGGACAGTGGTAGACTCAATATCAAGTTGAGTAGTTCAAGTAGTGTTTGCTTTTTTGCCTAGCAGATAGTTTTCGGTTATGCAAAAGTGTCACATGCTACTGTTTTTCATAACACATCCCCCTCTCCCTCATCCCATTTTCTGATATTTTCTTGATTGAATTTCGTAATTTGCTCAATGATCTCTGGTTTTTTATATTCTCTTGCCTTTTGATTTTCTTGGCCAAATTCTTGTTTGTATCCCAATTATTCATGAAAATCATTAAACATATTAGTCATAATCATTTTCCCACCAAAATCTAAACAAGACACAACTCTGAATGACCACAAAACTACCAACACATCATTTGAAGGTTTGAGTTTTAATCCAATGGCTCATCTGGGTATGTCTTCTACTAATTGTGGCGCATTGAATTAAGGGGAAAACAACACGTTTTAACAGTTTTGAAATTATCTTGTTGGTTATTTATGACAGTTTCTTTTGTGTACTTGGAGTCATATTTGAAACTAATCTTTCTTGCATGGATGATGTTTGCAACTTGCAGGTTTGTTGCGGTGGGTAATGAGCCTTTCCTTCAAGCATACAATGGCACCTATCTGCATTCAACTTTACCAGCTCTTAAGAACATACAAACATCACTCTATAATGCTGGCTTGGGTTCAAAGGTTAAAGTCACAGTTCCCTTCAATGCAGATATTTACTTTGCCCCTGAATCAAATCTAGTACCATCAGCTGGTGACTTCAGGCCTGAAATACGAGACCTTATACTTGAAATCATCCAATTCTTGTATTCATGCAATTCCCCTTTCACAGTAAATATCTATCCCTTCCTTAGTCTCTATGGCAACGACTACTTTCCCATTGAATTTGCATTTTTTGATGGAAACAGCGAGCCTCTTAGAGATGGAAATTCACTTTACACCAATGTATTTGATGCCAATCTGGATACATTTGTATGGGCTTTAGAGAAGGCAGGTTACCCTGACATGCAAGTCCTAGTTGGAGAAGTTGGGTGGCCAACTGACGGTGATAAGAATGCTAACATTCAAAATGCAAAGAGATTCAACCAAGGTTTGCTTAAACATGTTCTGAGCGGAAATGGTACCCCAAAAAGGAGAGGGATCATTGACGTGTATCTATTCAGCCTCATTGACGAGAACGCAAAAAGTGTTGCTCCTGGGACCTTTGAGAGGCACTGGGGGATTTTTGAGTTTGATGGGAAGCCAAAGTATGAACTAGACTTAACAGGTCAAGAACTAGATAAGGGTCTGGTTCCTGTGCATGGTATAAAATATTTGGAAAAACAATGGTGTGTTTTGAACACTGACGCAGATACTAATGCGTCATTCTTGGGTCACAGTATTGACTATGCTTGCATTCTATCTGACTGTACTGCTTTGGGATATGGATCTTCTTGTAATAATCTGAGCCTCCAGGGGAATGCATCTTATGCCTTCAATATGTATTATCAAGTACATAACCAAAGGGATTTGGACTGTGATTTTTCTGGTTTGGCTATTATAACGGATAAGGATCCATCAGAAAATGGTTGCCATTTCCCGGTGATGATTTCTTCTAGTTCTTCTTTGTTGATGCAGGGAGGGTTATTAGATATGCTAAAGAAAGCTGTGGGTGTATTTATTTTGGTTATGATTTTGCTATATTGATGGGTGTTTAAGAAGCCACTTTAAAATTTCTTGTGTTATGGCAAACTCAGATTTTCCTTTTGCTTGAGTGGCTCTGTGAGCATGTAAATTTCTTATATTAAGTAGAACCAGCACCGCTCTAGGTTTCCCCCTAGACACTTTAGGGCTTTTTTTTTTTTCTTTTTTTTATTGTTAAACACACGTTATTAATATGAATATTTTTATAGGCAATGCTTATGCAATACTATCAACAATAATAATATTAGTCTTATTTCATTATATGAGATCGGCTATATGAATCATACGATACCAATAGACTCTATTAAACACTACTTCTTCAGATAAATCATTTTTCAAAAAATCATTCTTTACAATTTCCATTAATATCCTTTTTTATCTTCCTTTACACCTTCCACAGTACTATTAACAATTAGGATTTTTTCCTTCTTGCTTCAGGTTGTCTCTCCAGTTTCTAGCCTTTTGTTCACCTCTAACTTCCCCTCCAATGGTGACAATGGGAAATGGAGAAGACTGAAGGCTGTGAAGAGAGCAATATGTTGCGATTGGAACACTTGTAAATGTAAAAATTACATGCAAGCCGTGAATTAAGAAAATAAATGTTAAAAATCAGTAAAATCACATTAAAATAGGGTGAACATTCCACTAGAAATGCTTATATATGTGTGTGTGTGGTGCATATTTCAATTGGTTCTTAACTTGCTTACCACAAAAATGATGCATATTTAAATGGTTCTAATTAGTTCATGAATTACATCCATCTATTAAGAATTTTCAACATTTAATTTGAAAAATAAAAGAAAAATTTCATTTACAAATGATAATATTTCATGTTTAATTGTTAAGAATAATAACTATTTAATCATCAATAATTAATATTTTTTAATAATATTGATTTAACTTTATGCAGCGAGCAAATATTATTCCATACTTAATAATTAGCTTTATAACGTATATGGGCTTTCGTGCAATGTACAGAATACAATACAAAATATGAGAATTAAATTGTACTGATTACGATTCATGAATAAAATGATGAGAAATTGGGCCACACTATTAATGATTTATAAGTAATAATTAAATTTCATGCAATGCATGTGAGGGAAGATATTTTTTTTGTCATTATAGTTTATTGATAATTAATGATATAATTGTCAAAAATAAAAATAAAATAGTATTACTTAATATTATAAAGTGATTTATAACAAGGAACAAAGAAACCTTTTAAATAATGCTTTATAAAAAAAATTAGAGAAAGTATTATTTATTAGGAAGATATAAATTGGATCATTAAATATTTTATCTTAGAAGTGAGAAAAGAGCCATAACATAATGATGGAGTTTATTTTTGTGAAATCCAAAGGTTAAGTAGAATTTACTATTATGTATTTATTTTTATTTTAGAGAATTTTAGAATCTCTGTTATTTATATTATTTTTTAGAATCAGTCATCAATCTGTATTAAAAAAAAAAAAAGAGTCAGTCATCAATTCATCGGGGCTTGGGGACACGTGTTGTAATACTACTGGGCATTAATTTATGCTACCAAAAACCCCGACAAATTTATTTAAAAAAAAACCTTACAAATTAAAAAAAAAACCCGACAAATAGCCTTCAGCAACGGTAACGTATTCTCGCCACTCCGAAATAAATTCAAATAAATTGTATTGCGAGCAACGGCACCATACCAGCCCAAAACTCCAAATTTGAATTTAAACCCTGTAACGGACAAATTTCCAATAGTAGTATCCTATTAATAGTTCTCACGCTACTCGCTCAATGTGCGCGTGAGGTACACTGAACCCTTTCTTTATTTTCCTTGTTTTTTGGTAGGCCCTTCCTCATTTTCTTAACTATTTTATAATATTTTATTTTTAGTTTTATCTCTAATGTTTTTAATTTAATCTCACATATATAAATATTTCTAATTTTTAATTTCATCATTCACATGAAAAAAATACTAATTATACTTTTTTTTAAAAAATAACAATTCTTATATATATAATGTTGTTGATAATAATTTTTTATAAAAATAAAATTGATTAAATTAAATATATTATTTACGAAATTCCAAATTATAAAAGCTTAAAAAAATAATTAACAAATACACATATGATAAAAAACTAAAATACTAACAAGATTCAATACAATTGATAAATCATTTAAATTAAACATGTTATTTAAGGTTTTCAAATATCTATTATTAAATAGTAATATTTTTAAATAATTTTTTGATATCCCACCATATTCAAGTGTTTATAAAATTTGATCCTTTTTAAAAATTTATAAAAAAATAAAAAGTATTAATTGAGAATTTCTTAACAAAAATTGAGATTTTACTTATCATAAAATATATATATATATATTTTTATTTGTAAAATAGTTTAAGTGCTTATTTGATTTACATCTAATAATTATTTTTTTATTTAAATAAATTTTTAATAAATTTCTCTATTTTTATATAAATTTTATTTTTATAAATTGTAATTATTTTGAAAGATTTAAAAATAAAAAAAAGTAATGCAAAGAATAAAAAAAAATGAAGGGTTGAGTGTGTACTACGCGCACATTGACGGTTCGGAAACAAGAAGCGTAAGCAGTGTGGGGACCATCAACACATTGCAACGACACCGTTTACCCGTAGTGGAGGAACGTTTTGCAGTGGTGCCGAGCCTACTACTTGACCAGCTCCTTCACATCTCCCTCCTCGTTCGTGACACTCACCAACACACACGGCGCACAATGGCTTCTGTTACTCAGGGAATCCTTCTGAAACTATTGCAGGCCATGAATTCCAACAGTCGCGTTACCGGGGACCACCGATCTGCTCTTCTTCAAGTCATCGGCATTGTCCCTTCTCTTGCTGGCTCCGACCTCTGGCCCAACCATGGCTTCTACGTCCAGCTTTCGGATTCTCTCAATTCTACCTACGTCTCCCTCTCCGAGCGCGATAACGAGCTCATCCTCACCAATCGTTTACAGCTCGGTCAATTCGTGTACGTTGACCGTTTTGAGTTCGATTCGCCCTTGCCTCGTGTTTCTGGGATTCGAACCGTTGCTGGCCGCCACCCATTTGTGGGAAGTCCTGAACCTCTCATTGCCCGAATCTCGGCTTCCAAACGGGAATTCGTGATTCAACCTGTATCAGATTCGGATCCTTCCGTCGACCCCGTTGCTCTGTATCTTTCAAGTAAGAAACCTGAGCAGGCCCGAAGTGAAACCAAAGAATTGAAGACGGAACAGAAGGTGGAAAAGCTTAAAACAAGGCAACCTCTCGCGCCTCGAGATAATTTGCCATCGGGAAATTTGGATGAAACCAAGTTTCCGGAGAAGCCTCAGAGGTTTTCATCTCCGGCAACTGCTAAAAGATCAGTTTCTGCGGGGAAGAAGAATGTCACCGTGATGGAAAGAGAGCCTTCACCTGCGGGAAAAGGAAAGAGGTCGGCATCTCCGGTGCCATCAAAGTGTGCTGTTCCAAGCTTAGTTGCTGCACGTGATGAGAATCGCAAGGCGTCAAAGGAGCCTGCGATCATAGTACCATCAAGATATAGGCAGCCTTCTCCGATTGGGAGAAGACAGGCCTCGCCAAACCCCCGGAGAGCTTCACTTTCTCCGGGGAGAAGGTTATCCGGTGGTCTCAAGATTTCGCCTATGGTAACAGGGGTTACAGATTCTGCGAGCAAGAAGAAGATGGCAACTATTGTTGCCGGAATTTCGAAGGTGTCGGAAGCACTTGTTGGATCTACAAAGACAACCAGGAAGAATTGGGATGAGCAGCCAACTGGTGCAGCACCTGCCGAACAGAAGGAAAAGAGCGTGTATAAAAGTAAGCTTGATCCACAAGCAATTTTGCGTACACAGGTAAATACATCTGGCATTGGATTCTCTTGTGGAAGAAAGAAAAGTGAAGTCTCATAATCCATCTATAATTCTATTTGTCGCAAAAAACTGAGGTCTCATATAACTGAAATTTTTTAGAGTATGGACATAACTAGTATATATATATAATAGTAAATTAGAACGAATATCACGATGGCATGTAATTAAGCATAGACTAGTGGCTAGGAAACCGCAACGGTAACATCTTGGTACTTGGTAAATTGTGGATTTGGAAGTCTAGTTTTTTGAGTAAGGCTCCTGAGTAGGTTTGTATGTGTGTTTGAAACAAAATGTTTCCTAACTTGCCTTTATTATTGTGGTTGGTTACAACATCAGCCACATTATTTTGATGTTTTCCATGCTCTAGTAAGCTGACGTCAAGAACATTTTCAGGCTGCAATCTCAAGGCGATTAAGTGATGTGGGTGGTCATAAAACTAGTAGCAATGATTCTTCAGCAGGGGAAAAAACTAAATCTAATTCCACTCCAGAAAAATGTAATTTTGCAGCTCTAGGCATGACAATTTATGAAAAGAAATGGAGTGATGGAAGTATTCCATTAGATGGAGTGTCTGCGAAATTAGCAAGGCTTGGAAAGGTATGAAGAAAATTTAAACATATAAATATGTAGTTGTTATTGTGTAATTAGGAAATATGCATGATTAAGATAAGCATGAAAAGCATATAATTGACGTGTTTTTTAAGATCATGAAAAATGATAAATAGTGATCAGTGATCTCACTGCATTTCGATCAATCCCTCCAATTTGAAGAATAACATGAAGGTATCTTGTTAACGCAGGACGCAATGCAAAGGAAAGCTCTAGCTTCCGCAGTTGCTGCTCAAGCATTAGAAGAGGCAAATACAACTGAGTGTGTTGTAAGGAATTTAAGGTAATAATACTTTTTTTTTTCCTCTTGTCATTCTCTTTATGGAAACCAATTTTAGGCACATTAGAATTTCCAATTTTCGACTCCATAGGCAGAATGTTGAGTTTGTTATAGGGAAGGTCCATTTTTCAATTAGAAGTCAAAGTTCATGTTAGTTTTTCAACCATCTTTTACTTCCTCATTAACTCTAACATGGAATTTTTTCCACTTATGCCTATTTCAGCATGTTTTCAGAGCTTTGTTCTGTATGCAAGGCCAAAAACCCTTTACCGACCATAGATCGGTTTTTTATGATCTATGATGATGTTTTAAGGTCAGTTAAAATAGCTGAATCAGTTGTCAATAGAAATAATTCTGAGACACTTGATGATGGCTATCCAACAGAGCAATCAAAGTCGCTCTCTCTTTGGGTTGAGGCTGCCTTGGCCACTAATCTTCAGGTAGTGTCACTTCTAACTGGGAATGAGGCCAAGCCTCCATTAAACTTGCAAAAGAGTTTGTCAAAAGGGCAATCCTCTGGTGCAGCCAAGAACAATCTGAATCTGAATACGACTTCAACGAAGTCTGATCTTGGTGATGGGGTTTGGACAGCCGGCAGTGGAATGAAAGAGACAGCAGAGCTTGGAATAAATTTGTTGTCTGAAATGCAAATGTGGTTTCTGCGTTTTATTGAGGAATCCCTAGATGCAGGATTTAAGGTGTTTGGAGAAAAAACCTTACCTCTGGATGGTGGCTCTATTGCTGCAGTCTTATCTCATTTGAAGCGAGTAAATGAATGGTTGGACCGTGTGGTTTCTGAAGGGGATGATTTGCTAACAGAGAAGGTAGAAAAATTGAAGAGAAAGATCTACGGCTTTGTGATCCAGCATGTAGGAACAACTTTTGATAGCTGCTCATCCCCTGCTTCATCATGATTTCCGGTTACAACTTATTTTGATTTGGATGTTGAGAATGTTCAAACAGTGTTCCTTTAATGATGAGATTGCTTTCTTACAAGGTTTAGGAAAATGATAATTTAGATGAAATTTGGTTGTAGGATTTTATTTATTTCCTGTTATGAAATTTTATCATGGTAATTTATTAGTTCTTGCAACTGCAATATGGTGCTGATTTTAGTTTAGATGGTTGAAAATTATAGGAGTTTTTATTATGGCCAACCAAATCTATGTTGCAAAGAACATTTGGTTGCATTGAAGCATGAATGACAGAGAAAAGTGTCATTCCATGCCCTGTTTATTTACAAAATTCTGTTAAAAGAACATTTAATTGAGATTGCTTAATATGCTGTAATTTATGGCATGGAAGATATTTTAACATCAGGCTTTTTTTTTAAAAAAAAAAGATATTATTGAACACGAGCCTAAAATTAGGCAGAAGTTGAGCACGAATTTGGTTCCAACTATTATTCAGTAAGCAAATTGTGTTAGTAAATAGAAAATGGATACATGGCAAAGAACCTCAACAAAAGAAAATATAATAAAATTCAATAGTAAAAAAAATTCCATCATTGCAAATTCCACTTATGAATAATGTAGCTTATAGGATTTAATAATAGATGGATATATCATTGATATATATTGTTTCCAAATATAGACATTATTATTATACATATAAAAATAAAATCATTTACAATATCACATAATTGTAGCTTCTTAATTTGGGTACTCTAATTTTCTTTGTTTTAAAAAAAGTTTGAATCCCCACATAAATCATTGCAACTGCAAGAGAACCTGCTACTAGCTTAGGCCGTATTAGTCATTGCGTCTCTTGGCACTCATCTAAACACACCCTCACATGACAATTCAGCTTCCCACTTTAATTGAAAGAGTCATAAACTAGAAACGCAAGGTCACCAAACAACCAATTCAAGACTAGAAACGCAAATTCATTCCAATGGCACTCATATCCTTTTCACAATCTCACTACTAAAACATTTGGCCAAAATAAGAATTTTCTCATCTGTAAATAAATATTTACAGTAGCTTAAGTGCACAACAACCAGTTCAAGACTTGAACCCTCAAATACGAAGAAATGCAGAAGAAAGAAAAGTGAATTAAGAGGCAAAATCTGCCAAATTAACTTACTTTAACTCCTCAATTAAACACTTGCCCTTGGCTTTCGCTTTACCATTCAATCTTTCCCTCTCTATTACTCCATTCAAACTCCATGACTGATGTCTTTTCTGCTGTTACAATGGCAGCAAAGGAAGACCAGGCTTCCTCATGCTGCTCATGAACCCAACACATAATGAAACAAACCTTCCTTTCTGCCATTTTAAGATTATTTCTAATCTCATCCCTCCTTGGCCTTCTAGGTTTACTTAATTTGATCCCCTTTTCCCCTGACTGAATCAACCGATTCATATCAGAAAGTGCACACACCAAAGCAGAACTTCCCAATGAAAGTAAACCTATCACATCATCGATGAGATTCAAACCAAGTTGTAGCCCACCCATGTGTCCGTAAGCTGGAGAGCATACTTGCTCCAAGCAATGAGAGAGCACTTCAAGTGCAGTCTCTGGCTGCTCCCCCTGACCCAAGACTGAGGAAACACCCAATGCAACCATGGCTGACCCTAGGGCATCTGACCTCCAGTCCCCATTGTACAAGCGAAGAGTGAAGCAGTAGCTATACAAAATATTGACCAGATGAACAGTTAAAAGGGGCGATGGCTCTCTTGGACTAAGACTGCTGACTGGAGGTAGTGGGGTTTCAGGACCATGAGGGATGTCACTGCATTCGTTACCTTCAAGGACATCTTCCACTTCCTTCCCTGCTGTAAGGGGGTGAACAAGTTGAATTCCTTCCTTACCCAGATAGATGTTTCTGGCAGAAGGCTTAAACCACCATGGATCCCACGGTTTTAACATCTTGCTCAATTCCCCTGATGCAATAGCTCTTTGAAATTGCTTCTTCTCTTCCACAGATAAATCATCAAAACTGACTTCACCTCCTGTAGATGTGGAGATAAATGAAACCATAACTGCTTTAGCCAACTCTGGGATGCATCAGAAAAGACAACAGTGAAGAGGAAAACTTTAGATGCCCCTACTACAAATTAGCATTGGCAGAAACATGTACAACTAGCAGTGTAAAGCCAAAGCAGTGAGGAGATACGCAAGCAATTTATGAGCAAACAGAAACATAAATAACTAAAAAGAATATACAGTAACATACCAGACAAAACCTTTTCTACAATCTCCTCAGACAGAGTTGAATCTGCCAAAGCTTAGAACAACAATAAGATATTAGTAGCATTCTTCATTAGCACCTCGGATAGCTCAAAGAACCAATAATAACAAGTTAGAACAACTCCTCGAAACATTTAACACAAAACTATTATTGCACACTACTGCAATGCTAATTCATGCAGACACTTAGATTAAATGACTACACAACCAAGGGTTTAGAACTCTTAAGTCAAACAAGAAGTCAAATGCTGCTGTATATCAATCAGCAACTATGAATTGCGACCCTCCAATGTCAACTATTTAACGAATGAATTCTGTATAACCTAAACACTTAAACAACCAAATAAGCAACCACAAGAAAATATCAATACCTTTTTCTTGATGATATTGGTAAAACATATTTCCTTTTACAATAAGATCAGAAGTATTCAATATTCCAACTTCACTGAGAAAAGAACTGTCAATAAAAAATGAATCAACCACTCACACTAAAAGCACAAATCCTGAACATGAAGGTCAATAAAGTACTAAACATTGAAGATACACTTTTGTAACTTGGGGATGGACCGACCTCAAGTTCAACTTTATACATTAAAATGTTTCAATAAAATCTCAACTACCAAAATAATTTAAAAAAAGAAAAAAAAGACAATTTGACATCTGTTTGCTAACACGGGATAGAAGCAACTAATTATTTATTTATTCAATAGTTATACCATGAAGAAAGACTTCGAGGCCCTTCAGATTAAAATCAGTTCAATTTCTCTCCCAAAACTGTGTTGCAACCATACCTTGCTCAACCCCCTAATACGAAACAGAAAAACTAAAAAAAAAAAACTTATGTCTCCTTATATTAAAATGAAAGGATGTGAAAATTATGACGTACACTCAAATCCGAGCAATTTGCATGCGAAGACAACTTATTAAACAACTAGTCAGAATAGATCTGTATTGCATACCATTCAAGAGAAATTTCAAAACAGAAATACTGGAAATAAAGTCCAAAAGGACTGACAAAAAATTAAAAATAGATGACTTACAATCCTCATCCATACAATCTGATTCCACTTCTGAATAATATCTTTTCAGTATCTCTAGCATTTTATGTTTGGTTTCATCATCAGGCTGCATTTGCTGAAGCTCCTGAACTACATTTTCTTGCATGAACGATTCAGTACAACGAAGGCTATGAGACTGTCCAAATTACAAAAAACGAGGATCACTAATCACAATAATTTTACTTATAAGAAACAGTAATTAAAATTTAAAGTATATGTGTGTATATCAATTTTACACATCATATGCATTCATTGAATGCATAACCAACTGCCAAAGCAAAAGCCTTGTCAGGGGATTTGGACTCATTGACATTTACTAACACAAAAGAAGTTCAAGACACAGATACACATGCACATATTCAATCAGTGACACTACCAAAATCATTATCTAGTTTGACAGGCATCCTCCAAAATATAGCTTCAAGAAACCATAAACAATTTCAGAATGGAACTGACACCATCTTCAATTTTTGTAAGAGGTGGCAGATGAAAAACAAAGACGAAAAATACAGTGAAGAAGCATGACAAAGGAATTCATTTTATAAACATCATTGATGATGCTATACCTTAAAAATCATTTAAGTGAATAACCATATATATAAGCCAGCTTAAAGATACTTCTTCTACCTACAGTAAAAATTTTTAAGCAAAAAATTTTGGAGGATATACACTCCTGACATGCCACATAGCATGATGGGACATATGTTGAACGATATAGGGCCATTAAAAGAGCTTCCAAGACTTGATTTATCAACTTAATATTGAACCAGCTCAAATCGGCATTTGAGTGACTTTGGTTACCTTGCAGCACTGAAGAGAATAGTATCATGAATTGCATCGAGGGCATGTGTACTGGGAAAAGTACTCCTGACATCTGTTTTGAAAAAAGAAAAAAAAGAGGGGGAACGATGGAGAGAGGTTTAATCAGTACACCTACAAAGACGAAACCTCTACAAAGAAACCTAACACCCTATTTGGTTGGATTGTATGCGGTGGTATGTGAAGGGTTAGGGATTACATCACTATCATTTGTGGTGTTTGGTTAGCACCAACACATGAGATCCCAATTACCTTATGTGAAGCTTCTCCCCTCAATTTATGTGATGGGCTTCACTTGCAAATTGTTGCGTGAAGGCTTTCACCGTGCCGTAAAGGAACATAATACTATCAAATTACCCACTCCATCTTGACCAAAATCAACTCGTGGGAACTATCGACGTGGCCTCCCAACTTCGACCCTCTTCCTCTCATTTTTCTCCTTTCGTCCTTCTCCCTTCTTCATCCCTTTGTCCACCTCCGGCGACCTCAACATCGGCATCTCCCCGTCTCATCCCATTGTGTTCCTTCTCTCCTCCGGCGGCCTCAACGAGCCCTATCGATCTGAGCCTCACGAATTTTGTTCTTCTCCAGCAGATTTGAAAAATTTCGTGGCCATCAATCTTCGTTCTCCCGACGTCGTTATCGTCGAAGCTTGTCGGCTCAGCGTCGAAGCTTCTTCGGCAACCTTCCCCATCTCTGCCGTCGGAACTTGTTGGTTCTGTGTTGAAGCTTCCTCGGCAACCTTCCTCATCTCTCCGTCGGGGCTTGTTGGTCAAGCACTGTTATAGATCTTTTCTTTTTCTTTTTTTTTATTGATTTATTGATTTGAGGGTTGAGGAGGAAAATGGAGGAAGGAGCAATCATGGTGGTGGCCAAGGTGATGTTGTCGGCGGAAGGACAATCACAGGGGAGGGAGGTTGTTTTTTCTAAAGCAAGGGTAAAAGAGTAATTTTATATTTATTTATATTTATTATTTAATAAAAAATAAATATCATTCTCTTATCTCTAACGTCAAATCAAACAAATCACATATATAATCATTATTACATTACATCTTTTCACACTCTTCTCATTATATTATCTAACTCTTAAATAATTGAACCATTTGGTTCGTTCACCATGGGATTAGTGAAGAATCTTTTTTATATCACCTAAGAATGACATGTTTGGTTGTAAAAAATTGAAGGGAAGGAGGCAAGGAGCTGACATCGCTGATCATGATTACCCAAATTAAAGTGAAGCAGCTCATACTAATTTTTGGATGTGAAAGCCTTAGAGCTGGGAAGAGATCCAAATGACATTATAGCCATTATGAAAACCAATAATCCCTCTTCCACTCGCTTCACTTTCTTCATTTTCATCGGGCTTCTTCTTCCACACCATCGAGCTTCTCTACCATTAGGTCATGACCACAACCACCAAGCTCCCTCTCCTTAGGCTCGCACCACCGCTGTCCTCCATTGCAGATCAGAAACCCTCCTACTCCCACATCTCTTTTCTCATTCACCAACGGAGGGGAGAAATCGTTGCTGACGGTGGATATCTAACTACGGCCATTAACTTTTCCTGTTCTACAACAACCGTTGCAGATCTTATTCTTAAACTCATTTGTTGTTGAGAGTGGAGACATTGACGGAGGGGAGATGAAATCGCAAAGATGAAATCAGCCACCAGATCTTCCGTTCTCGAACTCGTTCTTTTATTTATTTATTTTTACTAGCTTGTTTGTTGTTGAGGGTAAAGACATTGATAGAGGGAGTGGTGGCCGGTGATGAAACCGGTGGTGCGGCCAATGAGGATGGGTGAAGAAAGAAGGAGGGGAGTTTTTTTAAATTCCGGATATTTTATTCATTTCTCATTTATTTATATTTAATTAAATATAAAAAATAAATTTATTTCTTATATTTTAATATTATACTAAATAAATCCACTTTAAACTCATTTGTAATCATTTTCCCATTATATTTTTTCACATTCTTCTTGTTATATCCCTTAACCCCTTTGGTAATTGAACCAAATGGGTTACAAATGACAAAGATAAAATGTTATAACAAACACTAACATGGCAAGGAAACTTCAAATGAGCAAATGATCCGAAGGTTGGTAATTTGACCTTCAATTATATTTTTAACTAACCAAAGTTTAAAATTTAAATATTACTGCATAAAGATGTCCACCCAGCGATTTAACCTCTTAGGATTTATGTGAAAAAGCATTGACATATTAACGATCCTCATAAACAAACATAATATTAAAAGAAATCTGATATTTTTAATTTTAACATATGACAAATAACAATAAATATCTACCAAAATCAGACCAACATTTGTTATCATAATTCTTGATTAAAAGTAAGATGATGAACATACACGTGACAGATAATCTGAAGCTGGTTGAGTGAAGAAGTAGATGGTTTGTGAGCAACAACTATTTTCTCCTCCATAATAAAACCTTCAGGGCACAGATAACTTGCTTTCCTTTATATGGGATTTGAAAAGAGCAAGAAACAAATCACTTGCTGGAAAGCTTGATCAAGTTGATAATTTTTAATTTTGAATGCCGAAGCAAAACTGTGGAGGAACTACAATATTCTATTGTATGAAGATCCGCATCATGTTGGCCCTCCTATGCATGGCTTGATCAGTGAGTGTGTAGATATAAGGTACACTGCAAGTCTGCAACCCTCCAAGCCCTAACATGAAGCAGGGGGATGGTATGACAAAGTCGAGGTATGCCCTCAGCTGCATAAAGTAGACAACACAGTCATCGAAAAATATCTTTTTTCAGTTGTTTTTGTTGGTCAAACATTTATCAAAAATTAAAGAAATCTTGGGGGAAAAAAGGAAAGTACAGTTTTCCTTAAGCTAAGATCTCATTTCATAATTGGTACATGAACCATAAAATGTAATCTTTTTCAAAAAAAAATTGAACTGTATTCTTAAATAGGAAGACTTTTTCTAGGATATGAGCTTAAAGTGTACAAGGACAACTGAAAATATTTTCTCTTTTCTACAACAGGAGGCTATGGTATATGACCATACAAAATATAAGCGAAACCAGAAGCACTAGGCACTCCGGATATCAAAATCTAATAAATTCCTGCACCCCAAGGGAGAATTATCAAAAAAATAAAAACTGATCTTCGAGACTGAGCTTCTCTAGCAAAACAACTCGCGCAGTTATTAGCCTCATGATAAACATCATATAGCGAGATACAGCTGAAAATATCAAATCATGGTACAGTTCCAACACTTCCTCACGGCAAATAAACATAACTGAAGCTAAAAGAGAAGTTGTCGTATTTTCTTGGCAATCAAACTTAAACCAACAGAGATGCAATTATACAATTCATTAGGAACGTGTAAAATGCTGCATACGGAATCGATGAGTCGAATAACTTATTCGGGCGGATTGCACGGTTAGGAAAATGCTACTATTCTCAGAAAACTCATATTTCGGGGAAGAGTCAGAATAGAAAATGTTACCCCTGAGAAGCGCTTTTCAGTTAGTTATTCGACTCAGTCAAGAAGTCGCAGGCTACTCTCGTGTTCAATTTGCTCTCGTCCTACATGGCTACCTCAGCTTCGACTGCTGGGCCTCTTTTCACCGCTTCTCTGGAACTCTCTCTTTCTTCTGGAGTTGGTTCTTGAATTGGCCCCCAATAATCATATATTCAGACTCCTTGGGGCAGTCGCTCCCGTCTCTCCCTTTTATCACAAGTAACAATGCTGACTTAGAGCAGGCAAAACACGGGCCCGACCAAAAATGGCCGGGTTGGAAAGCATCTTTTTGTCAAATAGGCTCGATTTTACAAGCATGGTAGGCCGTGATTATGTATTTATATTAAAAAAATTATTTTTATATAATTATTTAAATTAATAAAACTAATTATTACCATTATTTATTAAAAATAATATAATATTTAAATTTTATAATTTATATATAATTAATAAAATAATATGTGTTTTCTAATATTAAAAAAAATAAAATAGATTAATTTACTACAAGTCAAGCCGTGACAAAAAATCTACATTTTGTTCAAGCTCTTATTTCTAAAATTTAATCCACCTATTTTATTGGATTAAACAAATTGGTCCATTGAACTTAACTCATATTGTTAACTCTTTACGGACTATATTTTTTGAGTCAAAAGGATGTAACAAACTATAAAGAAATTCAGTAAAAAAAAAAGTGATCAAAATGCAATTATTATATATATAAACAAGAGATATTTAAATTTTCTTTTGCTTATTGAAGTTCAAACTCATATCACGCCCTCTACCTACTCCTTCCCGAATAAACTACTTAATTTTTTCTTGTTTGCTTCTAGATTTGGGATTTGGGTTGTTTAGTTGGCAAGTGTTATGAACATGAATCTGATGCAGGACTCAAGAAAATGAGAGAAGTATTTCAAAACCCCCACATGGTTTTTTTTGTTTTCCGGCTAAACTTTCTAATTCATTAATCATTGTTTCTTATAACAAAGGAGAAAGCAAAATCACACAAGAACGATGGTAAACCAGTTGGAAAGCTTCATGAGCCTGCTACTATCAAGTCAAATTTCTTTTTATCTTCATTCTCTTCCTTTTCCTGGAAAGTTAACCCCATCTTTGCATGTTTAAACAAACTCTTCATCTCTACAAATGCATCATTTGACATAACCTTTTTCAGCACTCCCTCATGGCTCCTCTATGGGTTCAGGAGATCCATCTTCCTCGCTTGAACATTCATGTCACTGTTGATAACATGTTTTCAGTTACCCCATCTAAGCCGATTGCTGCTAAACCTGGAGACAGCCTATATCTTTCCAACCTGGACGACATGATTGGAGCTCGTGTGTTCACGCCCACAGTGTACTTCTATCAGACACATGAATTGCATTTTTGTGAAAACCAAAAGCCCCTCATTAAAACCCTGCGTGATGCTCTTGCTGATGTTCTAGTCCCTTATTACCCTCTTTCAGGTAGGCTCAGAGAGACCAAGAATGGGAAGCTAGAGGTGTTTTTCGGATCAGAACAAGGGGCACTAATGGTTGAGGCACATTCTGAAACTACATTATCTGAACTAGGAGACCTCACAGCCCCAAATCCAGATTGGGAGCCCTTGATCTTCAAATTTCCCAATGAAGAACCATACAAAGTCCTTGACATGCCATTGCTCATTGCTCAAGTAACCGTCTTCCGGTGTGGTGGGTTCAGCCTTGGCTTAAGACTCTGCCATTGCATCTGTGATGGGTTAGGAGCCATGCAATTCCTAGGTGCATGGGCTGCCACTGCGAAAACAGGGACCCTAGTCACAAACCCTGAGCCATGTTGGGACCGAGAGATGTTTCGACCTCGGAAACCACCGGCGGTGAGGTTCCCCCACACAGAATTCATGAGAATTGAAGAACGCTCCAGCCTCACAATGACGTTATGGCAAACCAAGCCTGTTCAGAAGTGCATTAAGATTAGCAGGGAATACCAAACTTGGCTCAAAGCTATGGCTCAACCTTTTGATCTTGTAGGGTGCACTACTTTTGATGCCATGGCTGCACATATTTGGCGATCATGGGTGCAAGCCCTTGATGTAAAACCACTTGATTATCAACTTAGGCTAACATTTTCTGTCAATGCAAGGCAGAAGCTAAGAAACCCACCATTGAAAGATGGGTTCTATGGCAATGTGGTGTGTGTGGCATGTGCAATAAGCACTGTGTCCGATCTGGTTCATGGAGAACTCCCTGAAACGACTCGTCTGGTTCGTGAAGCGAGACACGGCGTCTCTGAGGAGTATGTAAGATCTACAGTGGATTATATTGAAGTGGATAGACCAAAGCAACTTGAGTTTGGGGGTAAATTGACAATTACTCAATGGACGAGATTCTCCATATATAAATCTGCAGACTTTGGGTGGGGAAAGCCACTCTATGCAGGTCCTATAGATTTGACACCTACACCTCAAGTTTGTGTGATTTTACCAGAGGGGGAAGGTGAGTGCTCCAATGGCTCTGTTATAGTGTGCATATGCTTACCAGAGTCTGCTGTTCAAAGGTTTATGCAGGCCTTGTTACCGGAAGGGGAAGTTGATTAAGTTGTCAATAAAGCACTAAAATCTATGTAGTTTGATTTTATGTTCTTATAATTATGACACTTGAAGGCTACTATTGCCAAAAGCGAGAGATATGGGGATGTTACCACATATTGGAGAGGGACGCACATTCATCATTATTTGCGAGTGTTTTTAATGGATTTTTTTTTATTTTCCATCAAATTTCATCAATCTTCCCCCCCCCCCCCTTCTAAAGCAGGAGGATTTGAACCCGTAGCAACTTAGCCTCTACTCACAACTCGCTCATTCCACCATTATTTATTATTATTTACTTTTTTGCCAAGCTCATTCCACCATTATTACATGAGCCAGCTTAAGGTGCCATGAATCCCCTATGTAATCATAAAATAAAAATTGAATTTGAGATGTAAAATAAAAACCATGGTGATAAATACATTTATACATTGTTCACTTTGATGTATCAACAAATTATTGAATAATAAAGTTTCATAATAAGTTGTACACATACCTTAAGAGGGGGGGTCAAGGACCCTTGTAAAAATTCTAACTAAAATGCCATAATAATGAAAGATGAAATAGAAGACGTAAAATGTGTATGTTGATCCTTTTAACCTTTTTAGAGTTGGAACCCAGAGGCAAAAGCACCATTTTTCCAAGGGCATGCTTAGAACTGTCAATTCGGGCCGGGCCAAAAAGCTCAAATTGAAAAACGGGCTTGGTTTTCCAAGCCCGAGCCCTCGGGGACGGGCCTACGGGCCGGCCCGCGGGCTTTTTTTAATTTTTTAATATTTTTTTTATGTTTTTTAATAAAATTTTTTATATAATTATTTAAATTGATACAACTAATTATCATCATAATTTAAATTAATATAACTAATTATCACCATAATTCATTAAAAATTAACATAATATTTAAATTTTATAATTTATATATCACTAATTGATAAAATAATATGTATTTTTTAATATTTTAAATTAAAAATAAAAATAAAAAAGTCTCAGGCTTTCGGGCCGGGCCTAAACGGGCCGGGCTCAAAAAGCCCGGATTATATATTTACTCCCAAAATTGAGGCCCAAGTCCGCTCATTTTTCAGGCTTTTCGGGCCGGCCCGTCGGGCTTAGCCCATTTTGACGGCTCTAGGCATGCTGCATGCAGTGAGGGTAGTTGGCAACCTCATTCTTGTACATTGGTGAGGGACTGTTTGACAGACATCCTGGTGCATGTTATGTATGTGAGTATTTTAAGTGCGGGTCATCACGGAAACAAGGTTCAAACTTCAAATTATAGCCCCTAATATCTAACAGAGCTTTATTAAGCCAACTTGATGACTTCTTCTCCTTCTTCTTCCGCCTATCTGTAAATTGCTTCAATTTGTGCGGTTATATTCAACGACGGGCTTGTCTTGCCTCATTGTGTAGAGTTTTCCAGGTTACTTGTCAAAATAATGCAACATGAATTCGAATTCGATGTTCCTGAAATATAGTGTAAGGTTTGGATAATGTAAATAAAATATTATATAAAGGGAGTTTTTTTTTTATCTTATTTTAAGACCTAATATAATACAGTTCAAATTAAGTTATTAAAAATCGGACTGGTAATTGAACTCTATTAAGTTACATTATATTCATCCTTGTTAGATAAAATAAAAAATATAAACCCAGGCTTAATAAAAATAGGGTTTATTATTATTATTTTTTAAATATAGGCAGAGAATGGTTAATTGAACCTGATCTCATATTTCTCACGATAACGAATCGGGACCGTGCAAGTGTGCATCTGGAAAAGGGGAACAGACTTTCTTAAAAAATTTTCTCTTGGAGAAAAAAGGTGCCGTTTTCAGTCCCCTTTTCAAGCTCCTTTTTAAATTCCTTCTCTAAGTGCTTTTGTGGTGAACCAGTGGATAAAATCCATGTGACTTTATTCCATCTGTCTGTACTATTAGTGTATGTCATTTACATTTTGTCAGTGGAAGAATATTCTCGATTAATATGTATTTCTTCCCTTCTTCTCATATTTCATCAGACCTATTGAGACACCGATTCAATGTTCAATAGTCAGATCAAAGTTCAATGGTGAATAAATTGATATATTTTAAATAATATAAATAAAAAAATATTTATCCATAATCATGAAATTAACATTCAATGTAAGATGAAAAGTAAATTTAATAATGTAATAATTTTTTATATTATATAAAAAATAAAAAATATTATTAATAAATTTTACAACCTAATATTAAAATTTAAATAAATTAATATTCATCTATAATTATATTTTGAATTTAGAATAGTTAATTAACTAGATTTTGGTAAACAAAAATATTGTAATTGTTATATATTAAGAAAAAAAATAAAGAAACACAATTTTTGTGGTATACATTTATTGTATAAAATCTTTTGAATTGAAAGAAAAAAAATGTAGTAGAGTAAACTTTCTACTTTTATTTGCACTATATTAAAAAGTATAATTAAATAATAATCATAAAATAGCAAAAAGTACCTCTGCCCCTAAACCCCCCTCCCAAAAAATAAAAAAAGGAGGAACTCCATCAAACCTACAATAATAAAACATTCTCCTTCATTGTATAGGTTTTTCAAGTAAATAGTTCATTAATTTTCATGAACTATTAATATAATAAAATATCAATTGATGCAGCACAAATATATAAAAGTATCATTCTTAAGCCACAAATAGAAAAATAAATTATGATTCATAGAGGCCATTAGATTATAAATTTCTTTTTTCAAACTTCAATTGTAGATCAAAACACAATGATAATTCTGAGAAATTAATTGCACATACAAGTAGTCCACATACAAGTTTAATTATGAAAAATTCTCCACTATTTAAGCAAAAAATCATCTAAGAATCTTTATTGTTTTCAGGCTCCCCAACTCCATAAGCATACATGCTTGTAATACAAATAATAATAGCCTTTGTCAAAGTCTATACATATAGGATCATAATCGCTCAGCACCAAAGAAGTGCATAGGCAGCAACATTGAAGCACTCATCATCATCTTGTAATTTACAAGAACCTTCAAAAGTCTGGTCTTCTACAGCAGCCATTGTGAATGTTGGGTTTGGGTTACACCCTTGATGGGTGGAAATTGAGGGCCCAAACCCAAAATAAAATAAAATTATTTTAGTTTAATAGAAGAGGGAGGGAACGGTTAATAAGAACCGCTCCCTCACATAACGCACACGATAAGGATATTCAGTGGATGGGTGTGCATACGTGAGAGCAAGGAAGTTTTCTTTCCATTGGAGACTCTCTGATCCCGGTGAGGTATCTTTCAGAAAAATTCTCTCTCTGAGAAACTCTCTCTCTCTCTTCCTCTTTGTTAAAAAACTCTCAATCGCTTCCTCTAAATTCTCCTTCCCGGAGTGTATCTACGATGAAGCTGTAAACAAAATCCAAGTGATTTTGTTTCAACCGGTTGGGATTCATTTATTCTCTCTAAGTGGAAGTATACTCCATGATCGGTATATATGCCTTCCCTTCCTTTTATTATTCTTCATTACATTAGAGCCTGAGTTTAGATTCAGGAAAAATTTATTTCCGCTGCAAAATTTTTTTGAGTTTCATAATTTGCTTACTGTATATATTTTTCCTATGAGTTTTTCATGTATAACTTGTATACTATTTATACTCATAAGATAAGCAAATAGGATTCAGTATAGGGAATCTCAAAAAATTTTAAAAAAAATTTATACACAGTACAGTTTTTGAATACAGTAAGATAATTCCTTACTAGAAAATCAATACACCACAGTGTAGAGAATAAAGAGATGAAAATAAAACTACTAAAATGGTGTTAAAGTCTACACTGGATCGAGAGAAACTGCCGGAAGAAACTCACAGTCTGCAAAGGAGATTCGAAAATTGGGTTTATTAAAATCTCAATTTTTTGGACAAAAGAAGGCCAACATCATGTAGAGGGCGTCGAGACAAGAAAAACAACACCAAGAACGCCTCAAACAGACGCCGGACGAAGGAGAAAACAGCGAAAAACGGTGGCGGGTTCGTGGGTCTGCCACCGGGTCCTTAAAGGTCGGGTTGACCCGGCAAGAGGTCAGGGATGACCTCGGCGACGCGTCATTCAGGCTTTTATATATTAAAAAAAAACACAAAGTAATGGGCTACGTTTAAAAAAAAAAAATTGGGTAGCTAGCTTTCGGCCCTGTAAAAAAAAAATTTTTTTGGGCCGTAACATTGGACTCTTAAAAAAAAAATTTTTCATCGAACATTAGCCACGGAAATTTTTTTAAAACAAAGTGAGGTGCTGACGTGGCGCCTAGGGCCCATCGGCACGTGATTAGGCCACGTGGACGACACTGTCAGAATACCGGCAATGCATGGAAGACGACTAGTCGGCGCGTGTCACCTAGATTGCCATGCACAATGGCTCGTGGACTTCACGCGCCTCCACGCAAGTAGGATAACATTTTTTTTTTGTATTTTGGACTTCTCTAGGCGCGTGGGGTGCGGGCAATGGTATTTTTGGCCATGGTTTACTTCAAAAAATTCCTAAATTCGAGATCTTCAATTTGATATACTATTTGGCTATTTTTTAGATAAATTTGAATCTGTCTAGAGCTATTTTGATATATTTTTTGAAATAAAATTTTTTTTTTATCATTTTAATAATTCCTGCTATTTTATTAAAGGTAAAAAAAAAATATATATATATATATATATAATGAAACAAGAGAATTCTGAAAATACTGAAATAGTTGGACATGATTCTCTAAATTATGAGTATTTGGCAAAACTTATTCTTGAAGATGAATTTTTAGATGAAGATCCTGATGACGAGTTTCTAGGAGAAGAAAATCATGGGAAAATTCAAAAAGTGTATACAGATCCAAATGGGCCAAAGGAAGATGAAGTTGTTTTTCAAGACCCTAAAATTGAAGATCAAGAAGTAGATCAACCCCTTACCCACTCTGTAGCACAAGACATAACAAATAGGGATGCGAAAAAAATAAAACATTTAAAAAACTTGTATCCAATTCTTGCAAAGTATTCACAATTTGTGATGAATATGGAAGATGCTGAGTTCTTCGTGAACGTTATTATTAAGTTAAGAGAAAATATGAATACACATAACAAGAAATATTCATATTACACCTGGGTCGATGCGATTAATAAAGCGATGAAAATATCGAATCGCATTCTGAAGAAGAAAATTGTTAATTACTGTTTTTCTCTTTGATTTATGTATTTTTATTTATTTTTTTTTGGTACAATGACTATGTTCTTATATGGATTTAATTTTTTTTATATACGCTTTATTTGAGTGGGAGCTTTTAAAATATTTTTTTGAGTTAAATATTCTAGTACTTGCATTAAAATCTTAATAGAAAATAATAGTAACATTAGCATCCAAGTGATGAGAGATACACTTGTGGGCTCCTGATCATGGAACTAATGATATTTTTATTGTTCTACTAAGAAATAATACACACATATGACATTGTATATTGTACTCTGCTATATATATATTTTATTAATATATTCTTTAGTTCAGCTCAATAATAGAAGTCTGTTATGTAGGATAGTTTCGTAACTGACTTGAGCATGGCAACCAAGAGTATAATGGCTGAGCTAAACAAGGAAGATAAGCTAAATGGGGATAATTGGGACATCTGACACCGAAAAGTTTCATATATATCGGAAGAACAAGATACTGTAGAGCCACTAACTATAGTCATGGCACAACCAGAAGCCGACAATACAGCTCAACATAGGAGAGACCAAGAGGTTTACATGGCCTGGAAAAAGAAGAACAGCATAGCACGAATAACTATGTTGGGCACTATGGCCAATGACCTAATGTGTGAGTATGAAAAATATTCAACTGCACAAGCCATGTGGACGGCATTAAAAGATAAGTTTGGAGGTACCTCTACCACCAAACTCTGAAGGCTGACAATTAAGTTTGATATTTATAAGTTAAGGCCGAATACTTCTATGAAACAGCATTTGCAAGAGATGGCCAGCATGATCAGAGAACTGAAGGAAGTTGGGCATGAATTGTCTGACGAACAGCAAATCCAGGCTGTTATAAGGTCACTCCCTTCATGTTAGGAACACATGAAAGTCAACTTGACCCATAATGAGAATATAAACACTTTTAGTGATGTGGCGAAACACCTGGAGCTTGAAGATGAACGTCTAGAAGCTTACAGAGCATCTGGACAAGCCTATCTGACTGAAGAAGCAGGAACTTCTAACCCTAAGCCCAATTTCAAAAAGGGCAAGAAATATCAAAGAAAGGGTAACAAGAATGGCCCAAAATTTAAAAAGGGAAATAAACCTTTCAAGAAAAGGGGGAAGAAAGGGGGAAAGAAGAAGAAGACTGACCTGAGTAAGGTTAAGTGTTATTCCTGACTGAAAATCGATCATTTTGCAAGGAATTGCCCTGAGCAAAATGAACGTGAAAAAGTACTAGTGAATTATGTTAATTCACATATATCTTATATTTCAAGTACTGTTTTTTTTTATAGAAACTATTTATTCTTCTTGGATAATTGACTCAGGCTCCATAGACCACGTGAGCAGGGATCGAGGATCCTTTACAGAGTACCGTCGATTGCCGAATCAAAGCAAGTGGCTTTATGTTGGTAACAACGCAAGAATTGAGGTAAAAGGCATAGGAACCTGCAAATTAACTTTGCGAGGGGGAAAAACCTTAATCCTCTATGATGTACTTCATGCACCTGACATCCAACGGAACTTAGTTTCTTTTTGCTGCTTATTAATTTATGGGTTTAATGTAAATTTTCATGATAAAGTAGCAGACATTTCATTAAGGACAACCTTTTATGATTCAGCTTTTCTTTCAAAGAAGTTCTTTGTTATGGACATTGTTGATGTATTTTATATGCATCACTGCTTTGTGACTTCTTCCTATTCAAATGTTGATATGAATGCTTGGCATGCTAGACTAGGACATATTAATCAAAATAGAATGATTAAACTAGCTAAAGAAGGACTGCTAGGTCAAAATTGATAAAATGGAAATGTCCTTATGTGAGCATTGCCTGGCTGGTAAAGCAACTAGAAAACCATTTGGAACTGGAACTATGGCAGAAACTCCATTGCAATTAATCCATTCAGATGTTTGTGGTCCTATGAGTGTGAGGACAAAACATGAAGTTGATTATTTCATCACTTTCATTGATGATTACTCGCGATTTGGTTATGTCTATTTGATGTCACATAAATCTGAACCACTAGAATGTTTTACACGATACATGAATTTAGTTGAAAATCAAATGGACAAGAAAATCAAAGCATTAAGAACCGATCGCGGACGTGAATATTCATCGGAACAATTCAAAAAGCTCTGTGAAGAAAAGGAAATAGTAAGGCAACTTACAATTCCTGGCACCCCACAACAAAATGGTATAGCCGAAAAAAGAAATAGAACATTACTAGACATGGTTAGGTCCATGATGGCACAAGCCAATCTACCCAGTTCGTATTGGGGAGATGCAATTTTAATTGCAACCTTCATACTTAACCATGTGCCTTCAAAATCGATCACATCAACACCCTATGAGCTATGGCCAAATCGGAAGCCGGATTTAAATATTTTAAAACCCTGGGGGTCGGCAGCTTATGTCCATGATACTTCCCACAAATATGGAAAAATAGGTCCAAGAGGGAATAAATGTATTTTTATTGGATACTTTGAACAATATAAGGGTTACGTTTTTATTGGTAAAAACCAAGATGAGAATATCACTGAAATAGAATCTAGTGATGCAACATTTCTAGAAAACGAATTTCCTAGCAGGGGTGAGATAAATCACATTGTATTTCTTTGAGATACATGAAGAAACTGAGGAACAAATTTATATACCTCAACCTCTTAATTTGAGTGGGAGCTCACAAGGACAAGTACAAGATTCTATTCAAGAACAGAATAACTTACAAGAGATCCCACTGCGAAGAAGTAACAGAGAAAGTGTACCAAAAAGACGTTTCCCAATAGAAGAGACTGCACTTATAGTTACCCCACAAGATTATGATGAGCCTAATTCAATACATAAGGCTTTATCATGTCCTACTAGTAATGAATGGAAGAAAGCAATGGAAGAGGAAATGAATTCAATGAGAATGAACCAAGTCTGAGATTTGATCAATCTTTCATCTGGACATAAGGAAATTGGGAATAAATGAATTCTCAAAATTAAGAGAAATGCAGATGGATCAATTCAACGATACAAGGCTCGATTAGTGGCAAAAGGGTATAATCAACAGGAAGGTATAGATTATGAAGATACTTTTTCACCAGTTGTGCGTTTTAACTCCAGAAGACTGATTCTGGCAATAGCAGCAAGTTTAAATCTAGAATTACATCAGATGGATGTAAAAATTGCATTTTTAAATGGTGAACTGGATGAAGAAATCTATATGCAACAGCCATTAGGTTTCATTGAGAAAGGGAAAGAGAATAAAGTCTGCAAGTTGAAAAGGTCCATTTACGAACTTAAATAATCATCCAGACAGTGGTATTTGAAGTTTCACCAAGCTATAACCTCGTACGATTTCTAGATGAACGACGAGGACCACTGTGTATACATTAAGAATTTTGAAAAGAATCTTGTGATATTATCTCTTTATGTGGATGATATACTATTAGCCAAAAATAGTCTAAAATCGATTATAGTTATCAAATAATGACTATCTTCGAATTTTGAAATGAAAGACATGGGTGAAACTGACTATATACAAGGAGTTAAAATCCATAGAGATCGTTCAACAAAGTTAATATCCCTTTCTCAGAAAAATTACATTGAGAAAATTCTTAAGCGATTCAACATGAAAAACTGTAAACCTATGGATACCCCTATTTCAAGAGGAGAAAATCTGAGCCAAGATATGTGTCCTCAGACTGAGTTTGATAAGAAGATGATGGAAAGAGTCCCTTATTCCAGTGCAGTTGGTAGTTTAATGTATGCCATGATGTGTACGAGACCAGACATATGTTATGCAGTTGGTTTGGTTAGTAGGTACCAGTCAAACCTAGACTGAAACATTGGAAAGTTGTGAAGAGAATCCTGAGATATTTGCAAGGCACAGCAAATTGTGCCCTATATTATCAAGGAAGCGATTTACGCTTGGTAGGATACTCCGATGCAAATTGGGGAGGAGATCTAGATGAGCGTAAATCGACTTCTGAATATGTTTTTCTACTAAACAATAGAGTTATATCTTGGTGTAGCAAGAAACAGACTTGTATTGCTTTGTCTACCATGAAAGCAGAGTTTGTTGAATGTTCTCCAGCAATACAAGAAGCAGTATGGTTGAAAAGATTCATAAAACACTTAGGGATCATTAGTGATAAATTGGATCCAATTTTGATAAACTGTGATAGTGAGACTGTCATTACCTACACTAAAGATCCCAAGTATCATAGTAAGACAAAGCACATAGACACCAAGTATAATTTTGTAAGAGATGCCATAGCACAGAAAAGTGTTACAATTCGCCATATTCCTAAACATCAAATGATTGCTAATCCCTTCACCAAGCCAATACCGAGAGATATATATGTTGATCATGTAAAATCACTTGGCATTCGTAAGATATGATGTCACACAAATCTATGTAATGATCAATTATATGAAAAAGATTAAGTGCATTTTTTCTATAATTGAGTCATTCGAGTACATATACTTATGAAAAATATACAATGTCTAGTATGTCGTACATGTTGATAAGGTTGGTTTTCTCACACGAGCAACTACCTTTGACACTCATGAAGAGTGGGCAAAGATGAGACATCTTTTGTATTTACTATTAAATCTATAAGGGAGCATATATGACAGTTAAACAATAGAAAATAAGTCACCCTAACAAAAGAAGAGAATAGATCGGGATGAGATCCAATAAATATAAATTTTGGATTGAATTATAGATACCCACAATCCGTAATACATGTAACCAGATGAGAATTCTCCAACAAAGACGTTATGATAAGTGGAAGGATTGGTGGAATTCGGGTTAAACACTGTGTGTGTCTGAACTTAAATATGTATGGTGTTAACAACAAAAACAAAATCGACATACGCTCTTATGTAATAAGAGTAACATCGTAGCATGCAATTCATACTGCATGTGTTTTTTAATAAAACCGCAATTGGAAAGTAAGTGAATAGATCCCTGCTTCATTACTGTGTGAGTCCCAAAGAGAAATAAAACCTCTCATTAATGTCCTTATGACTTTAACATTTTTCATGGAAAATGATTCAATGTTAGCTACTTTAACATATATCTAATTGTCATGATAAATTCGATTTAAAGGTCTTATACTAGGAAAGCAATTATTTCATATTGAAATGAAATATGAGTGAAAGGAAGATTATCTGAATATATACACACTTATACTGGTGTCTAAGACATGTCCGTTAAGAAGTTATGGTGTTAACATCTTAAGCGTAAACACTAAGTATACAAGATTAAAGCGATCTAAGTTTATATATAAAAACTTATGAGAGATTAGATTTGCCATGAATAAAGTGTATATGGATAAATCTAGGACATTCAAGACATAATACATGAACAAAATAAATGCAAAATACATAAGATAATTCTATACTGGTCCTTGAAAAGGATTTATAGCATAAGAATACCTAATTATAGACGTCATGCCCATGCGGTCACGGTAGAACACTTAGTATGAAATGGAAAGAAAGAATTATAAGAGATTAACCCATCAAGTGTGAGTGGGAGATGTTGAATTTGGGTTACACCCTTGATAGGTGGAAATTGAGGGCCCAAACCCAAAATAAAATAAAATTATTTTAGTTTTATTTTTTAGTTTAATAAGAGAGGGAGGGAACGGTTAATAAGAACCGCTCCCTCACATAACGCACACGATAAGGATATTCAGTGGATGGATGTGCATACATGAGAGCGAGGAAGTTTTCTTTCCATTGGAGACTCTCTGATCCTGGTGAGGTATCTTTCAGAAAAATTCTCTCTTTGATAAACTCTCTCTCTCTCTTCCTCTTTGTTAAAAAACTCTCAATCGCTTCCTCTAAATTCTCCTTCCCGGAGTGTATCTACAGTGAAGCTGTAAACAAAATCCGAGTGATTTTGTTTCAACCGGTTGGGATTCATTTATTCTCTCTAAGTGGAAGTATACTCCGTGATCGGTATGTATGTCTTCCCTTCCTTTTATTATTCTTCAGTGAGCATCTCTAAAAGATCCACAAAGAGAGCATCTCTAAAAGATCCATAAAGAGAGCATCGCAAGCTTCAAAAAGAAATGTAAATCCATGACAATTGGGAACTTCAACAATGTCATGTGCTAGAGGTCCAGCTTCAACAAACTCAGAAATAACATACATTGCATGTACTTTAATACACCATTCTAAGAAAAATAAGTTATTTAGAAGCTCTCACCTCCTTAAGGATATAATCATTAGTGAGCACTCATCATCCAAAACAAAGAAAACAAAAGAAATCTTTTTCCATCATAGATCCCAGTGTTAAATAGACTCTTGATAGTGGTCAAGATACATAATCATCATACCTATTTAGAAGTATAGCTAGTATAGAATTATGCTCCTTACTTAGTTGCATAGATCTATTGGGATATAAAGCACATGCTCCAAATAGTACCATCTATACTAAGCCTCTGGGTGCTTTTATAAGCACTTGCAGTCCCTTCATTTACTGAAGAGTAAGTTGTTCTCTAGAGTTGTAGCATAAAAAAAATCATATAAGATATTCTTTTTCAAGAAAAAATGAAGAAATTTGTCAATCAAAGTAGGCTAAAAAGAAAGTACAAAAAAGAGGATGAAATATAATGCTATAAGTCTAGGATATCAAAACGTAAAATAAAGAAGATGAAAAATGAATAGGATTACAAAAGACATCATGCTGATAAAGCCCTTCAATATATTTGAAGATACATCAAACCTTATCAACAAAATAACTAAAGGATACCCAGAGACAAGATATCTCTATGTTCATAAAAATCCTTACCTTATACATATGAGCACTTATGCCAAAACACAATCATATTCAGATCAAGATGATTGCTTGGTTCACAACTACTATAAGTTACCCAACACAACTGAAGTTCTATACTGTTGCCAATTCTTAATTTTTTGGCTTCAAAAGCATCCACATTGGAATATTTTAAAGCATATTAAGGTGCATATTAAAACCTCCTACAAGAAATATCATAAGCATCCACCTTTGAATAACTCTACAGTCCAACAACCATAGGGACCCATCAACGCAAGTTTTCTCCATAGAACTCAAGCTTAATGTAGACGTATCAACTACTAGGACAAACAAAAAAACATTCTCACAAGTTAGAGCTTATATTTTTTTTTCGACCAGAAGTTAAAGCTTATATACAAATTTCTAAAAGTGAACTTAAAAAAACAATGATTAGCATAAATCTAGATATCATAATAGAAACTGAAGGAGTGGAAGAATTTTATAATTTTAAAACAAAATTTAAATAATATGATTATAAAAAACAAGAGGAAATTAGAAATATTTAAATGAAATAAAAAGTTTAATAAATGATAAATACAGTATCATTTGGCATCCTAATTCACATGCTGATGAAAGATATCTATTGTCTTCCAAAATGGAAGCAATTCCATTTCTTTGGGTTTCACTGCATAGGATTATAACATGAATAACTTAGTAGCTAGACTATATTTTCATAGAGATTGTATCCACGTATGAATAAAGAGTAGACAACGTGAATCCTGTTTTATGATTCATTCATTAAAAGATGAAATGAATATCTATTGTGAAGTGAATATTTCTTTATCATCAACTTCAATGAATGTCACGTGTGGGGATGAACTTGATCTTGTCTCAAAGATCATAAAATAAATAGTTGTACATGGGGAAAGATACCCAATATAGAAAATATCATAATTTTGTCAATCAAATCTTATAAGCAAACCTTGTCAAATCCTGAAGTGGACATCCATTAGCATATATAGTCTTTGAACTTGAACCAAAAAATAATTGAATTGACCTAAAATATTACCTTACAAGAGTAGAATGCATTTTTCAATAAAGTAATGCAAGATGATTGCAAAATGATTGTTTTTATAAGATTGTACATCTAGCAATACAGAGAATACCATTCTACAAAAGCCAGAACAATAGTCTGCACTTCATTTATATGCATAACAAACATAAAAAAGTTATATTGAAGAGTCAAAGTTAAATAATAGGTTTAGATCTTAAACAACAGGAAACTAAACAATTCCTTTGCAATAAAACTATCATTAGTAACATGTATAGTTCTTTTTAGTTATTTATTCACATAAAATTTTACTGATTAAAACTAAAGACTTACTGACACTAAAAATTTTTTCTACTATATCTATAAGAACATCTACAACTTTAGGATCCAGCTAGTCTGATAGATATAGATGAACTTGCCATTAAAGCAACTAATTTAGTAAAAGACCAATGACAGAACAAAATTTTTTAAACTATGAAAATGAAAAAAAGCAACAACAAAGCACTAAAATTTTTTAGAATATAAACTATATTGTTTTCCTTTTAGGGTCCATTTGAATGGTTAATTTCATTTAATATAATATCCCAACAGCATGTGAGTCAAAGTAAATTGAAGAAATTAATTGGTAACACATAGTAGCAATTACCAAGTGGACCAAAGAAGTATATTTAAAAAAATTATATCATCTGTGTGGCAATCTTTTCTATAAGTTCATTTTTCTCATAATTGCAATTAATTATACTGATGCATATTCATGTCCAATTTATCCCACGAGCTTGAAGTGACTGTGAAGAACCCATCAGCTAGCAGGTGACTTCAAAATGTCCTAGCAAAAAAAAAACTAATAATGAGCCCAGTAATGCAATTAGTTCTTTCTTCGTCATTCAGGCCCATTCTACCTCAAGCCTCTTTACACATTCAAGACATTCTTGTCATTCATTTTCATCTATGAAATGGTCCAAGGATGACAAAAGGCACATATATTTGAAAGAGAAATAAAAATAGAAATCTAAAGCCAAAAGCATACTGATTGTAAATGAGATGTAACAGAAGAAAGCTAATCTGTGCTGGACAAACAACATGTAAATAAAACTGATAATGCAAAGCATGCAAACACTTACCGCTTGCACTACCAATAATTTTGTAATCCTTGAAAACAACACTTGTTCTGTCCAATCCATTTTTCAATTCCTCCAATTTCTTCCTCAGACAAAGTTCTAGCAATAACCTTCGAAAGTATAATGCAATAAGTCATACCAAATAACACAAATGACAAGATAGGATAAGAGTTTAGAACAAACTCTAACCAAGTTTATTTATCTACAATATTATTCATATAACTATTTTATTACATTAATTTTTCCATGTATTGCTTTTTGTTAAAATAAAATGCCTTTTCTGTAATCAATTTATGTAAGTCATATGTAGACTTCACACTCCAAAACCAAAACATCCACACACACAGAGAAAGTGGGGAAACAAACAATTTAAAGCAGGAATGAAACCTTGCAAACTATATCAGTGAAGTTCTGGAAACAAAATAGGACACGATGGGGAAGAGGGTTTAGAGGATGATGAGGCTACTCATTTCTTGACTGCGATGGCGCTTGGAGATGACCCTGGGAGAAGTATTTCAAGCAAGAGAACTCATAATGCAAAGAAACCTTCAGCCCAAGCAAATCTTCTAGAGCGGACAAGAAATTAAATCTGCAAAGAAAAATGAAGGAAATGAACGAAAAGAAAGAACAAAAAAAATGAAAGGAAAAACATGAAGAAGAAGAAGAAAAGATTCTCGCTTCAGGAAAGAAGAAGAGAAAAAAGAGATTGGGAAAGATGAGAGTGCTACAAGAGAGGAGGGGACTTCATTTTTCTTTTGCTCATCGTATAAAGGCTTCCCTAAAAGCCGTTTCTTACTCCTCCATACTTCCTCGGTTGAACTTGCATCTAGGGTTTCTGCTTCAATGGGGAAGGGGACAGGGAGCTTTGATACGGTAGGAGAGAGAAAAAAACAGACGTGATTCATTTGAAAAGACGAGGGAAAATATATTTGAGAGAGAAGGGGGAATATGAGAGAACTTAAAAAAAAAGTTAATTCCATATTAAAAAAAAGAAAGAAAAGAGGGAAAATTTAAAATAAGAGGGTGAATTTTGAAATTTAAAATTTGAAATGAAAGGGGGATTTGGATCAATGAGCTACGAACCAGTGCAACAGTTCTTTGAACACTACTTTCAATAGTGGAATGTGATTTTGCTTTTATAGTTATATAATTGATTGATATTCTATCTTTATATTATTTATTAATTAAATTTATTATTATTAATAATTATGTATTATAATAATAATTTTATAATATTATAATATAAAAAAATTTATATAAAAAATAATACTACTTAGTACTAAAAATAATATTATTTTATCTTAAAAACAAAAAAAAAGACTAGTTTAATCGGTTTTGTACTAGTTTGTGACCAATTCAATTATTTTTCCACTAGTTCTAAAAATATTCAATTGATATATATGATTAGATCGGATCTAACATTGATTTTTGGTCTGATTGGGTGAATCGGTGGTCTGATTTTTTATTCATTAGTTCAAATTCATATTAAATCATAATATCATAATGGATAATTTTCCAATTTTTTTAAAAATATTTTTAAACTTTATTCATTATAATACATTATAATTATAGTATTAGTATATTATAAATAAATAATATTCATTGGATTTGATTGAAAAGATAACTACAATTCCAACTTAACATGGGAAAAGACAATTTGAAATTTGGTAAGGAAAATATTTTCTTAGCATAATCCCCAATTTTTCTATTCACTCAAAAGGACCAAGCTTCCTTTTGAGGAATTAAAAAAATTAGTTAGTGACAAAAATTTCTTAGAAGTTAAAATATTAAAATTGGCAACCCATCATATATGATGCCTCTTTCCGCGCGAAACTCTTCCTCCCCCAGCTTTTGTGGCAAACTCTTCCTCTTCCATTTACTGAGATATATAAAATTATTTAGAAAAAAAGTCATTAAAATAAAAAACTTATTTGAACTAGTTATCTAAATAAACATAACTATATTTCTAAGTTAGTATAACTAATATTTTAAGTAGAATAAATTAATTTTTCAAGTAAATATAACTGATTTTCTAAAGGAATATAGATAATTTCCAAAGTGAGCATATTTTGAATTAGTTATATCCACTTAGAAAATTAGTTTATTCAATCTAGAAAATTAGTTATATTAATTTGGAAATTTAGTTATACTCACTTAAAAATATAGTTATATCTACTCGGATAATTGCTTCGTTCTAGTTGAAAAATTAGTTGTGCTTGCTTTGGAAATTAGTTATATTCACTTAGAAAATTAGTTATCATCGCTTGGAAAATTAGTTTATTCTACTTGAAGAATTAATTGCTTCAACTTAGAAATTTAGTTATACCTACAAAGGAATTTTAGTTATGTCTACCTGGAATTATAGTTGTCACTTGGAAAATTTGTTCATTTTATTGAGAAAAATTGTTCATTCTACTTGGAAAATTAACTAAGTTTGCTTTGGAAATTAATTATATTTACTTAGAAAATTAATTATGTTATGATTAATATAATATAAGTTTTGATGATAAACATATAGTAATAATGAATAAATGCATTATAGTTATCTAATATATATTGTTTCTTAAAGAAATAAAATATGTATTGGTATATATTTAATTATATTTATAATACATATATCAAGATATACACTAATATATCCATTGTGTTTTTATAATGTATAATACAAGTTAGATATATAAATTGGACTAACTATTTGATTTGTAAGTATAATATATTAAGTATAGGGTTGTCCAAATAGGAAAAGTGAGAATTGGAATAAAGAAATAGAAATCAACATCATGTTTCACTCAAGAAAAAAAAAAGATGGGATACTCCATGAATTGAAGATCAGAAAGGAGCATACAAAGAAGAGGATGACCACGTGAAAGTGGAAGTCAAACATTGAAGACTTAATTATTATGTATATTTTGATTTCACTTAGGTCTTGCGGTAATTTTAATCTTTTAAATTTATTTAATCTTATTACCATATGTTTTAAACGAGTTAGATTAAGTAAATTTGATATTAGCTTATATTGGAATTGAGAAATATAAGCTAATAGACGAATTTTGCGTTTGACTCATGTTTATTTTGTGTAAAATTCGATCTTGACTTAGTGAAATTCGAAGTTATATAAGTTTCATCTTTAACAAACGAATTTTAGTTTTAAAATTTGAATTTCGGGCTAAGCACTATTAATGAAATTATGAAAAATTTGTATGAAATTTAGTCAAAATTTGAATGTTGGTAAAGTTCGAAATGAGTTTACTATTACTACCTTTAACAGACAAATTTTTGACTTCAAAGTACAAATTTCAAAAAGAAAACTTGTGAGTTTTGTTAGAGCATAATTCTGATAAATGAACTTTACAGTTTAACAATTGAATTTCGAAAAAAAAACTTTTGTATTATATTGAACGTGCCTTTGACAAACGAATTTCAGGTTATAAAATTTGAATTTTGAAGTGCACTGTGAAAACTTGAGACAACTATTCAAACTTCAATAAATACACTTCTAGTATGAAAATTTGCATGAACTAACATGAGTTAACTTTCGCAAACTCGAAATTCGAATTTCACTCTGTGATAGACGAAATCCTGAAGTTCAACATTGAACACATAATTATGTTATCTTTGCGAAATTTGTCTATTGAGCGTTGAAATTCGAATATTGGAAAGATAAATGAATTTAATGTGGTTGGTGAACGACTCTTTTTGCTTAGTAACGATTAAAACTTGTGTTTAATGGATAGATCTTGTGCCTAATATTTAATTAAGTGACAAATCTATAAATTAAACATCATTTGAACTTATGGGTAACAATCTTAAGTGAGTTTGTGCTAAAATACTATTCTAATACATTAAATCTTTCTGTATCAGCATTATTAGTTAAACACACTTTAATAGAGTGGGCATTCAATATATCATCTACTCTTAAAGAGAGTCTCATTTCTATAATCATTCTTTTATACTATTTTCTAGGTAGAATTTTAGTATGGGAAAATAGTAATGGATTTTACATATTTTGTAAGGGTGTGGGGAGAGTGACTTTACAAGTAGCTACTAAAACTTGTGGAATGTATTAAGGTTTCACAAATGTTCAAATCAAACTTATAAGATATAGTGAACATTTCAAGTAATAGTTTGGGGACTGGATTAGATCAAGTGATTTGGGCTGAATCAGTATAAATTCTTGTGTCTTACTCTTAATCTTTTTTCTTCAATTATTACACTTAACTACCTCTCTATTTATTCCTGTTCTACTACACATATGGTGAAATTGCGTTGTGATAAAAAAAGGATAAAAATCTTGTATCACCCAATTTATTCCCCTTTGAGGTGACCAGCCAAACCAAACAAATTATACTCACTTGAACAAGTAATTTATTCTACTTGAAAAATTAGTTATCTCAACTTAAAAATTTAATTATACCCACTTGGATAATTAATTTATTCTAATTGAAAAATTAATTATGTTTACTTTGAAAATTAGTTTTATTCACTTAAGAAATTAGTTATCCCACTTTTATAAAGGTCAAAAGGAGCTAGTTCAAAATAGTGTTTTCTTTTAATGATTTTTTTAGAAAAAAGATAGGGACTACCCTTAAGCAGAGAGGGTAATATAATAAAGAGAACAATTATCCTTCTCTCTATTGAAATCTAAAAACCACTTACAATCAGTTGGCAAATACTAGAACAACACAAACTCATTGTCGGTACCCTGTGTAGCATGTTCAGGACAATTGATGCATTCATTAGCTTCTCTAAACACATGATTAATTCTGGTAGTCCAATCTCTCATGATAAGCTCCCTTATATTGGTAATAATCTCCCTCCAAGGATGATTATCAAAGGCACTCTTGTTAAAAAAATTAACTGCCTTTATAGATGTCACACCTGAAATGTGATGTGAATGGTGCGAGAAATGAAGGAAAAAAAAGGAAGAATCGGTTTCCACAATGAAAGCCGATTCTAGAGGAGTTGCAACTAAAATTTTAAAAAAAAATTTGGAAAACCAAATAAAAAGGGAAATGATGGTTTGCGAATCAAAGTTGGGATAAAGGGTACGATTGTGAGTGGAGAAGATGTTAGGCACCCTCACAACATCCGTTCTTAAGAACGGTTACCTTAAGTTGATCATGCAATTTTTGAAGCTTTTAAAAATTATTTTGATTGCCCTTGATAATTCACATGCAAAAATAAATATGAAAAATAAGAGAAAATATAAAAATGAAAATGAAAATATGAGAAATTAGAAAAATAAAATAAGAAAAAAATAGTATTTATTTATAAGAGCAGACTTGACTCAGAATTAAAGTTTGTGGCCTACGTACCCCACCATAAGAATCAAAATCGAAATAGTTCAGACTAAAAATGCGTGTTACTGGGTTGATGTTTTTTATCATATATATTTTTTGAAAAGAGAGGTTTATAGAAAATAATTTGCCTTTCCACAAAGAAAATAATTTTTAGAATTGGTTGGTGTGTTTTAATTTGTAAAAGATAGATTAATTTTCATTATTTACTCTCATTATTCATTATTTTTTTTGTTGGTTTAATTAATTCCTAAAAAGGAATATGTTTTTCCTCAATTTAAAAAATATGATTAAAATTATATGTGATTTTGAGCATTTTATTTTGAATTGAAAAGAAAATATTTGAAAATAACTTTATTTTTATAAAATAAAATCAATTGACTTATGTGGTGATTTTATCACTCACAATACGCTCATTGATACCTAAATACTCACGGTGGTGTCACTCGAGACAAAAGATATAAAAAAGTTCGAAGGAAGACACATAATTTTTGTACAAATTATTTTTATTTTCTTTTTATTATAAAAATAGAAATAAATAGGATCATTTTAACACATTTATTTATTTAAAGGAGAAACATTAAGAAGAATTCAAAATGTAATTATTACATATATTTTCAAAGAGAAATAATCAGTATATGTGGTAACTTTATCACTCACAAGTTACTGATCAATACCTAAATACTCATGGTGTTACCATTTCGGGAAAAAACTAAATACTTACTAAAACAAAATATGCTAGCAAGATTTAAACAAAATGCCATGTTGATGGACTACTGTGAACATTGTATTTTGTCCAAACATTTTACAAAAAATTAGAAAATTGGATAAATAAAAAATGACACAAATTTCCTTTTAATTTCAATTTGAATGCATATTCTCTAAAATAAAAGAAAAATTAAAAAAAAATATAGTCTCCAAATCCAATTCATCTTCTTTAGGATTTTAAGAAAACAAAAAACAAAAAAATTAATTTCCTTTAATTTAGGATTCTCAAAATAAAAATCCTATCCTTTTAGTATTAAAAACCCCTAATAATAAAAAATAGACCTTTCAATGTTTTTATTGACTTATTTTCTTTTTAAAAAAGAAAGAGGGGGAAAAATAATAATAATAATAATTAAAAAATACAAAAATACAAGAAAAAGAAAGACCAAACACGATTCAATGTGTTTAGCCTTTCTTCAGCATCTTGAACCTTTCCTCTTTGGCATAAAAAAACAGAGCAGCAGAGGGAGGGAAGACCGAAGCGGAATGACTGAAGAGAGAAAAGAGAAATGAGCAACAACAGCCTAGTATCTCCTCCCCGTCTATGGTCACCACCGGCTTAGAGCTGAAGTGAGGCAGTGATGAAGAGTTACAGCAGAGTAGTGATGCAGTGGCACAGACACATGAGAACGCGGAAGAGGCCAAGAGGTTCAAGTAGTTAACGAATAGCCGTAAGTAGACTGATTCCTTCTGATCCTCTAAAGGCCGAACCTTACCTTGGTCAATGGATTCAATCTATATAAAAAAGCTATGAATGAGAGAAGGGGGAGAGGGAACTACGGTAAGAAGGAGATAGAAACAGAGGGAGCCGCGGGGAGGAGCAGAGAAAAAAGAAGAAGAGGGAGCTAGGGCTTAGGTAGGCGGAGGAGGCTGAGAGAGAGAGAGAGAGCGAGGGAGCCGCGGGGAAGCAGAGCACGAGAGACGGGGAAGGCAAGACTAGAAACAAGGGGAGTCGAGTGACCGAGCGAGAGTCTAAGAGAGGGAGCTGCTGAGAGGAGACCAGAAAGAGAGAGCTTGAGGGGAGACCAAACAGAGGGAGCCACAGGGGAGCTGAGAGGAGAAAATAGAGGGAGTTGCAAGGGAGTTGAGACAAGAAACAGAGGGAGCAAGTGAGAAGGAGAGGAGATCGTGAGAGCGAGTGAGGTTCGAGGAGAGGGAGTTGGAGTTTGGAGAAAAAAGGGTCCGAGGGCTCAGCACCGGATGGACAAAAACAGAGGGAGGCACGAGACTGAGGAGGCTTGGATAAAAGCAGAGGAGAGGGAAGCATGAGACTAAAAGGCAAGAACCAGAATGAAGCCAGAGAGTCAGGTTGGGAAAAGGAGGCATCTTGAAGCCCCAAAGGTAATTTCTTCATGCTGAGAGTCCTTAGTAGATCTGACCAATAGATCATGAGACTGTTTTCATACTCCTCTGTCTTATCTTGGAATGATATTGAGTAGGATGGATTGATTTGATTGCCTACTGGATTATGGATCTTGCTTATATTATCATTGATTGACGCTCTGTCTTTAGAGAGCTCATATTTCTACTTTGTTTCTGAAAAGTATTATTCTAATTAGTTATTGTTGGTGTTCTATTTCTGATTGCCGCATTTGAGATGTGTTGAATTCACTAGTTTAATCTTTTTACTAGAAAAAAAAACTTAGTTTTACTACCATCTCGTTAAAACGCAATTATTTCAATCTCTTGAGCGTTTGATGTATCAATGTTAACGCCTCCATAGCCTTTGCGAATGAAAGGGATGACATCCATTATCTTTATGGTAAAGGTTTAATTTAGTTTAAAAACTTTACCCGTGATAGAGATTTTCTAATATAAACTTAAGTTGCTTCCAAGGTTTTGGCTCTCTATAGAGCATGGTGAGAATTTTTTAACATACATGTTGACTTAATGTTAAAATGATCACATAAAAGCTCAAGAATATACTGTTGATTTCAAGACTGTTTCGATTTCATGTAGATCTGTGGCAAATATTTTGTTGAGAAGTTTCACTTTGATAGAAGAAATAGGTTGGTGGTGTAATGATTTTATTTCTTCTAGAGTAAGTTTATGATGAGAATATTAAAGGAAAACTCGAAGATAGTCATGGTTTTGGTTTTGATTAAATTGCCATAGCTTGGATTCTTTTTCTTGAATGATTACTCTTTTGTCTTTTTTTTTTGTATTTCCATTTTTGCTATCTAAACCCGTTATACTTTGTGACTCCTAAATCAAATAATTTATGAATAAAAGATGGTTACATCAAGCATGCTTAATAACATCTAGAACATTTGGACTGTGTGCCCCTCTTACCTATAGCGATTTTTAGGAATTCGCATTTGGTTAGCATCAGGTCATGATTATAGGTTCTATTTGGAGAAAAAAATTTTGATAAGGTGAAGTGGTTATACTTGTGATAATGGCTTTGCTTTGAACTTGCATCATTGCCATTCAAGCTCCTATTTTATGCCTCTTTTGTTTTGCATATGGAATGAGGACTAACTAAATGGAGCAAGGATTGGAAAACCAGTTGACTGTGCACAAGATCAATAATGGAGGAGGGAAGCTACAAATTCTAATGGCACTAGCACTGAAGGAAGACAAGGAAAGTGCTCACTTATTTCAATTCATTATATAATTTAACCTATGATATGATTATGTTAAGTTTGAGCAGGCTCATGCGCTCATATGCTTACATAGGCGCACACACATTGATAAATTGTATTTGGTTGTCTTTTTTTTTTATATATTTTCGATTTTTATTGGTTATTGATTTCTTTTCTTTTCGCTTTTAAAATTTGCCGCGAAGAATTAAGTCTCCATGGGTGTCTAGCTAGGGTGTCATTCAATTATATTATGAGTGTGGAGTTACCATAATACCTATATTGACCATGTTTTACATTAAAAATATTCTGTATTCCAATGGCGTTATCTATTTTCCTTTAATAAAAAAATAATAAAGTAATATAAATAATTGAAATTAGTCCTTTCTGCCTTTTTGCTTCGAGTGGTAACATCATGAGCATTTAGGTATTAATCAGCGAGCTGTGAGTGATGGATAAGTTAGCACAGATCCTGATTGATTTTTTTTAATATATATATATATATAATAGTCATATTTTAAATTCCTTTTATTGATTTTCTTCTTAAAATAAAAATGTGCTACTATGGTCGTATTTATTTTTCATAATGAAACAAGAAAATAAAAATGATTTATGCAAGGCATTCATTTTCCCCAATTTTATCTCTTAAGCTATTTTTAAGCCTTTTGCCTCGAGTGGGTATTTAGGTATTGATCAATAACTTGTGAGTGATAAAGTCACCACATATGGTAATTATTTCTTTTTGATAAGATATGTAATAATCATATTTTGAATTTTTTTAATGTTTTTCTTTTAAATAAATAAATATGTATTAAGAGGATTTTATTTATTTCCATTTTTATGAAAATAATTCATACCAAAATTATTTATTTTCCTTCAATTTTTATTCATTTTTTATTATTTATGCTTTTTTTCTAATTGCCTTTTCATTTCATAATTTTAAAAAAATAATAATAAAAATGATTGAAACCAAAGTTATTCGATTTCTTTCAAGTTTTTATCCTTTTTGCTTATCTGCTCCGAGTGAAAACACCATGGGTATTTAGGTATTAATCAGTAACTTGTGAGTGATAAAGTCACAATATATGCTAATTATTTCTCTTTAAAAATATATATAATAATCACATTTTGAATTCTTCTTAATGTTTCTCCTTTAAATAAATAAATATATGTTAAAAGGATCATATTTATTTTTATTTTTATAAAAAAAAGAAAATAAAAATAATTTGTACAAAAATTATGTGTCTTCCTTCGAACTGGTTTATGTCTTTTGTCTCGAGTGGCACCATTGTGGACATTCAAGTATCAATGAGCGTATTGTGAGTGATAAAATCACCACATAGCCAATTGATTTTATTTTGTAAAAATAAAGTTGTTTTCAAATATTTCTTTTTTAAATCAAAATAAAATGCTTAAAATCACACATAATTTTAATCATATTTTCTGAATTGAGAAAAAACATATTCTCTTTTTAGGAATTGATTAAATCAACAAAAATAATAATAAGAGTAAATAATGAAAATTAATTTGTCTTTTACAAATTAAAACACACCAACTAATTCTAAAAATTATTTTCTTTGTGGAAAGACAAATTATTTTCTGTAAACCTCTCTTATAAAAAAATATATATGATAAAAAATATCAACCCAGTAACACGTATTTTTAGTTTAAACTATGTTAACTTTGATCCTTATGGTAGGATATGTAGGCTCCAAAATCTAATTCTATATCAAGTTTACTCTTATCAATAAATAATATTTTTCTCTTATTTTATTTTTCTAACTTCTCATATTTTCATGTTATTCTTCATTTTTATTTTTACATTTTCTCTTATTTTTTATATTTATTTTTGCATGTGAATGATCAAAGGGTAATCAAAATAATTTTTAAAAGTCACAAAAATTGCATGATCAACTTAAGGTAATCGTTTTTAGGAACGAATGTTATGAAGTGCTTAACACCTTCCCCACTTACAATCATACTTCTAAACCCAATTTTGATTCGCAGACTATTCTTTTCCTTTTTATTTAGTTTTTCAAAATTTTTCTTAAAATTTTGGTGACAACTCCTTAGTTTCAGCCATAGAAATTAATTCTTTCTTTTTTCTCTTTATTTCTTACATCATCCGTATCACATTTCAGGTGTGACGATAGAATCACTGCAAATCAATATTTTTTTGAAGCCATTGTCCCGACAAAATTTGATACTCTCAAGAATTGTCTCAAGTTCTAAGATAATGCTAGGCATAACTCCAAACTTTCCAATGAGACCCATCATTCAATTCCCATTGGAGTTCCTAACCACATCTTCTATTATTGCTTCGTCTTTGCTATCCGGAGAATTTTTAGTATCCATTCGGACTCATGATCTCTCATGCAAATGACTTTTTGTCTAAATAATTTTATCTATTCAATGAATGGAAGAGAAATAGTTTACCACATTAGCTTGGGGAAGGAAGAGTTTCATGCGGAAGGGACAATCGTTTGATGGGGCTGCCCGATTTTAATACTTTTAATTTTTGGGGATAATTTTGTCACTGACTTTTTTTTATTTTTTTCTCCTCAAATGGGACGTTGGTGTGTTTGAGTGAATACAAAAATTGGGTATATGATAAGGAAATATTTTTGGCATAGAGTTCCGCTGTTTCATGCTAGAACTTAACGGGGGGGTGAATGTTAACAAGCGAAAATTCAGCGAATAACAATTCGCCACCTCATCACTGATCACTCATTCCACAGCTCACAAGCGAGCAGCGATGGCTTCACCGAGCTAACAGAAAGTGTCTTACGTTTCAATCTTGCCCCGGGTCCCGTTCTGCCTTGTGCTGCTTCAATTCGATTTCCTTCCCGATCAACTCCTTCTTGTGCATCTTTATTGATACAATCACCAAATGGAATATAATTTTATATTGGATGAAGAATTTAATATTGTTAGGGTTTGATCGATCGTCGAACTGTTTTACGTAATTGACAACACGAAGTATTAGAGCTGGGGGCGAATCAGTCTCGGTCTCAGCGGAGCCCGGCGGCGGCGGCGGCGGCGGCTTCATCATCGAAGGGACCATGGTTCTTCCTCCGCGCTAATCATGCGCCTCGTCTTCACACCCTTGCGTATCTTCACCAAGTCGAATCCGTGACGCGCTCAGCATCCGATCATAACCGCTCAGTGTCGTCCGCGCCGCCACCCGTCATGGAAAATACCGGCAATTCTGCTCCTTCAACTCTGGAGGAACCCGAGTATTTGGCTCGGTATTTGGTCATCAAGCACTCTTGGCGTGGCCGCTATAAGCGGATTCTATGCGTTTCCAGTGTTGCCATTATAACGTTGGATCCGTCGACGCTGGCGGTTACGAATTCATATGATGCGGCAAACGATTTTGAGGGAGCAGCACCAATTTTGGGGCGCGATGACAATTCGAACGAGTTCAGTATCAGTGTGCGGACTGACGGACGTGGCAAGTTCAAAGCCATGAAGTTCTCATCGAGATACAGGGCGAGCATTTTGGCAGAGTTGCATCGAATACGGTGGAATAGGCTGGGACCAGTAGCTGAGTTTCCAGTACTTCATCTACGGCGACGGACCTCTGAGTGGGTTCCTTATGTAAGTTACTCTACTGTCTTCAATTTTTCTAGTCGCTCTACTTTATAAAGATAATTTATTTCTTTAGATTGTTAGAAATTGGAAGATGCAAGTTGTTTTTTCCTCCCCCAATGGTTTGTAAAGTAAAATCATCGCATTGCTGGGAAACATGCTTGTGTCTTGATTAATAGGACTAGAAAGAGTGTATGCTAATGCTTGTCAGTCATTATATACTTTGTTTAGACTTTAGAGGGGGTGTGAAATAAGTTGAAAGCTTTCTTGAAGCTATTGATGCACAGTGATGCTATTATCGTACCCATGATTGTATAGTAATATTTGTTTTATGTAAAGGTGTGGATATTCTGTAGCAAATGTTTAGAAATTGGATAAATTCAAGATGCTGGGAGATGAGCTTTTATATTACTATTTGGCTATTGTTCTTGGTGAAGGGTGAACTAATTATTGTGGATGATTATTGACTTGCAGAAATTGAAAGTGACTTATGTTGGTGTTGAACTTATTGAGATAAAATCTGGAGATCTTCGCTGGTGCTTGGATTTTAGAGACATGGATTCCCCTGCAATTATAATTCTATCTGATGCTTATGGAATGAAAAATGTCGATCATGGAAGTGGTTTTGTTCTATGTCCCTTGTATGGAAGAAAATCTAAAGCTTTCCAAGCTGCTTCTGGAACCTCAAATTCTGCTATTATCTCAAATTTGGTATGCATGGCACTCTCAATACTTCCAAGTATTACTTGGGCATACATTGACATCTTGAATTAGGGAACCTTTTGGTGCTGAAGAAGGAAGAACTAATGCTCTGGCAAATGATTTTTTTTTTCTTTTCTTTGGATGACTAGAGAATTTGTGTTTGACATTTTTATTAACAACAATAATACTGCTGTGTTACATCATTGCAGACAAAAACTGCAAAATCCACAGTTGGGCTGTCGCTGTCTGTGGAGAATACCCAAACCCTAACCATTTCTGAGTATTTAAAACGAAGGGGTATCTTCTTGTTAACATCTTTGTGCTCTTTCCACTTTTCAAATTATTGGTGCTCGTGTCTGGTTACTTACCTAACGACGTTTAATTGTTTAACCTTGAATAAATAAATGAATGCAGCAAAAGAAGCAGTTGGTGCAGAAGATGCCCCTTTGGGGGGTTGGTCTGTAACTAGGCTGCGATCTGCTGCCCATGGAACTCTAAATGTTCCAGGCTTGAGCTTAGGAGTTGGCCCAAAAGGTGGACTTGGGGAGCATGGTGATGCTGTTTCTCGACAACTCATTCTTACAAAGGTTTCTCTTGTTGAAAGGCGTCCTGAGAACTATGAAGTAAGTGGCGCATTTATTAAGTCTATTAGCTAAAACTGTGTAGATGCTCTGAAATACTGCTTTCACACTTATAGCTTTTAAGATTTTGGAACTGTTAAATTTTGTGTAACAAACCTCTAGTCTCTTAGCATAGCCTTCTTGGAATCATAAACCAATACATTTAACTGATCACAGGATGTGAACATTGTCATTTTCTATGAGCTAAAGGAAACTAAATACATGTAAGTTGCAGATATTTTGCATTTGACATGCACACATGTATAGAATGTGTAATTGTGTTTGTTGTTAGTTTATAGAGGCTCTGTGTTTCTAAAACCAAACCGTTGTAAATACATATATATGACTATGTGAGAGGATATATACTCCAAAGAGTTATGTCAAATGTTGAGAATTTTCACTAGATATTTGCAGGCTGTTACTGTTCATCCTTTGTCTACCGTAAGTGCTCTTGTTCGATTTGCTGAAGAGCCCCAGATGTTTGCAATTGAATTCAGTGATGGGTGCCCTATCCATGTAAGCATTTGCTATGTTACTCTAGTTGTGATTTATTATGTAGGGAAGTATCTCATGTACATGGCATGAATTGTAGATCTATGCAAGCACATCCCGTGATAGCTTACTTGCAGCAGTTCGCGATGTACTACAGACAGAAGTAGGTAGATGTATCTTCTCTTGATTAAGAATTGTTCTATAACTGTACATCTATGTTGAGACATGAGGGTTCATATCCTACATAAATCATTTAATATCTAATATCACTATTGAACTTTTTCCTACAACTGTAAGTAATATATGTTTATTGCCAAGAAAATATTTGAATTCCGGTATTGGTTCTGTGCAGGGTCAGTGTGCAATCCCTGTATTGCCAAGGCTAACCATGCCTGGTCACCGTATTGATCCTCCTTGTGGGAGAGTTCATTTGCAATACGGTCAACAAAGGCCTGCTGCTGATATAGAAAGCGCGACCATGCATTTAAAACATTTAGCAGCAGCTGCAAAAGATGCTGTTGCTGAAGGTGGTTCTGTACCAGGATCGAGAGCTAAGTTATGGCGCAGAATAAGGGAGTTCAATGCCTGTATACCATACAGTGGGGTGCCTCAGAACATTGAAGTACCTGAGGTTACTTTGATGGCCTTGATTACAATGCTTCCCGCCACTCCCAATCTTCCTCCAGAGTCTCCTCCTATGCCACCCCCTTCACCAAAAGCAGCAGCAACAGTGATGGGATTCGTTGCATGCTTACGTAGATTACTTGCTTCAAGAAGTGCAGCCTCGCATGTTATGTCTTTTCCTGCTGCCGTTGGAAGGATAATGGGTTTACTTAGGAATGGTTCTGAGGGTGTGGCTGCTGAGGCTGGTGGTCTAGTTGCAGCACTCATTGGTGGTGGGCCTGGTGATGCAAATACTGTTTCAGATCTTAAAGGAGAGTGGCATGCCACAATTATGCATACCAAATCAGTATTGTTTGCTAATCATGGCTATGTTATTATCCTTGTCAACAGACTAAAGCCTATGTCAGTGTCACCATTACTGTCAATGGCTGTTGTTGAGGTGCTTGAGGCTATGATTTGTGAGCCACATGGGGAGACTACCCAGTACACTGTTTTTGTAGAGTTGTTACGCCAAGTAGCTGGACTGAAACGTCGCTTATTTGCACTTTTTGGTCATCCAGCTGAAAGTGTTAGAGAAACAGTAGCTGTGATTATGCGATCAATTGCAGAAGAGGATGCCATTGCTGCAGAGTCCATGCGGGGTGCTGCTTTGCGTGATGGTGCTTTGTTGAGACATTTATTGCACGCACTGTTTCTTCCTGCAAGTGAGCGTCGTGAAGTTAGTCGACAACTTGTTGCTCTTTGGGCAGATTCTTACCAACCAGCTCTGGAGCTATTGTCTCGAGTTCTACCTCCTGGCCTTGTTGCTTATTTGCACACTCGTTCTGATGGAGTTCTAGCTGAAGATGTAAATCAAGAAGAGTCATTAACTGGAAGAAGAAAACGACGCTTACTTCAGCAAAGGAAAGTTCGTGTAGGAAGAGGAATAACTGCTCAAGAGCAGCAGTACTCTTCAGTTAATAATTTTGATGGTGCTGATTTAGGTAGGCAAACGGGGGGTGCTGCCCATAGAGGTGCAGATAACTATCGTACATCTGTTCCTGACCCAAGCTTTGCACAAGCTTCAAACACTCAATCTTCACTTGTTTCCACCAATGAAAATTTGGGCAATGGATCCTCTGTAGGAGATGCACAAAATGGTCCTTCAACTATTTTAGCTTCAGCTGTAGCACCTTCTGCAAACTCAACTGAAGAAGCATCAGGACCTAATTCGTTAAGTTCAGTTGACCCTGAAAACATTCCAATTGGTTTGCAGAGCACAGGAATTCCAGCTCCTGCTCAAGTTGTTGTTGAGAACATCCCCGTAGGATCTGGTCGGTTAATATGCAATTGGCCTGAATTTTGGCGAGCTTTTGGTTTAGATCACAATCGTGCAGATTTGATATGGAATGAGCGTACTAGGCAAGAGCTGAGGGAAGCTTTGCAAGCTGAAGTTCATCTACTAGATGTTGAGAAAGAGCGTACTGAAGATATTGTTCCAGGGGGTGCTACAGTAGAAATGATAACTGGGATTGAGAGTATACCACAAATATCTTGGAACTACCCAGAATTTTGTGTCCGTTACCCAAGCTTGTCAAAAGAAGTTTGTGTGGGCCAGTATTATCTGCGCCTGTTGCTTGAGAGTAGCAGTGGTGGCGGGGCACAAGACTTCCCATTACGTGATCCAGTTGCATTCTTTAGAGCGCTATACCATCGTTTTTTATGTGATGCTGACACAGGGCTTACTGTAGATGGTGCTGTTCCTGATGAGCTAGGTGCATCTGATGATTGGTGTGACATGGGTAGGTTAGATGGTTTTGGAGGAGGCGGTGGTTCATCAGTGAGAGAGCTTTGTGCAAGGGCAATGGCAATTGTATATGAACAACATTACAAGACTATTGGTCCTTTTGAAGGCACAGCCCACATTACTGTTCTGTTGGATAGGACCAATGACAGAGCCTTAAGGCACCGGCTTCTTCTACTGTTGAAGGTTTGTCAAAATTGATTCCATTTATAGCTTCTTCCTGTTTTCCAGATTGTGTTCCTTGCGTCCTTACTTTTTTCTTCTTTTTTGAGGGGGGTTTTGTCACGGTTAAATTTCCTTTTGTATATTGTCATGCTTCTGGTTGAGGTTCATCCTAATATATATGCTAATATATTTGTTGTATTATTATAGAGCCGGTGTTTCACGAATAAAAATTGTCCATTTTTTAACCTTTTTCAATGTGTTAATAATTGCCAATAGTTAGATTTAACTGGTTTCTATAAATGGAATAGAGGTGTAAAGAATGCTTGTGTTAACATTACCATTTACGAATAAAAATTATGTGAAGTTTTTTTTGTATCTAATGCAATGCTTTAATTAAGGTTTTATCAAATGCTGAGGCTTGTGTTATGTGAAATTTACTGTGTTGTATTCAATGCCCAGGCTTTAATGAAGGTTTTATCAAATGTTGAGGCTTGTGTTCTAGTTGGAGGTTGTGTACTAGCTGTCAATCTGCTTACGATGGTTCATGAAGCCTCAGAGAGGACAGCTATTCCCTTGCAATCAAATTTGATTGCTGCTACTGCTTTTATGGAACCTCTTAAGGAGTGGATGTATATTGACAAAGATGGTACCCAAGTTGGACCGCTGGAAAAAGATGCTATTAGAAGGTTATGGTATAAAAAAGCTATTGATTGGACAACAAGGTGTTGGGCTTCTGGGATGCTGGATTGGAAGAAGCTACGTGATATTCATGAGCTCCGTTGGGCACTGGCACTAAGAGTTCCTGTCCTTACTCCACCTCAGGTAAAGTCATATTGCAGATAGGAGACAATATTGATTTTGACATAAATATCAATTGCTAGTGAACTTGATGCTTATAGTCTGATTTTGCCCCCTATGCTAGAGAAGTCAATCAGCTACATTTGTCTCAAGGCTTTGCTAATTTCTCTGTTTTGCTTATGATCGAACTTCTGACTCAGTTAATGGAGTACAAACAGTACTGGTTTGCTTGGTTGTTCCAAATCTCTAAAGCTGAGTATGAGAATTGTGAAAGTGTCGTTCTTGTTGTGGTATTCACATTTATGGGCTGTTATGCTGATGATCTTCACCTTTAAACATAAGGAATATGAATGCATCATTTTGTTCTCTCAAAGTTAGCATTGATAACTTGCTCAGAAGTTTTTTTGTGACTTTGTATCAAATACCACCTGTGTTTTAATTTCCATCTTGTCTCATTCTACTTTGCCTAGTTCCCTTCTGATAGGAGGACATTATATGTAGGTAGGGGATGCGGCTTTATCTATATTGCATAGCATGGTATCTGCACATTCGGATTTAGATGATGCTGGAGAGATTGTAACTCCAACTCCTAGAGTAAAACGAATCTTGTCAAGTCATCGCTGTCTTCCTCATATTGCACAGGTAATTTTAAGAATTGTTCATCCATTAAGCTTTCGTTGCTGATTTTTTTTTCCCATATATTTTTTAGAATTGATGCACTTGCTTGCATGTTTTTGGTGATTAATACATCTTAGAGATTTATATTGGGGTGGTGTGTAATGGAATTTCATAATGTCCAGTTGCCTTTGCTTAGAACTTCTTTTCTAGCTTATCTTTCTAAAAAATGATCTTGTTCAGTTTCTTTGATTTGATTGTTTGGATCCCCAGCCACACTGAATATGTTGACACGTCTTTACAGCTGTCTCATTAACTATTAACTCTTGTTGCCTTTTTTTTTTAGATGAACCTTCTTAATATGAGATAATATCATGTGTTTAATTGTTGATTTATATAGATTTTCCTTCCTTTTTATGAGTTTAAATGTTGTGATTTTTTGACTGGGTGAGGTTTCTGCATAGGCCATTCTTTCTGGAGAACCTAGTATTGTTGAGGCAGCTGCTGCTTTACTGAAGGCCATTGTCACCCGGAATCCCAAGGCCATGATACGTTTATACAGCACTGGAGCATTTTTTTTTGCACTGGCTTACCCTGGATCTAATCTACTTGCAATTGCACAGCTCTTTGCTGTTACCCATGTCCATCAAGCATTTCATGGTGGTGAAGAGGCTGCAGTTTCAACATCACTGCCATTAGCCAAACGTAGTGTCCTTGGTGGACTGCTCCCTGAATCATTGTTGTACGTTCTGGAGCGTAGTGGTCCTGCAGCATTTGCTGCAGCTATGGTTTCTGATTCTGATACTCCAGAAATTATATGGACACACAAAATGAGGGCTGAAAATTTAATTCGTCAGGTATTTTAGAGTTCATAACGATTAAACTGGGTTACTTTTCAAATATGATAAACAAAGTAGTACTTACTCCATGCTCCTTCGCTCCTTATCAGGTTTTGCAGCACCTTGGTGATTTTCCACAGAAATTATCACAGCACTGCCATGTTTTATATGACTACGCACCTATGCCCCCAGTTACATACCCAGAGCTAAGAGATGAAATGTGGTGTCACCGTTATTACCTCAGGAATCTATGTGATGAGATTCGATTTCCAAATTGGCCTATTGTTGAACATGTTGAGTTTCTGCAGTCATTACTGGTATTGTGGCGTGAAGAGTTGACTAGAAAGCCTATGGATCTTTCAGAAGAAGAAGCTTGCAAAATCCTAGAAATATCCTTGGAGGATGTATCTAGTGATGATGGAAATAAGAAGAATTCTTTGGATATGGGAGAGGAAGCATTTAGCTTATCCAAGCAGATTGAGAACATTGATGAAGAAAAATTAAAGCGACAGTATAGGAAACTTGCAATGAAATATCATCCCGACAAAAACCCAGAAGGAAGGGAGAAGTTTCTTGCTGTGCAGAAGGCCTATGAACGCCTCCAGGTAGAGAAACGTTTCCCTATTATGCATAGGCTGTTTTAGAAATAAGTGTTCCTGAGTTTTTGTGCGTGTGGCTTAACAGCAAGATAGGTAGAAAGATCACACATCCGTATCTTTTATGGTTTCTTTAAATTCTTTTTAATAGTATCTATGAATGCATTTTTTATTTGTAAAAAAGCAGCTCCAACATGCATGCAAGCTTAAAGAATATTGTGATGTATTTTGAGTATAGGAATGTGGTGTCATAAACGTTATTCTAGTTGAGGGCAAATATTTTTTTTTTGGCCCTTTTTCCCCAGCCCTGGAGTTTGTATGGTTTGAAAATAAAATGGTAATGATATTACATTTTTTCTTTCTTTCTTTTTTTCATTCTGATGCCCAGTAAATATTCATTTTCTCTAGTGCAACGAACCCATTGACAATATACAAGCATCTATATCACCCGCTTCTTTTCTGTTCTGAGTTGCTAATATGTTTACCTTATTTAACTGCATAACAGGCTACCATGCAAGGGTTGCAAGGTCCTCAGTCTTGGAGATTGCTTCTTTTATTGAAGGGACAGTGTATATTGTACAGAAGATATGGAGATGTATTGGAGCCATTCAAATATGCTGGCTATCCCATGTTGCTAAACGCAGTTACTGTGGACAATGATGATAACAATTTTCTTTCTTCAGACAGGGCTCCTCTCCTTGTTGCAGCATCAGAGCTTGTTTGGCTGACGTAAAAACACTCTATCTTGCTTGTTAGAGTTAGATTTTTTATTATGCCTGTTAGTTTTATTGCACATTCTGATAACTTCATCTAATCTTCATGCGGTCAGGTGTGCATCTTCTGCACTGAATGGTGAAGAGCTAGTGAGGGATGGGGGAGTACAACTTCTTGCAACTCTTCTTTCCCGCTGCATGGGTGTCGTTCAGCCCACAACTCCTGGAAATGAACCATCAGCCATCATTGTTACAAATATCATGCGAACCTTTTCGGTTCTGAGTCAATTTGAGGCTGCCAGAGTTGAGATGCTCGAGTTTTCTGGACTAGTTGAGGACATTGTGCACTGCACTGAACTTGAGCTTGTCCCTGCAGCTGTTGATGCTGCTCTACAGACTATTGCCTATGTTTCTGTTTCCTCTGAGTTGCAAAATGCTTTACTGAAGGCTGGTGTTTTATGGTATGTCTGCCTTGTCAATTGATTTTTATAGCATTCCATAATTGGTATGACGTACTAATCCCTCACAACCATGGATTTTCTAGAGGACCTTCATCCTTACAGGTCAAAGTAAAAAAGTAAACACCAGATTCCTGGATCTCCCTGTTTATGTCTTTAGATGTATAACATAAGTTTCTGGGGCATAAGTTCTTTGTGAATGAAGTTGAATAATAATAGTGTCATTTTCTTTCTAGTTTGGTTGATGTTGAGGAAGAAGCTACTAATTTATTTTGTGTTTTTGTTATTCATACTAAAGTAATTAAATGGTGTCATGCTTGGATCGTCTAGTAAGGAGGTTAGGAAATGTAGTCTTACGTTCATTGAGTTTTCTTACACTTGCATTGTAATAAATAGTTGTACGAGAACTATCTGAAATGTTATTCAGTGATTTAGTTTTATACCAGTAGCTTATTTTAGATGCCCCCCCTCTTAGTAGTGCTGAGAAAGCAATAACCTTACTTTTCTCCTCGGCTTGCCTGCGGAATAGTAAATTTGTTCCTTTTTTGGATAACTAAATTGATATAGGGCTTACGTAAATTTCCTTTTCTCCTTTACTTCTTTCTCAACTCCTTATTATAGTTTTGTCCATCTTTTAGTATCTCCTCAATCATTCTGTTATATTCTAGTGATTTAGTAGTTGATTCTTTTTAACATTATATGCATCTGATTTTATCATCTTCATCATGGTACTATTAATATTTCTGGTTTTGTTAGAGTATAGACTTTAACTTTGTATGTCAACTGTATTTACTATTTACTTGCCATGCTAGAACAATTTTTAATCTTCTTTAGTTATATCCTGCAAGTATTCAGATTTACCCATTAAATGTGGTTCATGATAAGGTACCTTTTGCCTTTGCTGCTTCAATATGACTCCACTGCTGAAGAATCTGATACTACAGAGTCACATGGCGTTGGTGCTAGTGTTCAAATTGCCAAAAACATGCATGCTATACGAGCATCCCTGGCCTTGTCAAGGATCAGTGGTTTGTGTGCTGACGAGAATCGAACACCTTATAATAATGCTGCAGCTGATGCTCTTAGAGCTTTGCTAACTCCCAAGCTTTGTAGCATGTTAAAAGATCAAATGCCTAAAGATCTGCTCTCTAAATTAAACTCGAACCTGGAGACTCCTGAGGTAAATGCCCCTCCCTCCACCCTAAAAAAAAATCTCAGTAAAAAATAATAATAATAATAATGTGGGGCCGAAAGTTTTTGTGGGACTTATCTAACTTACTGTTTTGCATACATTATCTCCCTCAAGATACAAGAAATGGCAAACCTTTTTATTTTATATATCTCATTTTCCTCTGGCAATTTGAAATTTTAATGACTTTTAAGGGCCAACAGATCAAGTCTGTTTTAACAATTGAAAATATGGTAAATGTTATTAGCAGCCTCTATATTGTTTGTTTTATTTCAGTAGGCAAAGATAACGTTCAGGATCTACACATATTTTAGTGTCAATGTACTAAGATGTAAGAAATACCTGGTTGACTGATTTTGAGCAAAGGATAGAGAACTAGATGTAGAATGGGTTAACAGGCCATATGTAATTTGTTGTTATGGTTAATACGTGATTGGATTTAGATCAAGACTGATCCGTTTTCTTGTAATTCCTTTAGAAGTGGTTGATGAATTTCAACCATTCCAAATTAATGCCATGAATGCTAAGGATAAAATCTATATCACTGTGGATATTGGGAAACCAAGGAATGGGAAAAAGGGAGACCCTGTGAGCTTTGCTTGTTTATTTCTTATTATCATTATTTAAATTGCTTAGCTGATGTGCCTTTCTTGTCTGCTTTAGCCTGTTCCTTTTTTTTTAAGGAAGATAGTTTATCCTCTGATCCTGTACTTCACTCCTTTTTCTTGTCTGATGATATTTTAAAAGAATGGCAAGGATATCTTAAATACTACCAAACGATGACCTTTTTTTCCTGGTTAAGCAGCCATAGAAGTTAGAATATATCTTTATTGAAAGTGATCGTACTATTCAGTACATCATTGCAACCCTCTTTAAACAGGAAAGTAACCCCATCTAATTACAAATTCTGGCCCTTAAATTTAGTGTCTAATCTTATCAGTTAAAAAATTTTAGCAAAAGGAAACTCGGACATCAATAAAAGATAAAGTTGCTACCCTCTGGCCGCTGGTAGTACTTTAAAATTAATTGTGCTCAAGTTTGACTAGGATGAACATAACCATATCACAGTAACGTGAATAGTAACTCTGTTTATCCAATTGTTTTTCCTTCATCAAAGAGAAGTATGCTATCATTCTTGAAGAAAATTTATCACCTAACTTCATGAACTAAGGTCCATAAACTTGGGGCTTTCTTTATGTTAGAAAACCAATAAAAACACCACCCTGATTTTAAAGATGCGGCAGTGCACAAAGTAGGTTAAAACTTATGCTATTGTATCTAATATCTATAATCAAGCTTGGAGACCTAAAGATTGGCGAAAATATACCCAACAAAATAAGTCAATGTGCTATTTGTAGTCTGTTAGAAACTAGGTAAATTTTGAATTTTTAGTTTAGGGAGTCTCTTATCTGCATTTCGTGTAGAATACTGTATGTGTATGTGTATGTGTAAAGGTTAAGTTTTAGTTTGACACCATCTTTTGAAACTATAGATTATCTGGAACTCTTCAACAAGGGCAGAACTGCTGACTTTTGTGGATGAGCAGCGTGCATCTCAAGGTTCTGATGGTTCATATGACATAAAAGATTATTATGACTTTGTCTATAAAGCATTATCAAGAGAACTATTCATTGGCAATGTGTACTTGAGAGTCTACAACGATCAGCCAGACTTTGAAATTAGTGAAGGGGAACCTTTTTGTGTTGCTCTAATTGATTTTATATCATATCTTGTGCACGATCAAAATAAGGGAGATGCTGATGCTCATAACATAGTTAATTCCACCACTTCAGTCATTGAAACATCTGGGTGTCAAACTGAGACTACTGGTGATGGTTTTTCTAATGAGCAGCAAGTCCTGGATAATTCCACCACAGTTTCTGATGGACAACCGGCAGAAAAAGAAGAACTTGAGTTGGTTAAGAACCTTCGCGCTGCATTGACCTCCCTTCAGGTAACATTGCTTAATTGTCTTTTAATGTTGTGATTTATTTCATTCAGCATGCCTGTCTAATCTTTGTTTTCTGCAGAACCTACTCACTAACAAACCAAATTTGGCATCAACATTTTCTAGCAAAGACAAGTTAATGCCTCTCTTTGAATGCTTTTCTCTGATTGAAGCATCAGATAGTGACATTCCTCAACTTTGCCTCGGTGTGTTGTCACTGTTGACAGCCCATGCTTCCTGCTTGGAAGCCATGGTTGCAGATGGATCCAGCCTTCTCTTGTTATTACAAATGCTTCACTCCGCCCCCCGTTGTCGTGAAGGGGCTCTCCATGTTCTATATGCATTGGCAAGCACTCCAGAACTTGCCTGGGCAGCTGCAAAGCATGGTGGAGTTGTTTACATTCTTGAACTGCTCTTGCCTTTGAAAGGTAGAAAAACTTATATTTTAGTTTGTCTATTTTTACCCTTTTTTTCATAACTTTTTGCTCTATGAATATTGATTATGGAAATATTCTGTGCAGATGAAATTCCACTCCAACAAAGAGCGGTGGCAGCTGCCTTGTTGGGCAAGCTTGTTGGCCAGCCAATGCATGGTCCAAGAGTTGCTATAACATTATCAAGGTTTCTTCCAGATGGCCTGGTATCAGTAATTAGAGATGGACCTGGTGAGGCTGTTGTAGTTGCTCTTGAGCAGACTACAGAGACACCAGAACTTGTATGGACACCAGCGATGGCAGCTTCCTTATCTGCACAAATTTCAACTTTGGCATCAGAACTTTTCCGTGAGCAGAGGAAAGGTCGTGTTGTTGATTGGGATGTGCCTGAACAGGCTTCTGGACAACAGGAAATGAGAGATGAACCACAGGTATCACATATATGCACTGTTTAGAAATGCATATTTTCTGTCGTTGAATGGATTGAAACCATTTCTGTCGATGCAGGTTGGTGGTATCTATGTTCGGCTGTTTCTGAAAGATCCTAAATTTCCTCTGAGAAATCCTAAAAGATTCTTGGAAGGACTACTTGATCAGTATTTGTCATCTATTGCCGCCACACATTATGAGACGCAGGCTGTTGATCCAGAGCTGCCTTTGCTCCTCTCTGCGGCATTGGTTTCATTACTCCGTGTGCATCCTGCACTAGCAGATCACGTGGGATATCTTGGATATGTGCCCAAACTTGTTGCTGCTGTTGCCTTTGAGGGCAGGCGAGAAACAATGGCATCATCAGGTGAGATAAATAATGACAATCATGCAGACAATGGATCAACAGAGCCAACACAAACTCCTCAAGAACGTGTGCGTCTCAGTTGTTTGCGTGTCCTGCATCAACTTGCAGCTAGTACCACATGTGCTGAAGCCATGGCTGCAACAAGTGTAGGAACACCTCAGGTATCTGACAGAACTTATTCTATAGTTGAAGTTACATTTCTTTGTGCTTGCTTTCCTACTCCTTTACATCAAACCATGATACCTTCTTTTTGAGGGAATAGTTCTGATGTCTACCTGTGTTACACCATATAATTGTTATGAGTGTGAATTCTTTTCTTCTATTCTCAAAACTTCTTGCTAAAGAGAGAGATTAATTGAAATGTGAGAAGTACATTTATACATGGAAAGCAGGTCAGAACTGTCGTCACGTTCTGCAATATGTCATAAGATCTATTTTGGGTGTGTTTGGTTTTGGGTTTGTCAAAACTCAAAACAGAGTTGGTAGAAGTAAGGGGCAGGTAGCTTTTATGTTAACTAGGTTTGAAGTTGTAACCTAGTTTGCATTTTAGGGGATTCTGTTTGGATGATAATGGACAAAACTGGGCTTTGGGCTTGAAACTGAGTTTTGAAGGGCCCAAATGCGGAACCAAACAGACACTTTGTCCATGTGTCCCCAAAATCCGTTTGGGTATACTGTTCAACCTCATTATACTAACTCAGTGAGCCCTGGTTTGCCGCAACTTTTGGTCTATTGACACAGTCTTTTAGCTGCTAGTATTAGTTTCAAACTTCTGACCCAACAAGTAGTGTCAAAGGCCAATTTTTCTCAAAACTTTGAGTTGTCAAATAAAGGTTCTTTGTAAAGTTTTTGTACAGGCTTTATGCTCGGACTTATCTATATCACCAAAAATAGGTCATGCTTTTTTATTAGGATTGTCACATGCTTATATACTCTTTATTATTCTCATCACTGGACCTTTATTCTCAACATTCCCCCTCAAGTGAAACTGGACTTGGCTAATCCGGTTATCATTTGGGTCCAATTCTATTTGCCTTGGTTTATGTTCTTTTTTGAGTCTTAGGGGCCCCAGGTCTGTCATTTTTCTTTATTACCTGGGATTGTACTCTTGAACCAGGAGGTTTCAAATCTGACTGTTTTTGTGGGTCCTGGATGTTCCACTGGTTAGGCCTTTTATTTTCTTGCTTTGATACCACGTAAAGTTTTTGTATAGGCTTTGTGTTTAGGCTTATTTATATCACCAAAATAGCTGAAGCTACTTGGTTAAGATTGCCACAAGCTTATATACTCTTTATTAGTCTTGTCGATTTTAGATATGGGACTTCTGTTCTCCTACATTCTTAATCATTTTATTACTATCTAAAACATGCCTTCACATGGCTTTTTTGGTTTCAACATGGATAAAGCCCAGACCTACTATGCCTTGAAAATTTGTAATTTAGAATGATCAGAGGCTTTGAGACCTTGCTAAGTACCATTTCTTCCCACAAGGTTAAGCTGAAGGCCACGCTCCTATGAAAAATATGGAGCCTGACAATTGTTGGGAAATTCTGCCATACCAAGACAATTTGGCTTTGATGACTACACATTTACTGGTGATTAAGGTTTAGATTGAGGATAGGAGAGTATCCCATTCAATTGAGATGATTTTGGCTTTCATGGATTATTTAAGGAGGGTAAGAAGGGGAAGGAAAAATTAAGTTGTGCTGGAAATTTGTAAATTTCATAGGTTCCAGGACTCTCAATATGATGGTTTAACTATGTTATTACTTGTGCTTTTGCAATCTTTATATGTCACTTATGCATATGAAGTTGTAACTCCAAACAAAATTTATACTTTAAATTTCGTCTTCCAGGTAGTTCCTCTACTGATGAAAGCTATAGGATGGCAAGGTGGAAGCATTTTAGCTCTCGAGACCCTAAAACGTGTTGTGGTTGCTGGAAACCGAGCAAGGGATGCTCTTGTCGCACAAGGACTCAAGTGAGCTACTTATTTATATTCAGTATCTGTTATACATCAATTCTTTCTATTTGGCAGTAGTAACTATTTCACGGATGAAATTCAGACAAAACCTTGTCTTGCCTGTGACAACTTTCAAAAATGCTAGTGAGATAGTAAATTCATAAACATCAATTTCAATTATTTTGCCTGTTTGATGCTTGTCTTTTTGAATAAATCTTGCTTTAGATCCTTTGATTGGTTATATAAATATGAAGTTCAATCATGAGGGTATTGTATATTAAAGAGTTTAAAATTGGACTCAGTGTTTGATTATGTTCTGTAAATTCCTAACCTTAGTCATAATCCCTTGTGTGTTATCTTGTGTTGCATGCCTCGGCTTTCTGTCTTGTTTTCGATTATTTTTTAGCAGTTCTTTAAATGAAAATCTCAGCTAAGAAAATGATTTGGAAGCAAGTGAAAATTAATTGGCAAAGTACAAGCATTTGAAATGAAATAAATGTTCGAGATTAAAACTTCATGTTTGCCATATGGTCTTAGCGTATGAATCCTTTTTTTTTTTTTTTTTTGCTGCTAAGAATCAATCTAGATTATTTGAAACCTAAATTACTTTGGATGGTCCATAACTACTAAATGATCATCTAGAAACATTGAAATTTGAAAATGCACCTGACCTACTCGGGAGGCCATCAGTTGGTTTGGAACCCGTTAACCATTTGTTTTAGAATTCCATCTCAACTGGATGTTGTGTTTTCTAGTGAATTTACGGATCTGTGGAGCTGGTAGATCAAATCCCACATCTTTGTATTCTGTGTTCCCCTTTCCATGTTGTTGTTTTTCTCCTTTTTTGGGGGGTCCAACCCCCTCCATGTTGTTAAGATTTTTATGCTTGGTAAGTCTAGTTTTCCAAATTTCTCCTGCCCTGCTGTAGGTGGCTCCGAAGTTACTCCCTAGTCCCAACCATCCATTGAGGATGCCATCCTGGCCATGGTACTTCTTGGATTGAAATTTTGCCAAACATTAATAGTTGTATTGCCATTTAATGTTGATACTTCTTTGAGTATCAAGTATAGATACCTCTGAGTATTGAGGATGTGAAATAGGGACAACAAATGTAATCCCAGAAACTTTATCATTTAACAATGATCTGCAATTGACTTTGAAAAGTCTGCATACGACCTCTATAATTTAGTGGCTTTTCTTCTGTGAAGTATAGATGAAGTTGCTCATGGTCATAGACTATAATATTTTTTATATTGTTTATTATAGAGATGCATACTTGGAAAACTTTGAAATGTCTTTCTAAAATATAGTGTGCAAACGATGTAGGGTTGGTCTTGTTGCAGTGCTTCTTGGTCTTCTTGATTGGAGGGCTGGTGGAAGGAATGGACTTTGTTCTCAAATGAAGTGGAACGAATCTGAAGCATCTATTGGCAGGGTGCTTGCAATTGAGGTTTGAATCTCGTACTTCCTCATGTTGAGTTTCTTTTTTTCCCTCAAAATTTTCTATATTCTATCTAATGAAATCTAACCTTTTGTCCTCCTTTTTCCTCCTTGCCTACATTATTATTCTCATTTTTGTTTGCATTTTAGTAATTGTCTTTCTTTATTTGTCCTCTTGCACTCTCCTCAATTTTCCCTTTCGTTTGATATTCACTTCCTTTTTCCTGGCTATATCAAAATATTCATGTGGGATTTAGGTTGTTGTTTTCTTACCAATTCAAAATTATGGCTTTTTATGGAACCGAGCTTGAATTCCTGTTACTGTTGCTTTTAAATTAAATTTTTGTTCTCTGATGTCCTTCAACTACATAATTCTTAGATTCTATACTGTATTTCTTTTTTATTAGAGGCATAGTTGATAGACAAGCAATTTTAGTTCCCATGGTTTCTAAACTTTGTTAGCTACATTACTTGATCCGCTTTTCTGCTATTTCCATTTAGCTGATAAGTACACTTATATGGTGATCAGGTCTTGCATGCCTTTGCCACTGAAGGAGCGCATTGTACTAAAGTGCGAGAAATATTAAATAGTTCTAATGTGAGTCTCAACTCTTTTTTATTATTATTATTTTTTTTTGTAATTATGATCGCTTGTATTTGGGCACTTAAATTCTTTTCACTGCTTGTGATTGCTTGTATCTGTGCACATCAATTCTTGACACTGCATCACAGCATATCCGTTCCTACTAAACGATATTTCTCCTGCTATGAAGGTTTGGAGTGCATACAAAGACCAGAAGCACGACCTCTTCCTTCCTTCAAATGCTCAATCCGCAGCAGCTGGCATTGCTGGTCTGATTGAGAGTTCATCGTCATCAATGCTCACTTACGCACTCACTGCTCCGCCACCACAACCTGCTTCCTCTAGAGCTCCCCCATCATCCACATCAGACTTGAATGGTAAGCAGGATCAAATTTCATAGTACAGAAAACTAGATGGTTTTTGCTGCATGTATTCAAGTTTGTACTTGAACTGGTGGCCTGTATAGTCCGTTGTACAGTTATCCTCTGTCCGTGCGCCTGGGTTGGTAACTGGGATGCATGTGCAATTTTATTAGAGTAAATTATTCGTTTGTATAAAGAGGGGTCTTTTGGCCCTTTCCCTTTTTCTTTTCTTTCCTCTGTAAATTGAGTGTTGCTGGTGTATTTGCCACTGCACCGCAAAGTAGTGAAGTGATTTTATGCATGTGGCCATAGTTTTTAGTTATATTTGTTTTGTATCCACACATTATCATTTTTTTTAATTAAATTGTTTAAATTTATACTCTGGTCTCCTAAGCCCCTAATAAAATAATCGAGGGAGGAACGTGGCTCCTTTGAAAAGTAGGATGTCAGGATGATGGCCCTGCCATACTTCGAAGTTTTGTACTATGCTTCCCACTACGTTCCCATGTACATTTTTGAAAATTTTCTAATAATTCGATATATATTAATTAAGGATTTTTTTATTAAAAAAATTAAGGTTCTGGATCTTTGAACTTGTATTTCCTGAAATTTCATTAAGATGCTTGTTTTTTCAACTTTCTTGCTTTTCTTCTTTGTTTAATCAAGCTCATCTTTTATTACCGACTCCAATCTCCAGACATTTCACAAACTTCATCACAAACCTAATTCAATGGATACGATCCAGAAGCATTTTTAATAGTTTGGTTTCATCGTGTGAGAGTTTTTTTTTTTTTTTTATGAACAAAAGGCTTAGGTAAGTTGCATTCGATGCTGGTAACATGACCAGAAAGAGGCTCATCTAACCAAATTCATTCATCACCAATATTTGCAGCGTACAGGATAGGTGCAGACAAAATGTTCTTATTGTGTCGTCAAATGCCAATAACTTTGACATGAGCCCAAACAGTACTTATTTTCAATGTAAGTAGGTCCATAATTCACCTTAGGAGCTTAATATCCCGTGTGGCGTCTCCAACGGAAGAACATTTTTTCTCGAAAAAAATCCCACCCAAAAAAACAAAGCAACAAATGGGAAAAAACGGACAAGACGAACGTATCATAAAAGCTGTGAATACAGGTGGTTGACAACAGGAAGCGCTGTGAATGAGACGTGACGTTTCCGCTTAGCGTCTGTTTGGTTCGCCCTGAGGAAATTAGAGAAATTTGTAATGAAGGAAATTTAAGAGATTTTAAAATTTTTTTATTAAGTAAAAATTGAAAATATTTTAATAAAATTTTACTTGGTTCAAAAGAAAATTAAAAAATAAATACTCTCTTCTTTAAAAAAAATCTCAATTTAGGAGAATTTAAAAGTGGGGTGGGAGATGGTAATCCACTTTAATTTTGAGCCAATCAGGAGGAGGGGGATTTAATCCCCTGCTTTTCCTTTAAAAAATTCTTCAAAATTCCCAACCAATACCTTCACTTCTGTCTAGTTCACCTTATTCCCAATTAAAACAGAGTTTGAAAAATACATTGGCTCTATATTTTTTAAAAAAGAAAAGAAAAAGTTTTTTTTTAATTTTAAGTTATTTTAAATAGGTTCTATAATTTTTTAAATTAAAAAAGTAAAATTTTAATTTCATATTTCAAGAGAAAAAAAACTTGTGTTGTCTATTTTCAACTGTTAATTCCATATGTCCCAAGTCATTTTGCGCTTCATCCCGCGGCAAATGGACCACACTATGAACAACGGATAATAATTTTTTTTTTCAGATGAGGTGTTTATATTCTTTAAAATGAAAAGTCTACAATAAAAAATAAATATTCTATATACATTTATGTTTAACATTATTATTTTTAGATATATGTTTTGAAAATTTTCACGATATGAAAATTTAAAAAAACAGAAAAACTAGCAACGTATTATGATTTTTTTATAAGTAAAATACATTTAACTCCCTTTAATATTATTGAAATTATAGATATCTCTTTTCTATTTTAAAAATACACTTTAGTTTAATCTTTAACACTACAAAGAATATTCGGTTAAGGATTTTAAAATACCATTTTTATTAATTAAAATTTACTTAAAATTATTTATTTATCCTTATAATCTAAAATTTTTAATTTCTTTCTCAATCAACTCTAAATAAATTTAAAATATTTATATTAAAATATTTTTAACATTAAAAATAGATTATATCTGTTAAATAATTAATCATAGTAATATTTAAATAAATGTATTTGAAAATATTAAATTAAAATTTAATATAATTTGTAATCAAATAAAAAATATGACAAATCAATTAACATAAAATATTAAAAAACTATAAGAAGACGTATGATTCACAAATCATGAATAAGAGTAAATGCATGAAATTCATTGTAGTTGAAATTAGAAAAATATGTTGAAAATATTACTCAATAAATGTTTATGTTGAAGAGGAATATTTTAATTAAAAAAAGGTTAAATTTGACGAGTCAATAGTTGGGTAAATAGAAATAAAATTTTAAAAATAAAAAGAGGACATGTAATATAACTTTTGATTTTAAAAAAATTTATATAGGTTTTTAAAGTAAAAAAATAATATCTAAGAATATTGTTTTTTTTTTAAATTTTGGTAACAACTTAGGGCCTATTTGGTTTATATTTTTGCAAATCAAATTATGATTTCTAACCATCATTTTCTTCTTTTTCATCCAAACAGGTTTTCAATAAACTTCTCTACTTTTATCCAAACTTCATTTTTGAAAACTCTGGTTATTCTAAAAGTACTTTTCCAAAAGACAAACCAAACGGGAACTTACTATTACCTTTATTAACTGTCATTCCGACTACCGGTCACGTTACTGAAAACCATTTTAGCTTGGGATAATAACTAGGGGTCGTTTGAATTTGAGTTAGTTAAAAATAAGTTTAAATAACATTGATTTTGTAATGTAGTTAAGATAAAAAATTGTTTTGGATTCATGTGTCTATGTTTGGATGATTTATTTGAAAATTGGTTTTGACAAAACTCATAATTTTTCTTTAAATTAAGCTTAAATTCTATTTCATTATTAATTTAATTTACTTGAACTAAATTTTAATTTGCATTTATTTAATTGAGAACATAATATATCTGGTGTAGCATTTTCTTACAAGTTATAATCCATGAAGATTAAAATTTTAAATGGATATTTTGGTCATTAGATAGAAGAAATTTTATGAAAATTTTATTTTTTAAATTTTTAAATTTTTTTCTTATTTTTATTGATCTATTTTTATTTGACTTTGAAATAAATGTAGATGAAAGTAAATAAGCAGATCAGAAAAGGACGGAGGGATTTGCTTCTAGTGGAAACGTGGTATTGGCTCCAAAATTATTCTTCAACGGAAAATTAAAAGTAATACCAAACATGTCCAAAATATATCAAACTCTATTTTAGGCACAAATCTTGGTTTTAAAAGTGATACCAAAACAGAGCTAGATTGCCACTGGCGTGCATCTGCACTTTTTTATTTTCTAAATACATAAATATATATACATATATATATATATATCTATCTATTTGGATTACATTATTTTTTAAAAAAATATATAGAATATCCCATAAAATACATTAAGAACGTTTTTAGTGCATCACTTGAGACTTGCAATAAAGATAAGATGTGAATGGTATTCAAATTCTCTTGTAATAAAAAAACTAAGGTAAGATCTAAACAATTGAGATTATTTTTGGTTCACAATTCGGTTATAAAAAATAACTCATATCAATTTTATTATTAAATAGTTTAATTATTGTTGGAGTCATGACATTTAAATTTTATCACCTTTGCAAATTCAAACTCGACTATTTTTTATTTTAAATCTAGCTATAGAGTTACTAATTAGTCCTGACAATTTCTCTTTTATCTTGATTCTTCTTTGATTTTATAAAAAAAATTGGGAAATTGAGATTTGGAGCAGACCAAATACATCATAAGTTTTACTAATCTATTTTGGACAAACATAAACAATTTTTTTTGGAAATATATGTTAATTGCATGAATTAAACACCATTGGACTATAAAATTTGGTTAACCAAATTAGAGCATACTTGATAAGGGTCAAGTCATGATACACAAAAAAATAATAGAGTAGATTTCATAACCTACTTTACTTTTTAATTTAATTGAGATAGAGAAATTTTCTTTCAAAAAAAAATCATAGACAAAATTTGAGCGATAAAAATTTTAGATAATAAAAACGTGTCTTTTAACTTACCGTTTCAATAATAATTTTACAAAACAAAATTTAATTAATTAAATTTAATAACTAGTTAATACTATTATAAAACAATATAATTCTCTTTTCTTCATAAAGTAATATAAGTAATAGGAAATCATTTGCGATTAGAAGATAGTAGATTGGAATTTTTACCCAATAGGCATTCGTGTGACCCAACCTATCACGAATCACACACTTATATATAAAGTTCAATTTGTTATAAACTCAATATAAATGAGAATCACTTGTTTCAAAATATAAAATTATTCATATAATTAATTAAATACTAATCCACCATTTATAATAAATTTAACAATATTTGCAAACTATTCATTCATCAAGAAATCCTCACATCAGCAACGATAATAACAGTCACACGTGATTAAAAAAAGGAATGGAAGGGCAATCAGTTAAAGAAGGAATATTCTTACGAAAGGAGAAGAAAGCCAAGAAGCCGGTACTTTGAGCGGGAAAGCAGACTCGGGATTAGGGGTTTTGGGGCTCAGCTCTCGTGCCTTGCTTGGATGCTAAGGAATTGAATTTGCAGGTAAGCTCGGGAAGCATCATTCGTGTTTCTGATGATTTATCGTCTTTGTGTTTGTTCTTCTCTTGTTATTACCTCCCTTCTCTGCTTGAGCTACTCCATTTTTGTCCTCCGCGTAATTTTAGTTTGTGATATTTCTAGATTCAGAGTCGGATCTGCACCGACTTTTGCTGAGGATTTATTCTTAATAATACGCTAATTCGTTGATCGATTTGTTTTTATATACATTTCTGTGAAATCTCGGTCGAAAATTGACTGTTGTTTTCTTAATAACGTATTATTGTTTTTCTATTCATCCTGCTAGAAGTTTGAGAAGACAAAAATGAAGCGTGTGATGCAAGAAAACTGCCTGTTAGTTCTTTCATTTTACCGTGGAAATTGGAGATGTTATATGGTTAAGGACGCAGGTGAGTTTCAAACGAGTTTATAGTCAGAAGATTGAGAGAACCCCATGAATATGTTCTGGAACTAGTGTCGAAGACTTTTTCATTTCATTTTATTTGGAGTCGATTTTTTGTGTGATATGAAATGTTTTGATTGATTACCATTTCAGTGAAGTATAATGATGTTTCCTGTTTACGCATGTTCCATCAAACGCTTGCTTCACATTGTTTCTGTTATCACTTTCTTAACTTCTCCCTTTCTTTGGAGGGTGTGTTATTTAAGACGTATTATATATATATATATATATATTGAACTTGAAACAACTTTCATGCAGCTTTCAAGGAATTCCCGAATTTTTAGAAAAACCTTTCGAAATTCGTGGAAAGAATTTAAAGATGGCACTAGATTGTAAGTACCACCTGATGGCGTTGCTCTTCGTCTTCTCTGCTTTGGCCCCAAGTGGTTTCAGCATTGGAGTGAATTGGGGAACTATGGCTACCAATCAGCTTCCGCCTGAGAAGGTGGTTAAGATGCTGAAGGAAAATGGGTGTGATAAATTGAAGCTGTTTGATGCAGACGAGTGGATAATGGCGGCTCTGATAGGGACTGATATCGAAGTGATGCTGGCAATACCCAATAACATGCTGGAGGAGATGAGTAGGAATCCTAAGGCTGCAGAATCTTGGGTCGCTGAAAATGTGACCGGTTACTTGTATAGTGGTGGAGTCAATATCAAGTTGAGTAGTCCAAGTAGTGTTTGCATCTTTGCCTAGCAGATATGTAGTTTTGGGTTCTGCAAAAGTATTACATGCTACTGTTCTACATACCACGTCTCCATCTCCCTTATTCCATATTCTGATATTTTCTTGATTGAATTTCATACTTTGCTCAATGATCTCTGATTTTCCATTAAAAATTCCACTTGTCTTTCGATGTTCTTGGTGAACTTCTTGGTTCTATCTCAAGTGTTCATGAAAATCATTAAACCTATTTGTCACAATCATTATTCCCCCAAAAGTCTAAACAAGACACAACTGTGAAGTTTGAATGACCATAAAACTACCATCACTATATATCTGAAGGTTTGAGTTTCAATCCAATGGTTCACTTGGGTATGTCTTCTGCAAACAGTTTCTTTCGTATGACTAGAGTCATTTGAAACTACTCTTTCTTGCATGAATGATGTTTGCAATTTGCAGGTTTGTTGCGGTGGGTAATGAGCCTTTTCTTAAAGCATATAATGGCACCTATCTCCATACAACTCTACCGGCTCTTAAGAACATACAAGCATCACTCTATAATGCTGGCTTGGGTTCAAAAGTCAAAGTCACAGTTCCCTTCAATGCTGACATTTACTTTTCCCCTGAATCAAACCCAGTGCCATCAGCGGGTGACTTCAGGCCTGAAATACGAGATCTCACAATTGAAATCATCCAATTCTTATATTCATGCAATGCCCCTTTTACGGTCAACATCTATCCCTTCCTTAGTCTCTATGGCAGCGACAACTTTCCCATTGAATTTGCATTTTTTGATGGAAACAGCAAGCCTCTTAAAGATGGAAATTCACTGTACACCAATGTGTTTGATGCGAATCTGGATACTCTTGTGTGGGCTTTAGAAAAGGCAGGGTACCCTGACATGCAAGTCCTAGTTGGAGAAGTTGGATGGCCAACTGATGGTGATAAGAATGCTAACATTCAAAATGCTAAGAGGTTCAACCAAGGTCTGCTTAAACATGTTCTGAGTGGAAATGGCACCCCTAAAAGGAGACGGATCATTGACATGTATCTATTCAGCCTGATTGATGAGAACGCAAAAAGTGTTGCTCCCGGGACCTTTGAGAGGCATTGGGGGATTTTTGAGTTTGATGGGAAGCCAAAGTATGAACTAGACTTAACAGGTCAAGAACTAAATAAGGGTCTGGTTCCTGTGCAGGGCATAAAATATATGAAAAAACAATGGTGTGTTTTGAACTCTGATGCTGGTACTAATGCACTATTCTTGGCTCATAGCATTGACTATGCTTGCAGTCTATCTGACTGTACTGCTCTAGGATATGGATCTTCTTGTAATAATCTAAGCCCCCAAGGGAATGCATCTTATGCCTTCAACATGTATTATCAAGTACATAACCAAGGGGATTGGGACTGCGATTTTTCTGGTTTGTCTATTATAACAAATAAGGATCCATCAGAAAATGGATGTCATTTCCCGGTGATGTTTTTTTCTGGTTCTTCTTTGTTGATGGAAGGAGGGCTGTCAGATATGCCAAAGAAAGCTGTGGGTGTATGTACTTTGGTTATGATTTTGCTATGGTTGATGGATTTAAGAAGCCAATTTTGAAGATGTTACCTTGGACTTAGATTTTACTTTCATTTAAGTGTCTTACTTTGAACATATAAATTTCGGATCTAGATCATCTCTTGCCAAAATCTCTCGAGCCATCTCTCCAATTAAATCTAAATTTTTTATGTAATTTAAGAACTGTGATGTTTATTAAAAAAAAGAATAAGATTACAAAGGAGTGGAACAAGTAATGGAAAGAATATAATAAGAGAGAATAGTAATGGAATGAATTTAGATCACATGAAGGGTGGGAATTTGGTTTGAGAGACGATTTGAGAAATTTTGGTTAGAAAGGAAGTAAACTCTAAATTTCTTACATAAAGTAGAATTTGCAAAGCTCCATGTTTTCCTACACGTTTGGGTTTTTTCCCCCCTTCCTTCTTTTGTCAGCGCACACGTTATGAATGTTTCTTTGGAGAATGCTCCTGCACTGCAAGCAACAATCTGGTTTGTACTTTGCTTGCTTCCCACCCCCTTTGTCCCAAGTTCCCGAGTACATCTTCCTAATCATTCGATATGTTAATCAAGGACTTGGATCTTCTGAACTTATGTTCCCCGAAGCTTGGAATTGCTTGATTTTGCAACTTCTTTTCGTGTTTTTTTTTTCCCGTTTTTTAATCAAACTCATCTTTTATTATTAAACCCTATCTCCATACATTTCACCAACTTCATCATAAACCAAGGTCAAAAGGATACGGTCCACACTCATTTATTAATGGCACGGTTTCACCATGGAAGAGCTAATTTGTTGAGTGTTACCGACAATATGACCCAAAAGAGCCTCACACTTTACCAAATTCCTTCATCACCAGTAGTTGCAGCTTCCAGAATAATTGCAGAGCAAATGATCTCATTGTGTTATCAAATTCCAGTAGTTTTGACATAAGCCCAAACAGTTTCTTTTTCCCAATGAAATTAGGACCACGATTCATCTCAGGAACTTGATATCCCGTATGGTGTCTCCATCTAAAAAAGGCACAGCCCCCCTTACCCAAAAAATGAAAGAAAACCAAACAATGGCAAGCATGTCTTAAAAGGGGTGAACAGGCAGTTCAGAAGAGGAATCGCTATGAATGAGACGTGACCTTTCTGCTTAAGATATCTTTACCTACGTTGGTTACTTGCCTGGTTCTACCTTATTCTCAAGCCAAACAGAGTTTGAAAAAAAAAAAAAAAGAGCATGTCCCATGGAAGTTTCAATATTCTTATTCTTTCTTTCGTCCGAATACTTTATAAGCTTCCAAGGTGAAGACCAGCTTACACACCGTAGCAGTACCGTAGGCAAATATATTTGGGCCAGGTATTCAAAGTCACGGTCATTAATGCCAGTCCTATCTAATTGCGATAAAACCGTAAAATCCAGTTACGTGTCCCCTGTAATGGGTGTATTAGCAGAATAGCTGGAAATGGTGTCAAGCATTGATGATGCCGAAATGGTAGATTATAATCAACTTCAAATTAATGTAAACCGCCCAAGTTTTTTTGTTTGGTCAGTAATCGCTGAAGTTACCAATTCGGCATGACTTGTAAAATCATAATCCATATATTAGTATCAATATCAATCTAATATATATATATATATATATATATATATAAGATAAAAAAAAGTGGCATTGTTCTCTCCATAAATTATTATCAGTGTAACTCATTTGAGCTCTATATAATTACTTTGGCAAAAACAAAAACTCCATATATTTACAAATATAGAAGACTTACTCTATATAATTACAAATATAGAACACTTACTCTAATTAGATTGAAATGGAATACGTGGTTAGGTGTATTATTGTATATTTAAATATTTTTAGATTAAATTTTGTTAAATATTGAAAGATATGTTTGGTTAAATATTTTAACTCTGACGTGGATGGTTAGTATTTGACTAAAAAAAAAGATAATTAATTAGAGCACTCACTCAATAACTCAAACATTGATTAAAGGGAAAAAGACAAATGAGGACTTGGGAAAAAATATTTCACAATTATATTTTTCCCTAGATTAAAATCTTGTTAGCAAAAAAAAAAAATGATTAAATCCCACCTGGAGTGCCTTCTCGTCCTGTGGCTTTAAGATCAATTTTAGATGCATTATTTATAATTGACGTTGATATCTTTGAAGCCAGACCACTTATAATTTGACAACCAAAATATATCTTTTTCAAACGGAAGACTTTTAGGTGTGGAAAAATCACACTTAAGAACTTGAAATTCATAAATTTTAAATTGATTTTTTTTAAAAAAAAGTGAAAATTGATTTTTAAAAAAAAGTAAAGTTATTATTGACTTTTTAAAAAGTTACATAAAATTATAATTTCAATTTTATAAAATTTGATAATATTTTTGGTTCTTAAAATAATTATAGTTTTTAAAATATTTTAAAATAAAATTCACAAAATCTAAATTCTTTAAGATATGTTAGGGAGTTTAAAACAAAATAGTAAAAGAATCCTTTTGGTCCTTTAGTTTTAAGGGAGGTTTCAATTTGATCCCTTAATTATTTTTAGTTTTACTTATGTCCTTGAATTTTGAAATCTGTTTTAATTTCTTCCTCCACATTAACACTGTTAAAAAACAAACAGAATTATCATAACTCCAACATCTCTCTTCCTCCTGTTCACCAGAAAGGCAAAAAAAAAAAAAAAAGCTCTCTTCCATTTATCTTTTATGCTTGTTCTCTCGATGGCCCTCGTTGTCAATTTTCCTATCCACTTCAAAGTAGCACTTCTCCTCCATGTTGTCCCTATCGCTTACTCCTCATCCATACATTAATCCTCTTTCTCACCTCAAATCTCCCACATGTTCTATCTCTCCAAATTACAGCCACTTTTCCTAATAGAATTTCCTTATCTCATCTCATAATTCGCATTTACTCATCGCCTCACCATTCTAATATCTGGTTTTCATTTTTTTGTTGCTCCTCGGCATATACGTTAGCTTCTCCATAGTTGTCCCTCACAACATCATAGCATTCTCGGAAGCCATCAACAGAGTTCAGAATTTCTAACATTTTCTTTATAATATTACCCTTATGAGTTAAGATAAAAGAACCAGTGGCTATTAATTTTAAAAAAATCAAATTTATTTCTAAGTTATAGTCAAATATTTATTCCAATAAAAAATTCAATTATCAAATGAATTTGTAAACAAATATTAGTCAAAAGACAAAATAACTTAGGTTGAAAATAAAAGTGAGATTCTGCATAATATATATATATATATATGAAAGAAAAAAATAATTTGACATAGTAGAGAAAATAATAAACAAGCCTAATACAATGAAGATAATGAGATTAGAGAGGTTAATGTGGTGGTGATAATAAGAGGAGAGCTAGAGGCATGATATATATTTTGACAATGTTGGGATAATTTTATAATTATAATATTAATTTCAGATCATTTCATTCTTGAGTCCCAATTTGAAGGATAGAAAAATTGAGTTTTTTATGGTTAAGGATGACTTAAGAGTTTATATTTTACCATTACACTCCCTTTAAAAAAATCTTTCCTTCAACAAAAAAAAATCATTCAAGTAATTGCCAAAATTTATTAATCATCCCACTTTATTCTATTCCATTCCAATCAAAAAGTAACTCCCAAACATATAATTAATGCAATGTTCCTTTTAGTTGTGGTTTGCAACCCTGGTCCTTGCCAGCAAACTAATATATTTAAATACATCAAGGATCTTGATCATATATATATAAATTAAAATTAAAAAACTTATTTGTGTACTCTTCTTATGGAATTTAATAATTTTCTAATAGTAATTTTAGTTTCTCTACTAATGATGTCACTTCAAGACATCTTGGGTGTGGATTCACTTAACAAGCAAATTATCCCTTTGATTCCTGGCAAAAAAAAAAAAACCCCTTAATGAAGAAGCCTCACCATAAACAACACATTTTTAGGATTTCGAGAATGGGAGAGAAATTGAATGATAGGAAAAAAATGTATATTTGATTTTATTTTTTTGACTAACACATGTCACATGATAATGCTTTCCATTTTACAGTACCTACCATCTTCATGAACATTGGTGCTCTCACCTTTGGGTCTCTTATCTTGGCCAAAAAAAAAAACACTCTAAGCATTGCTTCTTTTTCATGCCACAATTGGACTTCACAACCCTACGATTAAATTTTTAAGGATTTACCATTGAGACCAAATATACTAGCAGTTTTGCCATATTACTCACTACTTCCATTTTATCTCTCATTTTTTAAAATTTTAAATATTTAAATTTATCAGTCATTTTATATTAGTAAAGAAACATTAATTATATTTTTTACTGTTTTACCTTTTCTTAACAACAATGATAGGTAAAGTACAAAATCACCTTTTAGTATTTAAATTAGGAATATTTTGATAAAATAATAGTAAATTTTATTATAGTTCCGGCTATTTAATGATTTTATTAATTTGTATGAAAAATCTTAAAATAAAAAATAAAATAGAATGGACTGAGTACTATTTTAAGATCTTTATTTTCAGTTTAGATTGAAAAAGTATACCCCCTCTCATTCTTAATATAAGATATTTTAAACTAAATAATGCGAAATAAGGATGAAAGTTAAAGTTAATTAACTATATTGATTTTTCTAGAAATCAAAATATTTATTCAAAACTACCCTTATTTAATATATTTTCTTTCTTTTTGAGATGAATTAAATAGTAATATTATTTAGAAATTGATAATAAATATTATCTTATATTTTAAAAATGTCTTATATTTAGAATTAAGGTAAAATATCCTATTTAATACGAAGAGAGTATTTTGTACAAAAGGGGTAACAATATAAATATATACACATTGAAAACTTTTAGAAGGTGGAATGATTCACAAATCAAGAACAACTTTTGTCATAAATACTTTTTATTAGGGCCTAAGTAAAATATTCTGTCCCATTTTATATGTTATTTTAGAAAATTTCAAATGTCTTAAATTATTTATTGTTTTACATTATCAATAAAACATTAATTATCTTTTTTACTATTTTACTCTTTATTGAAAATAGTGACAAGTAGAGTATAAGTCTTTTTTAACATTTAAATCTGGGATATTTTGATAAAATATCATTAAATTTTATTATAATTTATATTATTTAATGCTTTTATTTGTTTGTGTGAAAATTTTTAAAATAACACATAAAATGGGACGGAGGAAATAGAATGTCTACGTTTGGTCATCAATATAATTAATTATTAGTATATATTAAAAACTCCAAAAAAAATCACATAGTTATACTCTTTCATCCCATTTCATTTGTTGTTTTAAAATTTTTTTCATTCAAACAAATAAAATCATTAAATAGCCTAAACTATAGTAAAATTTAATATTATTTTATCAAACTATTCCTAATTTTAATGCTAAAAAGATGATTTTATACTTTACCTATAATCATTTGTAATGAAGGACAAAACAGTAAAAAGTATAAATAATGTTTCATTGATAATATAAAATAATGAATGAATTAAAACATTTAAAATTTTCTAAAATATTAAATAAAATGAGTCATTAGTATCGTATGATTTATGTAGTTAACCTTATATTAGTAGAATAAAGTTGATGTTATTGTTCTTATTATATTAGATAAAATAGGATTGAGGGAGAAAGTGATAAAAACATGTACAATATGATTCCTTTTATAAACATCCCAAATCTAGCTGACCTAAATGCCTAATAAAAGCTTTTATATGAGTTCGGTGCCTAATTAACCTTCTGTACAGTGGGTGCCTAATTAACCTACTATATAGTGTAAACGTACATGTTCCAGTATGTTATCCAAATGAGCATTTAATAATTGAAGAATACCTCATCTCATCTCATATGATAAGACAATATGTGATATTTTTCTTATTTTATAATATAAAGTAATATATAGTAATTTGTTATTGTTATTCCTCATTTATTATATTATTAGTATTATAACTTATATTACATTTAATAAAAGAGATGAAATTAATATGAGTAAAATTAAAAATTTTAAATTTGTTTATAAGTTTAAAAATGTAATAAATATTTCTTAATATGATTAAAATTCCTTCCATTGTTTTATAATATGGGACCTAGAAGTATAATCTAATTAATGAAGAATTTAAAGTAATTTCAAGTTTGAATTGGACAATTAATTTCATATACTCCTATTCTAATCATGTGGGTAATATAAACTGTAGAGGGATGATAACTAGATGAGATTCTTCTCTAAATTATATTTTAATCTGCATAATACTTATAATTTTGTATAATTGTTTTTACGTCCATAATAAAAGATTATAAGTATTTTAATCGTCCTGTATTTATCTCATCCGCTTCTAAAACATTTAAAAAATTATATTTATTTATATTTTAATTAACAAAATAATATATTTATATATAACTAGCTTCTTTTTTTGATACAAATATATAACTAGCTTCTGCTATAAGATGAGTTGGAACGAGTTTAATATTGATATGAAATGGTAGTAAACTACTTGTATCTACAACATGACATCTGAGTTCTGACCACCTAATTAAAGGCAAAGAAAAATAGATATTTCATGAAAAATGAAATCAGCTTTAAAGTTTGCTGAGATGAAGAAAAATCAACACTCAAATAATAATTAATTTATGACAATTAAGCATGATTAATCAATCAATATGCAAATATATATATATATATATAAAGTTATGCTACTATTTAAAAATTATGACAATACAGCTTTTATGTTAGGGTCTGTGCAAATGTAAGGCCCACTAATTTTACTTAAGAAAATTAATGAAGCAACTTGGAATGACTTGTAAATGTAGAGATAAAATAAATTGGTTAAAAATAAAAATTGATATAAACAAATTAAACCAATTTTATTGTTGAACTGATTTTTCAACCTTTTTTGTTACATTAAAAGGATTTGGGTTCTTAACCATTATTTATATCTCATTTTATTCTTATTATTTAAATTAATCTCACGTGGTTGAATCCAGAATAAAAATAAAAAAGTGAAAAGTAAGATAGATAAATAAAGCAATCAAGACAAATAATAAATAAATATATGAGAAAATGCCAAAAATTAAATTTTGAGGCTTTATAAAACACGAATTGAGATGATGATAAAAAATATAATTATATATGGATTTTATTATTTCATCTTTATATTTATTATTTTTTCAGTTTTTAAATACATTATCAATATTTGTGTATTAAGAGAATTATGTTAAACATGTGGAGTAGAGGGATTTGAAACCTCTCTAGGTGGATCGTGTATTTGAATATTGCTAATAAGAAAAAATATATTGAAAAAGTCATCGTATTTAAATTTGGAAATGTTTAAATTTAGATTAATAGTACTAATTACCGGATAATTGTATGAGTAAAAAAATATATTTTTTGACAAAAAATTAAGTTAATTAAACATTGTAAAGTTGGAATTGGAATGGGGCACATATATAGAGATGTTGGATGGAAATTATTGATAATTGTACACTGTCAAACAAAATTTAATAGGAGTCCTTACTTTAGACTCCATTACGTTCATTTACATTGCCATCTCAGCAAGTAACTAAATAAGCTCCATATTTGTTTTTAAATTACATCACACACACACACACACACACACACACACACATATCTATAAATACGTCATATATTTATATAAGGGATTGAGCAACACTAACAACTATTGGCTTTATTTTTTGAAAAAACAAATCAAATTGTTTAATTTTAAGTCATTTTAAACGGGTTCCAGAATTGTTTAAATTAAAAAATATACTTCAATTTCATATTTCAGTAAAAATAAAATAAAAGAAAAAACTTGTGCTGTGTATTCCCCTGTTAATTCCTTATGTCCCAAGTTATTTTAAACTTTTTCATCCCACGGCCTGTCTAATGTACCACACTATGAATCGTAGATAATCTTTTCAGACGAGGTGTTAATATTCTTAAAACTGAAAAGTCTGCAATAAAAAATAAATATTATTTCTTATATATATATATATTTTATGTGAAACATTATATATAGTTTGACAAATTTCATGATATGAAAATTAAAAAAGAGACCGGCAACGTATTTAGACTTTTATTAACTGTCATTCCAACTGTTGATTACGTCGCTAAAAAACCATTTTAGGTTGGGATAATTACCGGATTACCACTGCACTTGCATTTGCAATTTTGCACTTTCGGCCCGTTTCCCTAACTACCACTAATAATTAATTAATTAGTTAGCAGTTGATTAGATAGAAACGTCTAGACTTCAAATAAATTCAAACAGGTCCAAAGTCCAAATTCAACAAAAAAAAACAAAACAAAACTCAAACGTCTATCTCACAATTTTATTAAATTTTTTTGTCACATTATGACTAAAATACCCTCATGTTTTTTTTTGGGGTTAAAGCCGGGGAACCGGTTGACTTACGCCTCTTATTTTATTTGTATATCAGGAATGCTACTTATTTATTATTGATTGATAAGATATTAATATAAAATCAAATCACCTATCACTATTCATTTCATATTTGTTAAAGTGATATATTTTTAACCACACAATTATGATATGTATATTTTTATTACATATATGTTAAAAAAATATGGAGTATCTCCATAAAATACGTGAAGAACGTTTTTAGCACATCAGTTGACACTAACATCTAACAATAAGGGTAGTATGAAATGTAGATAATGGCTAAGATTCAAATCGTTTTGTAATAGAGTGGCAAGAAAAAAATGGTTTTGTAATAGAAAAATTAAAAGAAAATCTAAACAATTGAAGTTATTTTTGGTTCACAATTCATTTACAACATTAACTCAAATTATTTTCATAATTAAGTAGTTTAATTAATCTTAGATACATGACATTTAAATTTTGTTCAGCTCTGTAAATTCAATCTCGACTTCTTTTTTTTTTTGGAATCCAGCTATAAAGTTAATTGAAGTTCTGACAAATTCTCTCATATTGAATTTTTTATTATTCTTTTGGCCATTTGGTAAAAAGGGGTTGGGAACAATGCAAACAGGTGTTGCTATTTGTTAAAAAGAAGTATTTATATAACTGTTTATAATTTATTCGATCTGATGGAGGAGAGATTTTCATTGAGAGAAGAAGAAGAAAGGGAGGCATTTTAAATGAAAGGAGGTGAAGGGATGAGTTTTATATTATTTTATTTGGATTTGTTGAAGAGAAAGAGAATGAAAATATTTTAATGTTTTCTTATTTGATTTAATAAAGAAGATAAAGAAAAATAAATACAGATATAAATAAGATTTATTTATTTATTTTTTTAAATTTTTTCACTTTCGGAAGGGAGAAATGAGAGGAAAATTTTTTTTCTTACTTATTAAATCAAATAATTAAAAATTTTAATTGTTCCTTCCCTTACCTTTTACTTATTAAATTGAATAAGAAAAAATTAAAATTTCTCTTTTTCCTTTCCCATTTCTTTTCCCCTCCAAATTTCTCAAACTAAGCATTCAACCCAAAATAATTTATTTTTCCTAAAGTAAAAAAATTATTTTTACAGTAACAATAACAGTCGCACGTGACTGAAGAAAGGTGGGGAAGGGCAATAAGGTAAATAAGAAATTTTCTACGCAAGAAGAAGAAAGCGAAGAAATCGAACTTTGAAGGAGAGGCGGGAGGGCCAGGTGGCTGGATGCTATAAAACGAAGTCCCTGGACTACAATGTCTCCCACTCACACAATCGCTGGCCCTAGCAATAACCTCTCTCTTCTCTTAATTCTGCCCCTGGCTTTTTAGAAGGTAAAGCAGAATATATATATATATATATATATATATAAAAGCGAAGTTTTTTGTGGGTTCCAACTCTAGGGAGATCGCACGCAGACCCTGGAAACAACGGGAGGGACGAGAGAGATTTGCAGATCCGAAATAACAAATTAGACCCCTTTTTTCCCGTTTCAGCTTTCGTTATTTTTTGTCCTCCTTCGTCAACTTTGCTGTCGTTTTACCTCTTTAGAGGCCTAAACGGCTGTGGTTCAAGTAGGAACGTCGGGCTTCTCTTCTTGGGCCCCCCATTGTCCTCGTTTGATTCGGGTTTAGGGGCCTCAGTTCTCGCGCCTTGCTTGGTTTCTCAGCAATTGAAGGTACACTTGGGAAGCATCATTCGTGTTTCTAAACTTTCGTTCCGTTTTCGTTTTGCCTTTCCAGTAGTGGAAGATCCTGTGCTTCCTGCGTATCTGGGTTTACGCAATGCGGCATTGACGTTTCTAATTTTCTGGGTAGAATTTTTTTTTGGGAAAAATGTCTAATGAGGTCTGGATCATTTTCATTGTGAAATTCGATGTCGTAATTTTTGTGCCAGATGGCCTTGTTCTATGAGTTGTCATCTGTGTTTGTTCGTTTCTTTTTGTTACCTCCTTCGCTTGGGCTCTTCCATTTTTGTCCTTCCGCGTAATTTTAGTTTGTGATGTTTCTCGATTCAGAGTCAGATCTGCACCGACTTTTGCTGCGGATTTATTATTTAATAATGTGATAATTCGTTAATCGATTTATTATCATAGACAAATTTCATGATCATTTTGCCTTATATAGATTTTCTATGAAATCTCAGTACAAAATTGACTGTTGCTTTTTTGAATAACGTATTTTTGTTTTTCTATTCATACTGTTAGAAGATTGAGACGACAAAAATGAAGTATGTGATGCAGGTAAAATGCCTGTTAGTTCTTTCGTTTTACCGTGGAAATTGGTGATGTCATATGGTTAAGGACGCAGGTGACTTTCAAATGAGTTTACGTTCAGAAGATTGAGAGAACTATGTTGATATGTTCCGGAACTAATGTCGAAGACCTTTTTGTTTTTTAATTTCATTTTATTTGGTGTCGATGTTTTGTGTGTGATATGAAATGTTTTGATTGATTATCATTTCGGTGAATTATAATGATGTTTCCTGTTGACGCATGTTCCATCGAATTCTTTAGCTCACATGTTTCCGACTTCCCCCTTTCTTTGGAGGATGGGTTATTTAAGATTTTTTTTTAACCATATTTTTTAACTTGTTTCAACTTTCGTGCAGCTTTAGAATTCATTATGGTGGCAACAGCTGGTACATCTTCGTTTTTCCCTGTTACTTCACCCTCACCGGACTCTGGTGCAAAGACTACCAAACTTGGTGGTGGGTTAAGAGGACTTAAATCCAAATCTGCATCTTCTGGTGGCTTGCAAGTTAAGGCAAATGCCCAAGCCTCACCAAAAATTAATGGAGTTGCTACATCTGTGGAAACAGTGAAGCATGAAAATGATTCACCGTCATCTTCCCCAAGGACTTTTATCAACCAATTGCCTGATTGGAGCATGCTTCTAGCTGCTATCACAACAATTTTCTTGGCAGCTGAGAAGCAGTGGATGATGCTTGATTGGAAGCCAAAGCGACCTGACATGCTTATGGATCCATTTGGTATAGGAAAAATTGTTCAGGATGGTCTTGTGTTTCGTGAAAACTTTTCTATTAGGTCCTATGAAATAGGTGCGGATCGAACAGCATCTATTGAGACTTTAATGAACCATTTACAGGTATGATCGGGTATCAACTTTCTAATTATGCTCTTAGAAAATGAATTAGTTCATGGTAGATGGCCTGCATATTTAAACATCCTGATTGTTTGTTTGCCAACAGGAAACTGCTCTTAACCATGTTAAGAGATCTGGGCTTCTTGGCGATGGCTTTGGATCTACACCAGAGATGTGCAAAAAGAACCTGATTTGGGTGGTTACTCGGATGCAGGTTGTGGTTGATCGTTATCCTACATGGTGAGTCACTGTGACTCAGCCTTTTATGTGATTTCATTATTTGCATAGATATCCTGACTGAGATGCCATTTCTTCTTTTATTTTAGTGATTTTTATGATGACTGATGAGCCCATAAAATATGTAGCTCAGAATTTTTGGAACTTCCCTAGTTCATATGTGGATTAGGTAATTTCTTGCACAGAATTGGCATAATGTTGAATTTTAACCATATTCTTATTGTGCTTGTCGTGTTCTGAGTTGATAAGTTGATACCATATCCGAGAAGCATTAGCTTTGTTCATGGTGGACTTTGGAAAGCCCATGCCACGGTGTTCATCTGGATGAGATAATATAAGAGAAATGATTGATTTGGTTGCTTAACCTAGTTTCTAAATTGTGGTAAGAATCAATGTACAGATGTAGACATGTGAAAAAATCATTAGAAGCAACCTTCAATGCTTCTTGAAACTTAATTTTGTTCATGAGTTCCATACCATCTTTACTGGCCGAGGACTTTATGTTTTCTATTATTTTGGCTTTCTGGTGTGGATGGGTAATGCGAGAAACTATTAGTTAGACTACCATGGATTATGAAATGAATAAGCTGAAGTGGAGTGAGTCTTTATTTGATTATCAGGGGTGATGTTGTTCAAGTAGACACTTGGGTTTCTGCATCTGGAAAGAATGGCATGCGTCGTGATTGGGTTGTGCATGACTGCAAAACTGGTGAAACCTTGACAAGAGCCTCCAGGTAAAAATCATTTCTGAGCAGTATGATTCCTCCTCTTTCTCCTCTTTTCTCTTCCCATCAGCAACAGGCTTGTTTTAAATATAGGAGTTTATCCTATATGAAATATGAGCATGTTCATTTTTCTTTTTCATTTTTTCTCATGCATTTGACAAGTTTTGATAGATGGAGTGATCCACATATTTGAGCATACTAGTTTGTTACAGAAAAGTCATGATTCTACTAACAATCTATTCTGTTGTTTTGGTATTGTTGATCTTTAGTGTTTGGGTCATGATGAATAAACTGACGAGGAGGCTATCTAAAATACCAGAAGAAGTAAGAGGAGAGATAGGGCCCTATTTTGTGAACTCTGATCCTGTTGTAGAAGAGGATAACAGGAAACTACCTAAACTTGATGACAATACTGCAGACTATAAGCGTACTGGTTTGAGTGTAGGTTAACAGTTCTTGTACTTGTTATCATTACTTTATTTTCTTAAGTTGCCCGAGATGTCTTAACTTTGTGAATGTTGTTTTCTGTGATTTCAGCCTCGATGGAGTGATTTAGATGTCAACCAGCATGTTAACAATGTGAAGTACATTGGCTGGATCCTGGAGGTAGTTTGTTGTTCTCTTATTCTCTCGAGTTCCCATCCCTTTGTTACTCTCTTTTTCTTTCTCGTTTCTGTGGTCTATCTCTTTTAGCTTATGCTTGCGATGAGTCTCTCTTAGCATAAATTGGGACAGGCCTAATCAGAATAGTAGATGTTTCGTGTGATGGAATTGATAAACAATATATGGTAGGAGATTGATATGGAAGTTGTATTCATTTAAAGGCAAAACATGCATTGAATTGGAATAATTCTTGGTATTTGATGCATCATTGTAGTGGTTCATGAGCTTCAGGCCTAAAAAAAGATGATATGTTTGTTTAATGTATGGTTTGTTATGCATGAAGTTTACCAGGCCTCCTAATACAAGGATATGATGTTGTAACTGGTGCAGAGTGCTCCACATTCAATTTTGGAGAGCCATGAGCTTTGCTCCATGACACTGGAGTACCGGAGGGAGTGTGGTAGGGACAGTGTGCTGCAGTCACTGACTGCAGTCTCTAGTGCTGATGTTGGCAATTTAGCTCGAAGTGGAGGTTTAGAGTGCAAGCATTTGCTTAGGCTTGAAGATGGTGCTGAGATTGTGAGAGGCAGGACAGAGTGGAGGCCAAAATACCCCAACAACTTAGGTGCCAACAATCAGATTCCAGCAGAAAGCACCTAACTAGCTGGAATTGCGCTGTTCTGGTCTGGTCTCCTTGGCCCCTTGCTTCGTGCTTCTCATACAGGAAGAGAGAGTCTTGCTAATGTTTATCTGATCTACATGTCTTTATATGGTATAAATATGTACACACATACTCTCTGATTTGTTTTACTTTAGGGTTGATGGGGAAAAGAAGTAATCTCATTTTCATTGTAAGTATAAGTAGCTCCTGCCTCCTGGCTCTATTCTCTCTCTCTCTTCCTCTCTCTCTCTCTGGTTGTTCCATATTCCATTTGATTAAATGGATACGCAGCATGGCACAGTCTGTTAGGCTGTATTCAGTATTTAATGATTCACCAAAATGGCTAGGCCTGTATAGTAGTAGCAGCACGATTTGAGTATTTTATTTTCGTTATGCTGTGGCTCTTGTTGGTGGGACACTCCTAGAGAACACAGCCCCAATGATATTATTGTATTTGTATGTATGTGTGTGTGTATGTACCCTGTCTGATACAAGTGTGGTTGCATTATCCGGCTCCTATTCGACCGTCCCACATGGGAATTATTGGCCGCGTAGAACCTCTCTGCTTTCGCGCCTCTTAGAGATTCTTAAATCAATTCTGCCTACAAGGAAATAAATGAAGAGGTTCCCACCCAAAAAAAAAAAAAATTATAGTTAATAAAGTGAGATTCTTAAATCAATTTTGGTTCCACCGTTGTTTCTGAAATAACCGGGATAAGAATTGGCAAATATTTATAATTAATAGCAATAGGCAGACTTTGGAGGTAAATTAGACTTGGGAGTTGGATGTTGGTTTTTTAATCTATTTATGATTATGATTACATTTTGATAATTTATAATAATTTGATTGAGAATATATGATAAGAATATAGAAAAACTATATAGTAATGTTATTTAGTTAACATTATGTTTGGATCAAACTTGAGTGGGCTCAGGAATCAATCATGGCTTTCCAGTCTCCAGTGGCCACTGCTTTAGTGCTTTGTGCACACACACACGAGGGAAAATTATCCTACCAGGAAAAAAGGGGACTGGAAATTATAAAAATTACTAAGATTTAAAGATATAGTAATAATTTCTTTAAAATATAATAAATAAATTCATAAAAGTACACATTTAAAACAAAATAATTACAATTTTAAAATTACTTTCTCTCTCTCTCTCTCTTTTTTTTTTTTACCAAATAGACTTATAAACTTAGACAAAATTACCTAATGTGCATAGCAGTCCAAAATTCTTATCATCTAACCTGTGTACTCATATAAACTCATTTCTCACCAAATTTTGTAAATTACTCCAAAATCGTAAATATCCCCAGCACAACTGCATCACTACACGCTATTCCTCCGTAATTTATTATTAGACATTTGAAGGGAAGTAAGTGAATTGGGGAGGTTGGGCTGTAATGTAACCTTGTAAGAGAAAGAAAGAAAGGGAGGGAGGGCGATGTGTGACTGTAAATGAAGGGTGAATCCTACAACCACAACCACAATCACAATGACAATCATATTCATGTCCGTTCTCTCTTCTTCCGGCAACCAGACACACAACTATATCTAAATGTAAAATTAAAAAAAAAAAAGCATGAACAAGTAACTGAAAAGGCTCTGCATTCCTTTCTTTCTTTCATCATAATCAATGCCTCTCCTTTCCACCTCCCTCTGCTCCCTTTCATCATTAATATTTGAATTGACAATGCCTTTTCAATTTTCCATTTCCAAATATATATATATATATACACTATTGTCAACTCTATAATTTAAGAATGTTATAAAAATTGTTTTCTTTTTAAAATGTTTGCGCCTTTTATTTTACTTTCAATTTCAATAAATAGAAAAATAAATTCCATATATAATGTTGTGTTTCATATATGATAAAGTAACTTTTTTTGGAAAATATATTTTTCCATATTTATAGGAAAGAGAATTCTCATTGTTTTTTATATTTTCATTTTGTATCAAACTAGTCTGAGGAATTTTCCCCCGCCACATGGAAGCTAGAGCTACAAGCCTACAAAAGCTAGCGTGTCTTTAAAATACTAGTATTACTTTTTTTTCCCTAATAGGTAAAAACAGAGAATTGAACATTCGACGTCGTTGGCTATTCATGTGTTCCTTGATTAAGTTCTTCAAATTAAGAAAATGAAACCCCTTTGATCTCATAATTAACACAACATAACATTTAATCAACAGTGTTACTTTACGGTTAGGATACCTTTGTTGTCATTTTTCTTTGCCAACAACTATAAAATAAAAATTACGTCAAAAGAATTAATATAAAACGAATTTGAAAATATATAATATTAAAAGACATGTATTTAATGTACCTAAAAAAAGACATGTATTTACAAGGACAACTAAAAATACTAAAACTTAAAAAATATTGTGGTAATTGATGATTTTAAGTGAAGACATTTTTGCCTCCAAACAATTTCTTTCTTATGCTTTTACCTTTAAGAAAAAGTTATAATTTTGCCAGAAAATAAAAATTATCTTTATTCCTATTTAAAATCACAAGAGAAAAAAGAAACTAGATGCGTTCCCCATATATTAAAGTATTATACTAAATATGAAGAATGGGTAATAATAATAATAATAATAATAATAATAATAATAATAATAACAACAATAATAGTGAAACTTATTATAAATTTTATATTTTATGATTAAATATATTTTTCTATATATTATATTACATTTAGAAAAATGAATTGATTAACTCAAAAAATTATATTTTATATTAATAAAGATGAATTGATAATATTGATATTAATTTTTACAAAGAAAAATTGGCCAAATACTAAAATATATTATTATCTCCTATACTTCCATGAGTTTGGCCAAACAAGCTATACTGAGATCCAAGATCTCACAAACCTTTCTTTGCTTATCTCAAACCACATTTTTTGTAGAAAAATTGAGAGTAGAAATCATGCATACGAAGATATACCATGTTCTTTGTGGTAGGAGTACCCAATGGCTCTACAGTATGATTTACTTCACTTGGTTTGGTAGTGACAGGACTGCTGTACCTACAGTTTCTGAATAACATGTCGCGTCGCTTATTCTCTTGAATCGAGGAGGCCGAAACTTGGTGCCAATCATGGGGATTGATCGCTGAAATCCCCGGCTGGGGTCTTCTTCCATTCTCCAACCATAGCGATTTTCAAATCTCAAAGCTTTCTCAGATCAATTCCAACTTCTCACACTGCATTTTCCATCTTCCCAAAGGAGCAGCCTTGTCCAGAAACCCATCCTGTGTTTGATCTCCATGGAAACTGATAAACAACTTCATTGAATTGCTATACCTCTCTTCATTCTAAGTGGGGTTTATCTCACTCGGAACAATTCAGGTTGGTCTTTTCTGTTTTTCTCTCAACTATTGGGTTTGGGTTCTGAAATTTTCTATCTTCGGTGGTTTGGAGTTTTTTTTTTTTTTTTTATTTTATTAGTTGATTTATTAAACTAAATTGTGGCTTTTTTACTACGGGTGATGATTGTAAGGGTTAGACAGATTGTGCACAGCTTTAATGTTCCATCAAGTTTGAGATTCCTGTATTTGTTCTAGTTTAGTAATTTTAGTCCCAGATCTCGGTTTCTCTCTCCTCCTATATCTGCTTCAGCAACCTTTTAAGTTTCCATTAATAATGGCTTGTTAATTTCTTGCTAAAGCTGCGGCGTCTCCTTATTGATTTCTTTTTTCTCACAGCCGGCAGATTCTCTTTCTCGCTATTTGGTTTCATAATCTGTTGATGAACTTGATCTGGTTTCACAATGGGCTAGTGCTACAAAGAAAGACAAATTTTGGTATTCTGATAACTTGGTGTAGTTATAGTCTTAATTGATCTTCGTTTTTTATGGATAATGGACATTCTGCCAAATGTGCTGAATTTTGTCCGTACTCGAGATAAATTCATAAACATGAGTTGGATCTGGCTTGAATTTGCTACTATCGTTTCTGACAGGCATGGCATTCCAATTACATGCTAGGCAAAAGTTTAATATGGTTAATACTCAATTTACTTGACACTACCACGTGGAACAATTTTCAAATTATATCATTCTCTGTTGTAACCTCGAAAATGGTCTCACCTTATAGGCATACCTTTATTTCCATTTTTCATGAACATTTAATTTATTTTTAGATTTCCTGGTTTATGGGGAAATCAAAGTATAATATATGATTTAAGCTGATGGTGATAAATTGCATGCAGGTATCTCTGTATTGGCTTGAGGCATTGCCACGATGTTAAAGCAAATTCTTAGCAAATTGCCAAAGAAGGTGCCAAAATCTGACCCATCAGATACTTCACAGAGTGATTCTGGGAATATTACAAGCTTTGGGAATGTCTTTCAATGTACAAATGTTGGGAATGCCATTTCAAGCAAATTAAATGTTGTGAAGCGAGTATCTTCTGTGGTTTTCCCTGCAAGTATGAGTGCTGGAGTGGAAGCAGTTGACCCCCATCTCTCCTTCAAAGATGTTTCAAATGCACAGAAGCAAAACCTGTTTATTAGTAAGTTGAATTTTTGCTGCAGTGTTTATGATATGAGTGATCCTGATAGGAACTGCCCAGAGCTAGATCTTAAACGTCAAGCACTCATAGAGCTTGTTGAGTTTGTTTCATCCGGATCTGTAAAGTTCACAGAACCAGCAATTTCTGCCGTGTGTAAAATGTGTGCAAGTAATTTGTTCAGGGTTTTCCCGCCCAAGTTTCGTTCCAGTACTACTGGTAGTGAAACAGCAGATGAAGAACCAATGTTTGATCCTGCCTGGTCTCACCTGCAAATTGTTTATGACCTCCTCCTTCAATTTATCAATCATAACTCTCTTGATGTGAAACTGGCAAAATTGTATATTGACCATGCCTTCATTTTGAGATTACTTGACCTTTTTGATTCTGAGGACCCTAGAGAAAGAGAGTCCTTGAAAGCAGTTCTGCATAGGATCTATGGGAAATTTATGGCACACAGGCCTTTTATACGGAAATCAGTTAGCAACATTGTCTACCGGTTCATTTTTGAGACCGAACGTCATAACGGAATTGCTGAACTGTTGGAGATATTTGGGAGCATAATCAGTGGATTTGCCTTGCCATTGAAGGAGGAGCACAGGATATTTCTGTGGAGGGCTTTGATTCCTCTGCACAAACCCAAGTCTGTGGGTATTTATCATCAGCAGTTAACATATTGTGTTGTCCAGTTCATGGATAAAGATCCAAAACTGGCCAGCTCTGTGATAAAGGGACTATTGAAGTACTGGCCAGTAACAAATAGTCAAAAGGAGTTGATGTTTTTGAGTGAATTGGAAGAGGTTTTGGAAATGACTTCCATGGTGGAATTCCAGAAGATTATGGTCCCACTGTTCAGACGCATAGGTGCCTGCCTTAACAGTTCTCATTACCAGGTAGTTTCCAGCTTTCTGCTAGTCTGCTGCTCTTTTTAGCTGCAATCTTTGTCTCAGAAAACATGGCTTTTATATCTAATTAAAAGTTTTATCTCACTACTATATAATCTTTTCTTCCACCTGGTCAGTATTCAGGAGTCAGAAATTAGGACATTACATTCTGTGTATCAAGAAACATTTCATGTTGATAGTTGACGTCACTTATGTTTTCTGGTTCGTACTGAAGAAATAATCAACTGCCATCTCTGCTTGTTTTGAACCTCTTTTCTAGTTCTTTGAATATCTCAAGTTAAATTTATTGTATCGGAAGATGACTTAGAATTTGGACATAGACCATAATGCTGGTCTCTATGGATCCTCCCTTCAATTCCTAATCAACTGGTGTTGAGTGCTAATCTCTCTGAAGGATATTAATGATGTTACTTTCATCTCATTAAACAGGTGGCTGAACGCGCCCATTTGCTATGGAACAATGAACACATCCTTAATCTTGTCACTAACAATCGGCAGGTGATTCTGCCTCTCATCTTCTCAGCTCTTGTACATAACACCCAAAACCACTGGAATCAAGCAGTACTCAACCTGACTCAGAACATCAGGAAGATGCTCTCTCAGATAGATGAGGATCTGGTGCTGGCCTGCCAACATAACTTGGAGAAGGAAGATTTGAAGTCAAGTGCTGCTGCTGAGAAGCGAAGAATAACATGGGAACGCCTGGAGGCTGCTGCCAATGTTCAATCTGTAGTTGGTGAAATTTTAGTTCCAGTAAAATCTGCTACATGCTCTGTGGCCTGCTAATTGCTTGAATAATGTGGGAGCAAATCACCATCCACAGATGTGATGGTCAAATAATGTAGTGATGTGGTTTTCCTTTTCAGTTTTACTTATAGTTTCTATGATGCAAATAGGCTTTGTAAATCCTCAAGTATGGATTCAAATTGTGCTCAGCACTTTAGATTCTGCTTAGGTTCTTCCACAAACTGCTGAGTGGGTAATTCATTTTTTGGCAATTATTTGCAGTGTCAGCACCTGTAACCTTATCTCTTTCTTCGGTTATGTTCCCTTTTGTGTCCCACCCTCCCTAGTCCTGGCCTTTTGCTCAATTTAGACATGATCACAGGCCAATCTTCAAACTCTATTTGAAATTCCAAATCTTAAAGCTTACATGTATGTTTATTCCTTGTATTGCTCCTGTATTCATGCTTGTCCATTGTGGTTTAATGGCTTCTAAAAAGTTGTAAATTCAAGTTAGGCAACAAGGTAAGGACAGTGATATTGGTTGTTAGAAGAAATTATCAATTAATGTTGTACATATTCTTCAATGGAGGCTTTTCTTTCCCTTTATTTTTTTTAATGCGTTTAATGGTATCGGTATTTTCTTAATAGACATTAATTTTTTTCTTTCCTTTTGATGATGAAGGTCCTTAATTTAGGATCTCGGATGTAGGCTTTCTTTTTTGGTTGAACTTGGATACAGACGGTGACCATAGAAATTTTATACATATAGTATAAAACGTTGGCCGAAGGTTGGTCATCCTATTGGGCCCTGGAGCGGTCCTTTTATAGTGTCCGATAGACGCCCAAAATTAATGTGACTAAATTTTATTTGTAGCTCGGCGCAGTAAGATTTTTTAAATCTTAATTTTTAGTTATTATATCAATATCAGATATTTCATATTAATCACATGTAAACTTTAAGTACGACGATACCGTGTTAAGGTATCAATCAATGGTTTAGGTGATATTTGATGCAGGCTATCCCGATAACTGATTTGATGCAATTCTATATATATATATAATCATAAAATCAGCAGGTCAAGGCACAAGTGCTGAAATATTGAGAAGCCATGCAGTACGATGCTGAAATTTTAAGAGTCCAAGTAAATCCACACATATTAAGCAGGTCTTGTCATGTGTATCAGTGACTTATGGGTATTGTTTATCACAATTACTGTTGGATTTGTGGTAATTATAGTTGGGCCTAATATCTGTAACACACTTATGGTAAATGGGACGCGTGCAGTTTTTGAAAAAAGTTATCACATTTTTTTTCTTAGTATTAATTTATTATATTTAAATCATTGCTTGTTCTTCATGCCAAACAAAAAATGATTGCTTTTTGTTTATTTTTGTCAAATTTCAATTGCCCTTTGTTTTAATATCACAAAAATTCTTATTAGTACTATATCATCAATCTATATTCAAATACCCTTTTTTATATATTTTTATTATGATGTGTACAAATTTTTTTTAAATATTGATATACATGAATTTTTTTAGCACTTTTTTGCCCAATTATTTTTAAAGTCTTGGCCAAAAAATATTGAATTTGGACACGCAACTAATATGTATTGATGATATACTCTGTCCAATTTGTTCTAACTAAAATTCCCTCCACAATGGACTGAAGATGAGTATTTTAAATTTGCTAATAAATTATAATGGATCAGCATTAATTCTTTTCAATTTATAGTATTTAAATATTGCCTAAATAATTCACATATTTAAGAATTTGGTCAAATTTAAAATAAATGCATATATTGCAATTTTAAATTTGTATTAAATTGTAACTAATCAATTTCAAAAATTTTTAATTAAGAAACTGTCAAAATAAAATTGCTTATTTCAATTTATATTACATATATGTAAATTGATGAAAGTTTGTAAATATGGTAAGCAGTCATATGTTTTGAAAAGTACTTACTAGAGGTCAAAAGGGCAATTACTATATGATGGAGATTTCTAAATATATTGCATTTTTTATTAACTGAACTTTTTTCCATTATAAAAAAATTTTAAAATACGTATAAATAGTTCTATTGCATTCATAGATTTGTTTGGATAATAATGCAATGTAAATCTATCTTCTAGCAATTTTGTGAAGTCTCATAGGTGTACAAATTATGATTTATAAATATAATTTGAATTAAATTGCTTGATTAATTTGAACTAAATTTTGATTATGTAAAAATTAATTTGAAAATATAGTTTAGGTCTAATATTAGTAAATAATTTAAAAATTATAATTTGAATTAGAAATAAATTGGCTAATTAATTTCAAAATTAAGGTCTACATTGGTAACTTTAATAAATATGTTTGAATTAAATTTAGAATATGTAATGAATCAGCTAACTAAAATTTATGTCAAATTTTAATAAATGTGTTTTTATTAAATTTTTTTAGGTGAAGGCTTTCTAATTAAGTTTTAATTCTATTATAAATTGGAAAAATTCCTAACATATGCCACGGAAATAACACATCTCTAAATTGGTATCCTAAAGTTGGAAATCTGCATGGATTAATTGGAAATTTGTATGTATTAGTTATTCATGGATACCATTTTAGAAATATGTTATTTTTGTGATACATGTTAGAAATTTTTCCTATTAAATTAGTTAAATAATTTTAGAATAAAATTTTAACATTAACCATAAATTGGACCCATCAACTTTAAAAAATTTTAAAATCAGAAATTAGGTAGAATTGAATATTTTCATTAATTAAATAAATGTTGAATTAATGTAATAGTTTTAAGGCAATAATATATTTTAAATTATAAGAGTTCCTGTTGACAATAAATATTGAATTAATTCATCATATGAGATAATGGGTTGAGGCCATTTTGGCAAATATATAACAGATCATCATGCCCCATGTTTTAATTGTTTCAATCCTATCCGATTACTTTGAGTTGAAGCCAACCTGGTCAAAATAAAAAAAGGTAAAAGATAAAAATGTTGGGGTGAGTATGGTTGGGTCAAGACATTAGATTGGATTAAACAGCGAGCTAACTGAATTAAGTTTTGTTCTAAAATCCTCAATTTAGGAAAATGCCTAGGTTTAAAAAAATTCAGACATGTGAATAGTAGAAGATATATGTAGTATTTGCATTTGTTGGCTTTTACAATGGCTGAGTTTTCTGTTATATGGATAGAAATGCACATGTAAAACATATATTTGGAATACTTTAGATGTTGGTCCAAGTGACATAACCTCATTACTACTACTTGAAGGAAATATGATACAATCTCAATTTTGCATGCCTATATTGATAAATGATGATTCCATATGCAACATAAATTAGTATAATTATTTGGTTGAATTATTAGTTCAAACATCACTCATTATATAAGATGATGTACCTATAATAAGCATGTATTATTTTTAAGCTCTTGATTAAAGTCTTAAGAATGTTATACTAGTACATTAACCCACCTATTGAGAAGTTATTATTTTTGGGAAGTGATTTTTGCCAACTTCTAATTATTTTCCAAGGGTTTCACAAGAATATTTGGTTTTTGTGCATTTATTACCTAATCATTCATATGGAAAAATTGTAAGTTTTTGACTCTTCAAATAAAATGAGGCCACTTCTGAGCAATTTGATGGGAATGAATAGAGAGATAAAGGATTTTTATATAGTTATTATTTATATAAGGGATGGAACAATTATAATTAACAATAAAGGAGAATGGCATATATCATGATTCTACAATATATATTAATTTATTTAAGTTATCCTATAAAATGCATAGTTGGATCACATATTTTGATTTTCTTGACTATCTTATTGACACATCTTATTTTAAATACAGTGTTTGACCCCTGATATTGTTTGTCATAGATGAAATAAACAAGCACATGTTAATGTATCAAAATAATTCATATTTTACATTAATAGACATTAGGTTCATATTTGATATATGCTGTGGATTTTATTTGATAAAATGATAAATTATTAAACAAAAATGTCGCGTGCAATGCATGGGTCATTTACTAGTTAATTATTAAAATTTGATGGCCTTTGCATCAAATCCTCTGGTTGAAGAATTCTTAAGCCAGCACAATAAATGTTGATTTGAACAAAATTTTAGTAAATTTTAATTTAATAATATTCTCTTTAATAAATTTGAAGAATTTTATTAATTATTTAGGATAATAAGGTAATTACTCTTATTTTATTAGAAAATTTTGAACTCTCTAATTAGGAGATTTTTTAGGAGTGATTTATGTCTTTTTGTGAATAGATACTAGTTGTTTATTTATTTATTTATTTTTTCTGAGTTTGAGTTTGAATTTTTACGCGGAGAAATTAATTCTTTACATTTAATTCGGTACGTCATTAACCCTATCAAGTTCAAAAATGGCTATCAAGTCAAAAATAGGAGAAAGCAGAAGAAAAGGAAGGGGAAAAAAAAGTAGACAGATGGAGAGATTAGATGAAACTTGACTTGCAGGATTTTTCTTTTTTTGGAAAAAAAAATAAGTCAACAGTAAGTAATAGTAAGTGAATTAGGTGTTCCCACAGGCTTATGTGTGAAGCCTATAAAACAATTTGTATCATTGGAGAATAGACGCAGTCAATTTTGCTTCAATCTCATTGTCACTCAACAGACAAAGAAATATTTTGGCCAAAAAAAGAAAGGCAAAGAAAGAAAGATGGAGGCTCCAGGATACCAACAGATGAGTTACAATGACGAAGTTGAGAAACGCCGTCAAGAAAAAGGCTGTTTGTATGCTTGGTTCCTTTCTTTCACTCTCTATCATCCTTCTTTTTCTTTCTGTCTCTCTGTTTCTTCTTATTTTGTTATTTACTCGTGATAATTTTGTTCTATGGAAACAACACACGGTGAGGACTGTTCCAACTCCATTCAAATATATATACCACCATTCAACCGCATCCCTAATTCGTCAACCGCTTAAGTGTGATTAGTTAATAATATAGAGTATACATGGTACTTTTTTTTTTTATCATATACGCGGTACATTTGAATTCATTTTTTATTTTTAAATTACTAGTCTTTACCTCTGCACCAAATAAATTTGAATTCTATTCAAAACCATGAAATCAGTGTTGATTTAATTAAAAAAAAATCTTAATGGGATATAGCGGTACAAAGCTTCAACTATAAATTGCCGTCCACTCGATTGAGTTTGAGAAAAGCTCAATTTATTCATTTTTTATTATTTTTTAAATTGTATATTTTTCTTTCTTAAAATTAGAATATGATAAGGCTGACAGTCCCATTGATGAAATATATATTTATTATTATATTTTTTCTGAATCACATTAGAAGAGCTACTTCTATTTGAATACAATAAGTTAATAATACTCAATTATACTCTATTAATATTTGATACCAAATAATTATATTAAAATTTTTTATGCTTTAAATTTGAAGAATTTTATTACTTCATTTGGATATTTTCTCTTATCTTAAAAGAAAAAAAATTATTCATTTAATTTGGAGAGTTTTTAGGATTTTTTTTCCTTTTTGTGAATAGATACTAATACTAGCTTTCTTTTTAATTAATGCAATAAGATTTTTTTCCTCAATTGGTGTTGAATTTTTTTTTTTACGTGACAAACCTGTTTAATTCTTCACTCTTAATTTGGATGTTTTTAAATGACGTGGCACTTGCGGGTGCTAGGAAGCAACACAGCGGTGTTAATGGAAAGATTTTGGGATGTGCTTGGGAGTGGGCCGAGTACCTGCGACACAACGTATCTGGATCCAGAGTGCGTGTGGAAGCCCAAAGACCCAATAAAATGAAAGACAGTAATTTGCTCGATTATTGTGATTGGTTGGTTAAGTAGAGGGATTGTGTGTGATATCAATTATGTGGAAAGACATTGTATTATTTGATTCATAATGGTATATATTTCCCGTTTTCTCAAAAAAAAAAAAAAAAGCAGGTTGGCAGTTGCAATGTCTCAAGTTGCAAGTAAATAATGGGCCCATATTGGGAGGGTTACTTATTGAACCCCGATGCACCATCCTGGCTTATTGATGTTTTGAAGCAGGATTTGAAATGGGCCCTCTCTCTGTCTGGTTGCAGGAAATTTAAAATAGACAGATAGAGGGGGGAGGAAACTTAACTCATAAGAAAAAAAGATTAAAAAAAAAAAGAGTGTGACAGAAATAAATTGAGTTGGTCCCCCATAGGGGCGACGGATGAAGCCTGCCTCAGTAGGAGTAACGGGTTGGTGGAGTCGTTATGACAATTATATATTGAGGCAGCCATTTCGTTGAAAATCTAAGGAGCTCACAACAGAGGGGAGGAAGGACAGAAAGATGGATGCTCCGGGATATCAAGGGATGAGTTATGTGGAACATGTTCAGAGACGCCACGAAGAGAAGGGCTGTCTCTATGCTTGGTTCGTTCTTTTTCATTTCTCCTTCCTTTAATTTCCTCTGTCTGTTTGTTGGTTGGTGTTCCTGTGATTGATTAATTTCTTCCTCAGAGATTTCAGATATATATTTATATATTATTAATTGTGATGAGTTGTTGGAATTGGCAGTATGTTCGCCTTGTGTTGCTGTTTCTGCTGCTACGAAACCTGCGAGTGTTGCTTGGATATTCTCTGCTGTTGCTGCCCTTAATCTCCACCCCGGCCCCTTCATCCACTCTTCTTTCCTCCTCCTTGTTTTTTTTTTTTAATGATAATAATTTGTGACCTTTGCATCTTAATTATGTAATCTTCTCCTTCCTTTGCATCTTCAAAAATAAAATGGTTTCTTCTTAATTTAATTCTTCTTTTGTTTCTCTTCAATCATATGTATTCCATGTTCTTACTTACGTGATGAAATATGAATTTGGATGTCTACCTCTTTGCGTTGCTGTAATTTTATTTCACTTGTTTAAATTTTATTTTCTTAATGTTTTTATTTATTCTTTGATTCCAAGGAAATCATATCAGGTGAAGAAAATTTTGCTCTATGAATGAAAATAATTAAACACACCTTGAGGAATATTCCAACCCCATTCAAATATACCACCATTTTTTTTTTTTGGCTTTAAACCTTGCAGTTTGACACTGTGAAGTGAGAACATTAATCTAAAAGTTCAACAATCTGCCTATTTGAATTTGATCTCCTGAAAAAGTCCCGACTTCGTCACCATCTTCCTCTTTGAGAGAGTGATTAGTCAACCAAGTATGCGCAGCACATTTGAATATTTTTATATATAGTTCATTTATTATGTTTATACTTTAGACTGTTACCCTTTTCTTCTGCATCAAATAAAATTGAATTAAAAATTAAAAAACATGACATCAGTACATTGATAATCCTTCTCGCTGGGATATAGCAGCACGAAACATATAAATTGCATTTCCCGTAGTTTTGAGACTTTGAGAAATGCACAATTTATTCAGTTAACTTGTTATTATTATTATTAGATACATTTAAAACTAATTGTTTTTCATTTTGTTTTCTTTTTCATGTCTTTTTATTCAATGTATCGATCCAATTTGTTCGTATTTGTTACAAAATGATATCTTACAGGATAATATCTCTCGAGAAACGCATGAGCCAATCTTACATTTTATATTGATATGATAGCGATTGATTTCCACGTGATCACCATCTGTATATACGACAAAATCAATTCGGGTCTCTATATAAAAAGAAAAAATCAATTCGGATAACCACACGTATTCTTACTATTGAATTAGACATTTACCAACAGCTAATGCAAAATTTGAGCCTCGAAAACTACTTTTCACCTCTTCCTCAATCAAAGTGAAATAATATCTTTCACAAGGGAATTTCAATTTTGCTACCACCTCAAAGGAGTTTTTATCTCTCCTAATAAAATTTTTTTTATATACATAATCAAGAATCAAATTTATAATAGGATGTTTACAAGATTCAATTATCTCCTAATAATCTTATTGGTTGGATATATTGTCTGTACCACTTTTATGAAATTTGTTAAATCGCTTGCAAACATCAGAGAGCATTATAAAATATGCTTCGAGGAAAGTACACACTTTTTTTTTTTAATCTATCAATAACTATAACTTTCATAGTCTTATATTAAACAATAAGAGCCTGTGTACTTGGGGGTCTTCACTTTGAGACTCTTAAAGTCAACATTAATAAATAGTATGTATGTGTATAGAGGTTAGAAGATAGAGGTTTTAGATTATCACCTACTTTAGGTGATTTTGTCCAGTTTTAAAAGTTTATTTGACCAAAAAAAATCTTATTTTAAACAAATAATTAAGAGTAATTTAACTGCTTTGATATGCTGCATAATAAGAAAAAGAAAAAAAAATCAGTATTAAAAATTATATGTGTGTGTGTGTGTGTGGCGACAAAGGCGGGCAGGTGTTGAATGAGTATCTTCTCATGTGGATCAAAGGTATATATGGCAACAAAGGCACTCCATTACAAAGAGGAGGAGGTTAATAATCAATTCAAAATTCTGTTTTATTTACTATTGAATTGAATTCGTTTTGTGCCCTCAACATCCAGAAAGAATTAATTCAATATACAAGAAATGAATATTACAAGTACTTCCTTGTATCTCCTTGGTGGTAAAGTGAACCTTAAGCAAATTTATGAATAAACCAAAAATTTAAACAGAAGGAAAAATGTCATGTTTTAAATGTTCCTACTTCCTAGTTGAGAAGCCTAAGATGTATACATGTTACTAATGCTATCACAGACATGTAATTCGTACGTGCAAACCAGGTTTTCTGCAACAATACGACATTCTTGTTTGATTTTGCAACAAGCTTTTCAGGAAGGAGTTGAAATAAATCTCATCTGATTTACAAGAAGTTGAAAAAAAATTACATTATGCGTAAATGAAGATAACAACATGTAAAGTTTAATTATATTGAAATGAATAAACAACATGTTTATATCTTGAGATTAATTTCCTGTGCATTTACCATCCTTAATACTCCAGCGTTTGATCACTAGAAATACAAGCTCCTCTTCATTAGTCCAGTGTCAATACAGCTGTTGAATGTCCCGTGAACGAACCAAGAGAGACAAGAATGAGGTTGCACGTTACAAGAGAGTACGATAGATAAGCATGTGTAAAGTAATTAAAACATATCAGCTGTGAAGTTCTTCTCAGTTTAAATTAATTAGATCGTCATACCAAACATAGAATCATCATTTGAATTTAATTATCAATCTCTCAGTCCAAATTTAATTCAACATTTGAATAACAAGATCGTGTCTTTGATTATCAACAGCCCACAGATTTTGACAGTTTTGTCGGCAGAGGATGTAGCAATTTGCAGGAGGGGCATGCTTCAATTAAGTCAAACATCAATTATGTTTTCAGAGTACGTGCTTGTCAAATAAACACTTCATCTCAAATAACTTTGTGCAACAGAAAACGAATAAGTAGACAACTTACTAAATTCGTGAATAACAAAGTTCCCATCGGTCACAAAATGCAACATTTCTACTGAAAATGAAGGAAAACTAGAAGTTAAAGCTGAACCAACACAGCACCTACCCTAGCCTTTTATCGTGATGAGCCACTTTCCATCGTGTGAGAAGTCACAGCACTCAATTTTATGTGCACTTTCCACAAGATTGATCTTCTTAATTTAATACAAATATCCTTGTCTATCTAGGGTATGCGTCATCAGGAGGCAATGACTTAAAATTGTCACACGAAGATCCAGCATCCTGAAAATATAATAATTGAATTACAGCACCAAAATTTAGTTTTTAAGGGTGCCCATATAAAGCCATGACAGAAACTGATGAATCTTGTGGAACACATCAATTAATCTGATATTTATTGTCTTGGAAACCTGTTTGTTTCCTTGAATGTTGCCCGATTGCTTAGCATACTTCAAAACCAACAAGGCAATGAATTAAAGAAAAACAAAGGTCATTAGTTATAATACCATTTTTTGTGTAGACAGTAGAGGTTGCTGGTTCTGATTTTACACATTTCGAAGATTCCCAAGTAAATCCGCAGAAACAGAGTTTAACAGCTTGTTAATTACAAATTCAGAACAGATGGTATTTGTAAGTAAAGATGAGCAGGTCACCCTCCTGGCTGTCCACCAGTTTTTGCTTCATCAGCTTCCACCAATATATTTTGCAACATATATATATATATATATATAGCAAAACAATATGAGGCTGATAAATATTAATAAGAACAATGAGGACCTATATCATAGAACCTCGACAAACAATTCCAGAGTTGCATGGTTTTGCTAATCCGGAACACGGCACTCATGTAAAAGCTTCTCTTCTAAAAGTTTCAGTGACTTTCGATAGAGCTGTCGAAGATGCATAACTCCGCTCGAAATTTTTTAAATGGAAATTGAGCACGTTTATAATACACACTAAAGAAAAAACGCATAGAAGATTCTTCTAAATTCTAATTGAATACTTTAATCCCATTTTCCCAAAAACAAAATTGAATGCACCAATCATTTTTTCCCCATAAAAGCCAATCTAATATTTTACAATCAATGACACACCACTTGGGCCTTCTTTTTTTGTCTCTGGGAGAATCATCGGGGCCAAGACCCATGGGCCCCTTTTTAACAGTTACGAAGTTGACTTTGGGGGGCTGTAGCACCACGAGCAAAAGCATTTGATTTCGATTTAGATGCATCATTCAATGATGCCTTCAGAGCAGCGATTCAATAATGTGAAGGGAAGGGGGAGAATATTTTGATCTTATCCTTACTTTTACATAATATTATTCTTTTTAAATTTTTATAATTTTTACGTATTCTTTAAGGCATGCGATGCTTACATGTTATTTATTATATAAAGTATATAAATATTCATCACAGACTATCAATAAAAAATTAAGACAAAATATGAACAATTTAAAAGTATACAAGTATTGAGACATATCCTCAAATTTGGGTAACAAACTCACTTCGGAAGTTTTTTCCCCCTTAAATGAATGGTTTTTATCAGAGAATAAAAAATTTCACATTGAATAGTAATAAAAAGGATGAATAATATATGAGCTTGTGACAATCTTATTTAACTAGCTTAAACTATTTTAGTATAATGAATAAGTCCAAATATATATAATCCACATTAAAAATCTAATATAATATCAGAGTTTAACTCTGAAATTTAAGTACAGGTAAAGAAAATAAAGAGAAGCATGTGGCTCACATTAAAAATCTAATAGTTTCAAGTTACAGAAGCTAGTTGTGGCAAAGTGAAGTTAGGGTTTTTTGTTTTAATCATAATAGGAAGGCAGAAAGCAAGAAAGCAAAGTAATTAAGGATGAAGAGTGAGGTATGTTGTTGGGGATGGTGAATTTTTCAGAGATGAAGAAATGGAAGTGGCAACATTCCAAGGAAGTCATATATGTTTGGGTGCCAAGAAATGAAGAACACAGAGAAAAGTGGGAGCCTTACATTTGAAATCATTTTCATGTTGAATCTTAAATGAACCTTATGCCTATTATATTGTTTGGAGGCGTATTGTCAATCTGTGGTCATCTTCAAACCCTTTGGTTGTCAAATCAAGCAACAAGCTGAAGATGCTATATATATATATATAGGGTAGGCTTGTTTTGTATGGCAGTTGGAAGAATCAAGGGGAGTGATGAATCAAGTGTGTCAGAGTTAATGTTGAGAGGGGAGATTTGTGTCAAAGTAAAACAGCCCTTTATTGTCACACATTGAGAGAAAGTGTTTTGATTTTGATAGATAGATTGAAAGATTGTGAATGGAATGTGAAGCATTTTCTGGCAAAGGCACATGGAATGGAATGGAATGAAGGAAACTGATAGATGGATAGATGAAAGGATAATGGAGATTGGTGGGAGAATATAATTGTGATTCCTGAATGCATTTTTAAATTGGACAAAAGTTAATATGTGAGGGAATTAGGCCATGTCCTTTTTTTTTTCCCCTTTTTGAGTGGTACACAAAAAATGACAGTGACAGACAATAGAACAGAATTAATTATGCTTACCATCATATATATATATATATATAATTATGCTTACCATCATGTGGCGATGCGGTCTTGTTTTTTTATATCCAACCATCAAGTTTGAGGAATGAGTCAAAGTTAAACTTAAACACGCATGTGTGTTTGTGTGTGTGTATATTTTCTATTCAATTCTTGTCATTTAAATATTGAGAATATGATTTATTTTAAATATATTTTTATTTTTTGGGTAACCTGGGATGATTTAAATTAAATAAATTTTAAGTTAAAATCAATTAAATAATTTGAAATTTTATTAAAAAAAATATTTTTTTTGGGGTAAAAAATTAAGAAGAGGTTGACCATTTGGAAAGTAATGCAGGAAAATATAAGATAATAGGGTAATGATTGAGATGTGGGGGAACTGGGGAGTGCTTCACAGCCACAGTGTTTGAAAGAGGCAAAAAGGGTGGGTTCTCATGATGGTAGGGTGCCCCTCATATTTTTAGTTTACTTCACATTTCCATAAAAAATTCTTTTATTAATAAATTTTACAATAGTAAATTATGTTTTTTTAACTTTTATTAAAATTATATATATTTTTATTTCAAACATATTAATTTGTGTACTTGCGTAGATTGAATATATATATATATATATATATAAAGTATAGTGGAAAGCATTCAATTACGAACACATTAATCTTTGCACTGTGAACATATATATATATATATTGAATACCCAACTTTACCTATCTTTGGGGGAAATTGAAAAAGACATTTGTATACAGGTACAGATTGGACTGGGGAAATCAGTATATATTGACAGGGGTAAAATGCACGGGCACAAAAGTTCATTATAAATATATATATATATATATATTATATGAATATTTCTGTTAAAAATAACACTTTGAAGAAGAGAGCAAGGGGCATGGTCCAAAAAAAAAAAGTAGAGCAAGGGACCTTAATGCTAAACTCAAATGTTATTGTATTTCTATATATATAGCAATGAGTATAATCTTCTTAGACACATTACTAATTCATCCATTTTCATATAAAGTATTGTACTATTTCTTAAAGTGGATCCCAAAGTTTTAAATGGATCGGGTCGGATTGCAGGTCTGGCCTATTTTAAAAGCCCATCTACAGCTTTTACTCCATAAAACTTGTGGCTAATCATGAGTTGATTTAGTCAACTAGACTTCTTCTGATACAAACAAATTAAATAGAATTTAAAAAAAATTAATATACTAGTCTTCAAAATGATATTTTCATCTACATGGTTATATAATTGTATTTTTCCTTGTAAAATAAAATATCATATAAATTTCTATCTAATTTGTTGTGATCTGATTGACCAAGTCAATCAGTGTACCGCGTATGTCTTGAGAAATGACAATATTGGAGTCATGATGTTTTAATCAGAGAGATAATTTAATTTGTGGAAGTATACAGGTTGAGATATCCTGAGAAAAAGAAAACTGTAAAAGAGGGTGTGTGTGTGTGTGTGTGTGTGTGTGGATAGTTCAAAGATCAGAGACCACCCCTACCAGTGAAAAAGACTGGTGCTAATATATGCTAAACCAATTTATGTTACCATGGTTGGTAAACGACAAAAGTTTGTCATCCACATTAGCTACTTTTTTTTTATTAAAAAAAATACTAAGTTTGTCATGTAGAAAATTAATTTGGTTGATTAAAAAATTATAAGATAATCGAGTGTAGTTTTCCAATATAAAATTTAAACAAATAAACTTGTGTAAAATTTGATGTATTTTTTTTTCTCGTGTACATATTTATGTATTGTTGTTTCGTTGCTTTAAATACGAGAGGAGGGGACCATTTGCTTACAAAGGGAAAATGCTTTATGCCATTGCCACGTATGTAGGGGCAGGACCCTCAGAAGATTTTGAAAGGTTGGTTTGGTTGTCATGTGACAGAAACAGAATCAGCCCTTGTTAAAGACTTTTTTTTTTTGACCAAATCCCTTGTTAAGGAGTTAAAACGTGCAAAAATGACCCAAAGACTTAATTATAAAATCAATGACATATGAGTTCCTCTAATTTGAAAATAGTAGCAAACAGTCAAACAAAGAAAGACATGAAATGACAAAAATGACCCTAGTAATGGACCTTGGTTCCTTTTTTCTGACTGGGGGCATTTTCATCATTTCATTTCTCCTTTTTCCTTTTTTGGACTATTAAGGAGCACAAATATCGTTAATTGTGCAAGCCAATCCTTTTGCATCATTTTCCCTTAAAATATTGAAGGGTTGATTTAGTGATAATCTATTAACAAAATAATAACGGATCAGCGATGTGCGGTTATTCAAAAAACAATATATGATAAAATAATATTAGTTCATAACAAAATAAGAGCTGATCCAATAAAGATTAATGTAGTTGATAAAGAGCTTGTTTATATTCTATAAAGACATGAATTCAAATTTTATTAGTGTAAGAATCTTATTGATTAATGATTTGTAAGTATAGGCACTATTATTGGAATCCTAAATTACCTTAATTCTGGTTATTCAAAATCTAACTAGCCGAAATTCTTTTTTGGAAAAAAAAAAAGGGAATAAGAATGGGAGAGAACAAAGCCGGCATCTCTGGTATTGGTTGCCAATTGCCTCTTTCAATGATCAAATTGCGTTGCATTGGAACAGTCTCCAATCAAGTGAAGTGAACCAACCATATGCTTGTTGGTCTTTTCTTGAATCTATTTCATACAGGCATATATGTGTGTATATAATTTGATTAGGTATCAGTAATTAGTTAATTTATATTATGTAGAACGAATAGCTATGAATTGTTTTTCTCACATAAAGAAGGGGTTAATCTAGGATTATTGGTCTAATGTTATACAGTTTCTGCAGAATTGTGATTATTAAATTATAAATAAACAGCACTTATCTGTTGCAATCAATCAATATAGCCGTGTGTTGACAGTTAATTAAGGAAGTAGAAATTTCTCACCGTCTGGACATTGTACCAACATTTTTTTACTACACTTTTGGATTTGCTCTTAATGACAGAATTGGAAAATTCTTTTAGTTTCTCTACTTTATCTTATTGACAGGTTTAAAAGTTTTTAATGTTTATTTGTTGATGTTTATTAGCATGAAATTTGAAATAAATCATATTAGTTATAATAGGTGAATAATATGTGCACTTGTAAGTTTTATATTAATGATATATTGATTTGATTGATTCAAGAATTGGCTTTTTGAAATAGTGAAAACTATCTAAAAAAATAAGAAGGCCTTAATCCACCTATTAAAATTAAAAATATATTTAATAAATAGTTTTGCTATAATTTAAAAATATTTGTTATAGACAATATTGTACTGATACTTTGAAGGGAAAAAAAACATACATACATATATCTGATATATATTAAATATAATATTTGTATGATAGGCAGCATATATGTGTTTCTAAGTTTTCGCGCTTGCACAAAGTTTAAAATGATTTAAGTGGAAAACTTAAATTTTTTTATTTGTTTGTAGTAAGTTGTAACATTTCCTATGCATACCGGAATGCTTTTAAAAAACTGATTTTTTTTTTAAAAGGAGGAATTATAGGGAATGGATTTGACCAGTTATTGCATACGTGAATGCTAAACGCGCCGTATAAGACGACCGTATCGTGGGATTTGTGGTCAAATCAAAATGGAAACTTGTGATTTCTGCGTTTCCAATCCCATGCTTTCATTCAGCCCCACAATGAAAAATCCCATGCTTTCATTCATTGCCGTCCATTTTACCAGGTCAACTGTGGATTGAGTATTGGTTTATATAAACAAATAGAGTAAGAAATACCCAAAAAAATGCTATGAAAAAAAATTCTAGTTTTTAGGCGTTTTTAATTAAATTTTTAAATATGAATTTAACGTCCGACTCCTTCTTCTTTTTTTTATTTATTTGGTGGAATAATTACGGAACATTAGTTTATCAAAATGTGACAATAAATGCTTTAACAAAATGTACGCCTGCTAGTTACTCTTAAAATTAATTTTCCAAAAAAATAAAAGTGGCATTATCAATGTATGTAACAGTCTTCCATTGTCAATATCTTATCTTGATGCCCTGATTTTTCATAATCTAAGACTCAGGGTTCATCATGATTTATTTATTTATTATTTTTACCAAAATGGTCTATCACACTTAATTTTTCACGAATTTGGAATGAATCCTCATATGATATTAATTTATAATATGCATTTTTGGATGTTTTATTTATAGCTAGAGTTGTGAATTTACTAATATAACTAACTTAAGCCTCTTTTTTAACCCAAAAAAATACAATATGAATAATCTTTAATAGCTTTTATAAGAATAAACGAGTTCATTGGAAGCTCAATGCCCATGAAAGAGTGTCTAGAGCCTATCCAGGGAAGGACGCCTACAATTCAGTGATGCCTCTTCATGGGTGCACTTGCCGCAAGGTCAAGTGAGCAACATTGCACCTCGGATTACCAATTATGCCCCCTCTCTTTAATCAACGTCTACTAATTCTATGTTTCTAATAACACTCTAATTTACTGTACTTTATTTTATTCTTAATATAAGATTTTTTTAACTATATAGATTAAGAATTGAAATTAAAATTAATTAACTATCTCAATTTCTTTAAAAATTTTAATATTTTTCTAAAACTACCCTTATTTAATTTTTTTTTTTAATACATTAAATATAAATACTTTTTTAAAAATATATAATAAATATGACCTTATATCCTATATTATAAAAAATTTTATATTTAGGATTAGAAACAAAAAATTCTATATATTAAACAGGGATTAGGTAATAATTCAGCAACACTACCACTTATTCTCATCACACTCGCCCATCACGCGGGAGATCAGCGCGTGGGATATTACGTGGAAGCGGTGAAAAAGCGTTGTTTTTTTATGGGTCAATTAAATTAAAAAAACCGTTTTGTTATAAAAAATAGATTTACTGCAGCGATTAATAAATAAATAATAATAAATGAATAACGTTTCGACAAATGCCAGCAAGACAGCTTTTTTGGGTTCACTTTGGAGCCCTCGTGACACTGTTCTCTTTTACAATCTTACATAGCCCTCTGCTCCTTCTTTTTTCTCCTGCTCCTACATCTCACTCACACACATACACTCTCTCTCTCCCCTCTCCTATGGCATATCGCCGGAAAACCGCTTCTGGGTTTTTCTGCAAATCGCCGTATGGACGCCCATAGTACCGCATTTTTGTTCTCTTCCTTCTTGTCTCGTCTTGTATTATTGGATAAGCAAAGCTAAGGAACCCAATGGCCGAGATTTTCGACGCTAGGCGTCTGATGATTGTCCTCTTCGTTTCCCTTCTGTTACTGAGTGTGAGAGTCAGTACGGAGCCGACTCGGGACAAGCAAGCCCTCCTTGCCTTCATCTCTCAGACCCCACACGCGAATCGGGTTCAATGGAACGCTTCCAACTCCGCCTGCAACTGGTTCGGGGTCCGTTGCGATGCTTCTCGTTCCTTTGTTTACTCTCTTCGTCTTCCCGGCGTTGGCCTTGTGGGTGGGATTCCTCCCAACACAATCGGTCGTCTCAATCAGCTACGAGTCCTCAGTCTCCGCTCCAATGGCCTCACCGGCGAGATCCCCGCCGATTTCACCAATTTGACGTTGCTTCGTAACATATACCTCCAGGATAACCACTTCTCCGGTGATTTTCCTACGGCTCTGACTCAGTTGACTCGTTTGACGCGCTTGGATCTCTCGTCCAACAATTTTACGGGTTCAATCCCTTTCTCAATCAACAACTTGACCCACTTGACTGGTCTATTCTTGGAATACAATAGATTCTCTGGCAATCTACCAAGAATAACTGCCAAATTGGTAGACTTCAACGTTTCCCATAATCAGCTCAATGGTTCGATCCCTGAATCCCTCTCCAGTTTCCCTGCATCCTCATTCGCTGGCAACTTAGATCTCTGCGGAGGACCATTGCCACCGTGTACTCCATTTTTCCCGGCTCCGGCGCCGTCGCCTTCTTCCCCCGTTGTACCCTCTTCCCCAGCTCACAAAAAGTCCAAGAAGCTCTCAAAAGCTGCCATTATCGCAATTGCAGTTGGGTGTTCACTGGCAGCCCTGTTACTTCTCCTCCTCCTCTTGCTTCTATGCCTGAGCAAACGCCGGCGGAGCCAGCCAGCAAAGCCGCCGAAGCCAGTTGCGGCGACGCGTGCAGCGCCGGCGGAGGCCGGAACATCGTCTTCGAAGGACGATATCACTGGCGGGTCTGTGGAGGCAGAGAGGAACAAACTGGTGTTCTTCGAAGGCGGAATATACAGCTTCGATTTGGAAGATTTGTTAAGAGCTTCTGCAGAAGTTCTGGGCAAAGGAAGCGTAGGAACATCGTATAAGGCGGTGCTGGAAGAGGGTACTACAGTGGTAGTGAAGAGATTGAAAGACGTAGCTGTAACAAAAAAAGACTTCGATTCGCAAATGGAGGTTCTGGGGAAGATTAAGCACGATAATGTGGTTCCTCTCAGAGCATATTATTACTCCAAAGACGAGAAATTGCTCGTCTACGATTACCTACCATCCGGAAGCTTGTCTGCTCTGCTTCACGGTACGATATTCAACCTCCATCTCAATTTTTTTTTATACAATTCATCTCAATTTTTTTGTTGATAGAATTGATTGATTTTTTTTCTTTCAACGCTAATGTTCAAAATCAAGTTTATGGTGATAGTGAAGTAATTCTGCATTATCGAGGTGATTCCGGCATTTATTATGTTCATAAGGAAAAATGTTCCAGATGATTGACTAAATTTTCAGCTCCGTCCAGCTGTAATAGTGATGGGGATTTAGGATATTTTAATTTTTTTAATTTTAAAAACAAACATAAGAATGTGTGCATTAAGAATTTGTGTGGATGATTGGCGATGGTAAATTAGGTGGGATGGGATCAAGTTGTGGGAAAGAATTGAATATTGGGTTGAGTATATTTCAAAAGCAGAGCGGAGAGTGCGCTGCATCATGATCTGGCCTTCAAGTCATGCTTCTGCAGCAAACATTCTCCGTCTTTCTTTTGCTTTTGCTATTTCATGTTCCTTCCTACAGGCAACATGCCCCTCGCCTCATTATTTGATCTATTTCTCCTTTCTCTTAATAAAGAAAACAAAAGCCGAACCAAATTTCCACTCTCATTTATTAAAAGAAAAAAGGCATTGGCCCATTTGGCGTGCTTTTTTATGCCTTGGAAAGCTATACTCCAATAACACTACTGTGCCAGAATGATATTTCCAATGCTCTTTTCTTTCATGACCAAAAACAAGGCCTTTTTTTTTTTTTCTTAATTCAATTCTTGGCAACTAAAAATGTGAATATATAGTAAATTACTACACTAGTTTTGCAACCGAATGTATTTCGGTATTTTTTCTATATTATGTGAATACAAACTCAAAAATTTTATTATCATCATTATCATAATTATTATTATTGGTTAAAATTTATTTTTGGTTGTGCAATACAGGGAGCAGAGGGTCAGGAAGGACTCCACTTGACTGGGATAGCCGAATGAGAATAGCACTTGGTGCCGCGAGGGGGTTGCTTCACCTACACGTGTCAGGAAAAGTGGTCCACGGCAACGTAAAAGCCTCCAACATCCTTCTCCGAGGAAACGACAATGAGGCGTGCGTTTCGGACTTCGGGCTCAACTCATTATTCACCAACTCAACCCCATCCAACCGGGTGGCGGGCTATCGGGCCCCGGAGGTTGTCGAGACCAGAAAAGTCACCTTCAAATCCGACGTGTACAGCCTTGGTGTATTACTGCTCGAGCTCCTTACCGGGAAGGCACCGAACCAGGCGTCGCTGGGTGAGGAGGGGATTGACCTTCCGAGATGGGTTCAGTCGGTGGTTCGAGAAGAATGGACGGCGGAAGTGTTCGATGCGGAGCTCATGAGGTACCACAATATAGAGGAAGAGATGGTTCAGTTGTTGCAGATAGCCATGGCTTGTGTGTCGGTGGTCCCCGACCAGAGGCCCACGATGCAGGAGGTGGTTCGCATGATGGAGGATATCAATAGGAGCGAGACCGACGAGGGATTGCGGCAGTCGTCGGATGATCCGTCGAAGGGGTCGGATGGTCATACGCCGCCTGCGGAGTCAAGGACTCCACCTAGATCGGTCACACCATAGCCAAACAAGAAACATAAAAATATAAATATTCTTTTGGGAGAGAAGAAAAGGAGAAAGAGAAAAGGACAGATCGCTGGGTGTTGTGTTGAAATGGGGAAAGGTGCGTGGGTGAAAATATTACAGCTCGGGTTGTTTGATTGGGGGTGCCACAGTGGCTGCAATTGATGTGTATTTCTTTTTTTTTTTTTTCCTTTTGTTAATTTCTTCATTTTTAATTTTATTGATTTTCAATGATTTTTATAGGTTGGGGGGAAGTTTGAATTGTTGATGAAGTGAAGAGAGGGAAGAAACTCCCATGAATTTAGTGAGATTTGACTATTTCTTAAATTCCCTTCTAAGAAAATTTCTTTTATTCTTCTTTGGTAATTTTCTTGTTGGTATAATATGAAATAAAAATTTAAACTAAATTATATAGTTCAAATTAACATTTGTTACTTACTATAAGTATTATTGTAGAGTATGCATTAATTTAATTTAATGATAATTAAAATAAGTCATGGTATGTTAATTTAAGAGAGTTGAATTTATACTGTTGGCCAAAAAAAAAAACGTGTACAACATTGGTTGGAAGCATATTCTTGTCTTCACATGAAAAGAAAAAAAGAAAAATTGGCATTCTCTTGGGGGCGCGCACGAGATGTGCATTACCATCGTATCAGAGTAGTACAGTAATAGTATTCAATTATTATTTTTTTTAAAATATCAGAAATAGTGTGGTGAAAGTAGGGAGAGAAAAGAGGGAGAAAAAGCGAAGGCAGAGGGTGGGTGACTATTAAGCACCAGTACTTAAAAAAAAAAAAAATTCACGATAACATACATATCATATTTGTATATGTATTAATTTATATCATTTTGTATTCATTTTAAATTTTAACAGTAAAATATGATCATTTTAAAAATTTAAAGATAAGATAGGAAGAATAATTTTATAAATATTTATAAAAATATAATAATTATTATTTTTTTTCAGAAGATGTCTATCAGTCAAGAAAGAATACATATATTATTTATAAGTTGTCATAAATATTTTATAATTTATTTTAACATTTATATTATAATTTTAAGAATATTTAATATTATTTTTTAATGGGTTAATTTATTAATTATACATATAAATAATTACATAAATGATGTCCATATATACATATATAAATATCTCCACACCTACATTATAAAATTTTAACGCTGTCGTATTTTATATATTATACCATATTGTATTAGGTATATAAGTGTTAAGTAGGTGTGGGAGAGATGGGGCATGGGTTTGCGTATATGATGATGGGAGGGAGAGCGTGGTGGTAGGGTCGGTACCCTTACCTTAGGACGCAAAGGGCAAAGGCATGAGTATGATCGCCCTCCTCAACCAGAAGTTGAAGAATGGTGTGGCTTTGTGTGTCTTTCCCTTTGTCCATTTCTGGCTTTATTCTCACTGACCGGGTCGAAGCCAGCCTGTCCCTCATCTAACTCCCCCCACACCATTTCTTTTCTTTTCTTTTTTAAATAAGGAGACAATCAGTTTCTTTTTAAAGAAAAAAGAAATTTTTAAGTATAAATTTGCAATTTCATCGATGCAGATTGAGAAAAAAGAGTTTTTTTTTAAGTAGGTCCGGCAGCTAATTAATTCTTTTTTGTTTCCATTTTTCCTCTTTTTTGTTTTCTTGTGCAACCTTCTCCCTTACGCTCCCCACTCCCCCCGACGTCGACGTGTCATTCACGCCCCTCCTCCACCTCATTTCCCTCATTTTCTTTTATCCATTATTTTCTTCTTTTACTTCTTGTTTTGGGAATGAAAATACGAATCAATTAATTCTTTTACTTTATTAGGCTATTATCTATTTACCATTGAATAAAGCCTACATGGCCATGGGGGATTGAATTTGCTTGGCAAATGGCAATGGCAATGGCAGGCAAAGGATAACAAAAATACTCAAAAAGAGAAATAGGCATTTCCTAGATTTGCGCTGGTCGAATCACATGAGAGTAAGTTCTCCGTCTCCCACACCAAAATTTCTTACATGCACGTGCCTTCTTATTTACTATGCACACCCGTCCTTGTCCTCTCAGGGACATCCCATAAAATTACAATGATTACACAAAAAAATTACCATAACCTCTTTTAATATTTGGGAAGATAAAAGTAATATTTAGTGTTCATTAAAAAAATAATTATATTCAGTGAATAATAAGAATAATAATAAAATAAATGAGTATCTCGGTTAAATCCATGTCCAATCATCAACAGTTGCCTTAAAAGTGACACGTCGATGGAATTGGCATCTAACTTTGAGATTTAGAAAAATTAAAAAAAAAAAAAAGAACTCAAACCTTTGACTGGCATTGTTGTATGTAGAGGCAGAGCTTGAGTCATTGTGCCTTGGCTAATTAACTTTGGGGTCAGACTTTTGATATAGATGCTTCGACCTTGATGGATTTTGTTTTTACTTGGACTTTACAATTTCCTCCTATGCTTCACTATATTTTTCTTTTAACTATCAATCAATTAAACTATGTACGGCAATTTGTTGGCAAATAAATAAATAAATGGCAGTTTAATTACATAGATGAGATCAAAATACAATTATATTTTTGCCTACTTGTTTAATTAAATGTTTATCTACAATGACCGGAAAAACGTGTTTTTTTTTTTAAATTACAAATTAAATTAAGATGAATTTCAGTTATTATTACTAGATTATAAAACATAGTTTGAGTATAAGATGCTTTGTTTTTACTTTTTACTTTTTACTTTTTTATTTGTCTCCTTCATTTTCTTTCATTTCTTACCTTTTGAAAATGACTTCACTTGAGGCACAGGTTGGTTCAACGGAGGAGAGAGTTAGGGACGGATTTTAATGGAAATGAGGGAGGGAAAAGGAAGAGAAATGATTTTAATTCTTTCTTATTTGAGTTTGTTGGAGGAAAATGGAGGAGAAAGAAGGGATTTACTCATTTTCTTTCTAAATTCTCCTACTTTTGAAAAATATGGGAGAGAAAGAAAAATCCATGAAAATCATGAATTCTTCCATTCTATTTCTATTTATTGAACAGAATGAGGGAAAATATAAATTTTACTTCTCCTATCCTCTAAATCCCTCCAACCAAATAGAGTTAATGTGGCTCTAAAATGAAACAAAAGAAGCCAACAGGTCTAACACACATTGGAGCCATCAGTTCAATTAGACACCAACTTCTCCTTCCACTTCATTTTTTATATATATTTCTTCTCGCAACAATATTTTACTTCAAAACCAATTATGTAACTAAATATAAATGCAAAAGAATTATGGAAGTATCATTACTATAAGTATAGTAGAGGAAGAAAATAAACAAAAGAAGCCAGAACATATCTAAGTATCATGGAGTAACGTGGCGTATTAGAAAAGAGTATTTTGGGAAATGATTTGTGACACAGAAAAAGCTAGAGAGGTAATAAGAAATGAAAGCACTTTTTCATTCATTATATTTTTGCGGTCCTTTCAAGAAAGAGAAGAAGCGCGGATATGCCCTTAATAATAATAATAATAAAGTGAAAGACTCGATCTGTGAATTGATCAAAAAGCCACATGGTGGGTATGCAATGTAATGTATGGCACAGGAAGCTTTGGAATTACAGCATTGGATGCTGAGAGGCATACTCATTGAGGATTACTTTTACGGTTTTCTCTTTACAGTTCAACTACCCAAACTATCCCTTTCGTCTGAGTAAAAGGTAAATAAATTCTTTGCAACTTGAACCAAGAAATTCACACACACACGCACACACATGTTCCATTGCCCTCACAGGAAGTGAAATCTTATAGCTTGGGACGAGAGGATTGTTCTTCACGCAACACATGAAATGCGTTACTCCTCATTTATCGCCATAGAATGCTCATCTACCTGAGGAAAAAATGAAAAGGTAGAGACAGGTGAGAGAACACATGACAATGCATCATCAACCACCAAAAGAGAACCTTTCTTGCCTTCTAAGTTCATTTTTTGAACATATTCTGCAATAATGGTGAATTGTGAAGCTCGTTAAAGAATACTATTTTGAGGAGCATAGAAGGCTTGGTGAGTAGGAAACACGAGGAGCGGCATTCAAACCAGAAATTATTCTCGGACTGAGTTTAAATACTAGGATTCTATTGAGTGGTTGTTGGATTCATTAAAAATTATAAGAAACGCTTTACAATATATCTACTCAAGTCATTACGAACCTTAATACAATCAACATTAGAGTAACATCACAACAACCGTGATAGTAGAATAAGATTTGATTATCCAATAAATTACAAGAACTTAAAAAACAAAATAGTCGATAATTTTATTTGTTATCAATGACTCACTTGATACTTTATTTAAGATAAATTTGACAGATTCTTAACCTAAAAAAGATAAATATATCAAATCAAACCAATCATAAGGAGTTATGTAAATATATCAAAAGCAAATTCTATAAAAACATAGGCAACATATTTACATGTCTTTTAACAATTAACTTGTTTTATTTATCTTTTATAAATGGGATATACGTTAAAGTTAGGAAATGGGAATATTATCTTCTAAAGATATGACAGACTTTAAAAAAAAATTGATGGCCGCCAGCAGCCCAGCTTATAGTCTTTCACTTAGTGGTGGACCTGGAGATACACTGTACTAACCCTTTTCAACAAGCTGTTCCACCATCATGTGACTCAGTTTGCAGTTGAGGACCCAGCAGCTCACTGAACTCTCTTTTATTCAAATAATGAAGTTTGAACATAGAGCAAGTTTATCTGCCATGCCAATTCAAAATTTTCCATCTACATGAGCAATCTAACTTCTAAAGGGATTTTACAAAAAGAAAGTCAAAACTGGTTTATACAATCACTCACTTGACTTGCTCTTTTGAGGAATTGGTGATACGTCTGAAGGAAAGATTCCTAGTCTTGTCACTCGTGATAAAAACCTGAATAGAAGTGCACCTGTAGCCACATTATAACGTATCTTTTAAAAAACAATGTGCAGCACTGCCATGCAAGTCAATGAAAAACAAAATCTGGTTATACATCTCGATTACATAAGGCTTAGCCCACCAATCTTCTTTAGATACATAGTTGGAACTGATGATTGATTGGTGCTCTATGAAATAAAAAAGGTAAATGATTTCCTTTACACATTGTTAGGCAGACTATTTTAGTGACTGGGAAGAAGCTTTGAGAGTTGAAGTACTGCCCTGGTGATTTTAACGAGGGAATGCAAGATATTTATGTATTCTCACAAAAGGATTCAAAATCCTTGTCAATTATAGACAAATGCAACCTAGGATACTCTCATATCTACAATTAGTAAACGCTCTCTGGGGTATTCACTATTGACCCAGGAAAGAGCCAGCTTGAGTTTGTTAGAAATAAAACAGCGATGTGTTAGAACTTTGAGAACATAGCCGTACAACACAAGGCTATGGTCCCACCAAGCAAGGCTATCTTCAAGAACATATCCTTCTTCCAGTACAGCTAGATCACCATTTCCGGAAAAATTTAATGATTGTTGGCCATTTTGATCTGAAATTACATCATACCAAAGTGCAGCAAGTTTTGTTTGAGATAAATTTGCACAAGGAACCTGCTCCAAACCAGTATGGATCCATGCCTGCTCTATAGGAAAAGCGGTGTCAACCCTTAGAAGAGTTAGCAGATACAAGAGAAGCTATTCATGCTCTTCCTTCTCTTATTACTCTGGTAATCTTTACCATCTTCTGAGAAGCTTTTAAGTTTCTTTCATTCAAAATTGCTAGTTGCCGGTTTCTCATGTTTCTTACTACCACCTGTTTGTGGCAGCTCATACTATTCCACCAGCATCTAGAAGAAACTTATTAGTGGGGGATTTTGCCTTAGTATTATGATCAACATACATTGCAGAACTCATTTCCATTCTCAATAAATCCAATGTGGTATAAATTTCTTCTGTTTGGGGGTGTGATCTACTACCGGCAACAAATACATGAAGTTCTTGTCCAACTTCAATCCAGCTACAACCGGGAATCTTTCTCAGGCCCTTTTCTTTCATCCAGCCCCTTATACTTGATACTTCATCCCATCTTCCTGCAGTTGCATATATATTTGAAAGAGCCACATAATTACCCGAATTATCTGGGTCCAGTTTTAATAGCCACTTTGCTATGTAACCTGCAAGTTCAATCTCATGGTTTTGTCCACAGGCTACAAGCAGAGATCCTAATATATGTGCATCTGGATAGCTTGGCATAGTAATAATGATCCTAAGAGCTTCATCGAGATGGTCACGGTGGGAAAGAAGTTTAATTAAGCAACCATAATGTTCCGAACTTGGCCTCATATGGAGTTCAGAGACCATATATTTAAAAAGCTCTATACCCTCCTTCACCAATCCTGCATGGCTGCATGCTGACAAGACACTAGTAAAAGTGATGTGATCCAATGCTATAGCTTCTTTCTCCAATTGTCTAAAAAGTGCAAGAGCTTCTATAGCTTGACCATGTAATGCGTAAGCAGATATCATTACATTGTAGATAGGCAATTCCTTTCTCGAACACATGTTGAAAACACTCTTGGCATTATTTATAGTTCCACATTTAGCATACATGTCCATTATAGAGGTTGTGATATGAAGAGACAGAGAAATATAATGCTTCAGAACATACCCATGAATTGCTCTTCCATATTTCGACAATGTCATGTTTGTGCATGCTGAGAGTGCACAAGTTAAGCTTATGCTGTTGGGCCTAATTCCTGCATCTTGCATCTGCTTAAAAAAGAAAATAGCATCATAATTACAACCATTCTGAGCCAGACCAGATATCATAGTAGTCCATGTGATCAAATTGGGCTGAACACCCAGGAAGTACATTTCTGAAAACATATTTTGAGCTTCAGTAACCTGACCATTTCTGAAGAAACCCAATATCACAGAATTCCATGAAATCACATTTGGTGGGATGGACTCCAGCTGCATCTGATAGAACAATCTCAAGGCTTCACCACTCAGTCCCAGCTCTGCATAAGCAGCCAACATTGTATTCCACAACACAATATCTCTTTTTGTGGTAGAGCTAAAAACTCTTCTTGCATAATCCATTTTCCCACATTTCGCATACATATCTATGATGCTACTTGAGACAACCACGTCAGATTTGAAGTTGTTCTTGATGCAATAGCTATGCCCCATCATACCCAGTTCTACATTCCTTGTATCTGCAGCCACAGTCAATAAAGATGAGAGAGTCACACAGTCAAACCTCAAATTTTCTTCTCTCATCAGATGGCACGTGTCAAGTGCCTTCTCAACCTGCCCACAATGCACGTAGCTAGATGTGACCAAATTCCATGTCACCACGTCTTTCCTGATTATTTTGCTAAAAACCAGTTCAGCTTCCTCAATCAATCCTACCTTGGAATAGAAGTTTATAAGGGAGCTACCCAAAATGTTGTCCAACTCTAATCCACCTATAATTGCCAGAGCATGCCCTTGTCTTCCCTCTTCTAGTGCCTCCAAATCAGCAGATGCAGTAAGTAACCCTGATAAAGTGACCTGAGTCGGTTCGACACCTTCCATTCGCATGATATAAAAGAGCTTAATTGCCTCCTCGTTCAGTCCATGTTGAGCATAACCCATAGTCATTGAATTCCAGGCAACAACGTTCTTCTCAGGCATAGCATCAAACACCTTTCTTGCATCCTCTAAAACCCCAAATTTCCCATACATATCCACGAGACTACTTGCAACAAAAACACATTGATCAAAGCCCATCATCTTCACGACATTTCCATGAATTCCCTTCCCAATTCTAATCCATCGCAGAGCACCACAGGCCTTTAACGCATTTGGGACGACAAAATTATCCGGTAAAACCCCATTCTCCAGCATTTCACAATAACTCAACAGCGCTTCTTCATACAAACCGCTTCGAGACTGCAACGCAATAATGGCAGCCCAGGAGAATGCGTTCTGTTTCTCTAGTCTACGAAATAGACGATTCGCTACTTCCGAGACGTCACATTTTGCATAGAAAATCACCAATTTGGTTTGGATGTACTCGTTCCTCGCAAATAAGTCGCCTTTTTTAATAATCTGAGCATGAATTTGCCGACCCAGAAAAAGAGCTCGCTCGTACACGCATCCCTGAAGTATTTCACCATAAATATCCGGTTCAGCACGGAGATTCTTGGATTCCATTTCAGCGAGTAAGCCCAGAGCTTTCTGAACTTTCCCATCTTTGCATAGTGAAGACATATCATCCAAGTAAGACTTGTACAAGTTCTGATGGTTTCTGCCATCGTTATCTTTATGGTTCATATGCTGTTTTGTTAGGACTTTTTGAAAGTTCAAGTTATTTCGGGATTTCAGATGAGATAGTCGTGGGTTTGTAGTGGGTGAGAGAGGAAGACAAGCCATGCATTGCATGGAGACATAGTCCGGCGGCAACGAAGACGCAGGACCAAGGCACTGATCGTTTTTGCAGTGTAGCAACCAACCCGGCGGGAAGGGTATTTTCGTCAATTGAAAGTTTAGCGGTCATGGTTCTTTCTAAATGGATAATGTATCGTAAAATCTGTTATTTGGAGACAATAAATAAATTCGATCCAAATATATAAATGCACGAATAAAAATATTCCAACTTGACATAAGTTTTGGCCAAGTGACATTTCGGTAAATATTTTGTTTTAGATGATGTGACGAAATTGATATATTTTAACAAATTAAAACTATTTCAATGAAAATAATCAAAACAGTACGGTTGTTGTATTCAAAATTTTAAAACGAAGAGGCAATTGTGATTGTCGATAAATCAATAGTGATGGGCTTCATTATGTTTTGTGGTCGTGACTGAATCTGGAGCCAACTTTCAATAGGCCCTTCACTCCTTCTTGGGCTTCAATTCTATATCTCGTCGTCTTCATAGGTGAACCACCTAAACCTACAGCAAATTTATCTATGTATTATTACTGCTTCCATATTTATTATCAATTATCTTTATCTAGGATATAATAAGAAGTGTTAAAAATTTTATTTTAGTTAAGAATTTTTGAAAAAATATTACAAAAAGTTTAAATTAAAAATCTTCTTTATTTTAATTAGTCATAAAACCTTCAACATTTATTGTAGTTATTATATATGCCAATATACTCTTTTTCAAAAGACTTTCAGCTTTTCATGAAAAAAAAAAAGACTTTCAGCTATTTACACTAGTTTAAATTAGGCCCCGCTATGGTAGTCACAAAAGAAAGATTTGGATTTTATTGCGCTAAAATATAGTGTGTGTGTGTGTGTGTGTGTGTGTGTAATATCGATTGTATGTTTGTTATTATTATTCAAAAGTAACGATATTTTTTATCTAAAAACACAACAAAAAAATTAATGTATAAAATTACTCTTTTTTTTTTTATTTCATATCATTTTATTCTACATACTGAGATATTATTTGTCTCTTTCAATCCATGTCTTTGCATGAAAACCTTGTTCAAGTTAATAAACTTCCATCAATATATCTGTAACAATGGACATTTAAAAAAAAAACAAGAAAGAGAGGAATATTGTGATGGTTTTAGAAATATGATATGAAAAAACTGAGAGTGACACAACAAAGTGCAGCATTTTGATGAAGAAAAAGAAGGTTGATGTGGATAGTGTGTACTTTTGGCTGTTGACACAACAACGAGAAATTTAATGGTGATGATGAGTCAACAATAAATATTATAATTATACTTGAAAAATTCCTATCTTTTTTTTCCGGGCAACAATTCCTATCTTCTCTGAGACTCTAACATGGTGTGGCCTTTCATTCCTGTAACAAAGTTCTTCTTTTTCATTAGAGGCCGACCAATCCCATTCTATTCCTTATTCTCCACTCACTTATATGCTACAGATTCCTATATTTATATTTATGGTCAAACCTAATTAGTGCTCATCCTCTGTTATTCTCTATATACGTATACCATACACCTTTCTCATATTCACCCTCTGATCTTAACTACTTGCTTTCCCTTTTGATCATATGCTCAATTCATTAACATGCATCCTGTTTCACCCGAGTTCTAATCCTATAATTTGGCCTGTTGATTAATTTATAAATGTAATTATTCAAACCTATACTCATGCATGGGTGAGATGAAAGTTTAATTTTATATTTTTAACTATTTATGCCAACGCAGAACTTTTTGTTTTCTTTACAAATTCTGGTTTTGCCATATTCACATGCACTTGAAAGTAGAACAGCCAGAAAGAAGAAAAGAAAATAGTCCAATGGAGATGAATTGAGGGGCCAAAAAAAAAAAGGTGTAGAATGAGGAGGAAGATGGAGATGCAGAAAAAGTGAAGAAATCCCACATGGGCAAGGCAAACATGGAAACAGCTAGCAAATCATTAAAAAAAGAAAAAAGAAAAAAGATGGTAAAAGAATACAATCTCAAAGTGAAACAGTGGAATATAGAAGAACAATCCTTAGATATAGCTATATATATAGCTAGTCTGATTTTCACAAATGCGCCTGTTATATACTTAATATACTGATTCTCATCCTGTTATACACATCTTTTTACCCGTAAACGTACCTATCATTGGCTTTCCCCCTATGACCATGCACCTATATATATATATATATAGAATATATTATAATCTATATATATATGCATCAATTAATTGCAAAACTATTTCATTATTCCTTTCACCCTTTTCTTTTCTATCATAATTAAATACTATTCTCTGTGTGATCCAAGTTGAACCGAATATTTGGTGATATATAATATTTTGATGATTACATATATATATATATATGTTGAATATATGCATGAAGTGAGAGAGCTTTCTTGATGGATAATTTAAGTGGATTCAAAAGAATAATATATATATATATATATAATAGAATAGTATTTAATTTCCAGTTTCTTATCCTTACTTACTTCTCTTCACTTTATAATTATTGGTGCTTTATTTCTATGAGTATCTTGGACTTTCTCAGACATCACTACATGGAATATACCTACTTAACTTAATTATTTATCATTTCATTCTTTGTTTTTATTAAGCCATTGCCATTTTATGTGTTGTCCTGTTCTTACCAAATAATAATAGCTAGCCACCAGGCTAGACTACTTACTCGTGTCAACTTCATGTCGTGTATGTGAACGGATGCATGCATATATATATGTATCCATGATTCATGCATGATATATTTTTTAAATGTATACATTATTTTAGTTGTATGAGATAATTTCTTGAGCAAAGCTATAAAGCCACAAATTCATCAGAAAAATAAATTGATATATTAATTATTTCTAATTTTAACTAACTATTGTTTGATTCTAAAGAAGTAATCATACATGAACGACACACACAAAGATATTCAGAATCCGGATTCTCTCACGGCGCACGTGTAATTGATCAGTGTTATTCCAATTTTCTTGTTGAAGCTGTAGAATGGCAATACTTGTCTTTGATTACCAAGTAGCATATCCATTAATTCATTGGCATACATATATATATATATATATATATACATGGACCAATAATTATTTCTAATTTTAACTAACTATTGTTTGATTCTAAAGAAGTAATCATACATGAACGACACACACAAAGATATTCAGAATCCGGATTCTCTCACGGCGCACGTGTAATTGATCAGTGTTATTCCAATTTTCTTGTTGAAGCTGTAGAATGGCAATACTTGTCTTTGATTACCAAGTAGCATATCCATTAATTCATTGGCATACATATATATATATATATACATGGACCAATAATTATTTCTAATTTTAACTAACTATTGTTTGATTCTAAAGAAGTAATCATACATGAACGACACACACAAAGATATTCAGAATCCGGATTCTCTCACGGCGCACGTGTAATTGATCAGTGTTATTCCAATTTTCTTGTTGAAGCTGTAGAATGGCAATACTTGTCTTTGATTACCAAGTAGCATATCCATTAATTCATTGGCATACATATATATATATATACATGGACCAATAATTCTACTTACATAAATTCTTTATACTATTGTCTTTTTTACTTTTGTTGAAGCTTTTGATTCTCTTCTTGTGTTTTTTTGGGCTTGTTTTCTCTCCTAGCTACCTGGTATCTCCTGCCACCCTACTGCTTCAAATAATTTAACTACTTTCATAAATATGCAATTATAATATATATCTAATTAACCTTATAAATGGCATTTTGTAATTTGAGGATGATTTCACCTTATGTTGGATCTTGGGCATGGGATCATTGGTCAACATTTGTTTCGTTGAGAATCCAATACCTAAGTACCTCAACTTTATATATAATACCAATTGATAGATGTTAGAAATTAAGATTGAGATAGATATAGATATATATATATATCATGGAGATTTTCTTATTGCCCTTGGACAGAAAATATATAATATTCGTGTAGATTTAACACTATTGCTGCATATTAACTCAAAAATTTTTAAGGCATTAATCTACAAGTCAATCCATTTATATATCCTTCTCAAATTAGAATAAGCCATTACTTATTTGATATGCAAAATAGAATGGAATGAAAAAATCGACATTTTAAACATGAAATGTCATGTGTCCATGGAGTAAAATTAATAATAAAATGAAATAATTGTTGTGAAATAATGATTACATGAATATTAATAGATATTTCACATTTTGATTATTGTGCAATTAAAAAAATAGAGATTACCTTTTTTCCAGTGCAAACCTAACAGGGCCTAGTGCATGTGACTCGCTATGTCCATTCATCCAATAGATTGGACGGAGCCTTTCCTTACAACTCCATCGGTTGGGCCAACATGTTTAAATAAGACGATCGAATGTGTGTATTGTGATACTAATTGTTAGATTAAATATTTATTATTTAGTGAAATTTTTTGTTAAGGGAAACAGCGCTAGGTTCCATAAGGTACATGTACATAGACTCTTGTTCCATAAGATAAATGCCGAAAACTATTAATAATTGTTTGTTAAATAATTATTAAAATTTTTTAATAAAACTAATATCAATATAAAATATTAATTTGTGGTGAACTATACAATTTATAAATTTTAAACGGTATAATATATTTAGTTTTTTTAGTTTCGTACAATACGCACACGATACGATACTCAACTAGAGATGGATAAAAAAATAAAGGAGCCATGCATGGGATGGGATGGAGGCGGGAGGGCGCAGGTTAAGAGTAAGGGGGGAAGGTGGCGCACGTTAGCAAAAAGGGGAGAGAAGAGGGAATATTCTGGGGGGAAATGGGAGAGACAAGGGGGATATTCAGAAGGACGATATGGAAGAATAATAGGGACACGTGTCACCATTACGATGTTTTCATCTCTCTTTTTAATTTTTTTAAAAGGCTATTTTTTTTTATTTTCTGCTTGGAGAGAGAGACAAGAAAAGGGGTGGGTTGGAGTGTAGCTTGAAGCACAAGACTGGAACTCCAAACCAAAGCGACCCACCGTTCATTTTCGCGTTCTCTCTCTCTCTCTCATGTGAGGAATTCGATGCACTCTTTCTTTCTTCCTTTCTCTCTCTTTTCCTCACTCCACTTTTTCTTTTCCTTTTTCTATTCTTATTTTCATTTACTATCTCTTTTTTTATGCTTCACGATATTCTCATATTTTATTTTTAACAAAGTGTATTTCATTTCATTACAACGTTATAAAAAATTGGATCAGATCAAGTTGGTTAGGACTAAACAAATCGTACTCGGATCTTCTCGGTCCATGTGCCAGAATACGGATCGTATATACTCAGATCTGTATCGAAACGGAAGCAATTTAACCCACCACAATTTTATTTTATTATTATTTATTAATTAATAAACAAGACAAAATCTGTATCCTTTTCCAAATAATAAAAGATGGTGCAAGTGACCAGCAAAGTCCTAATATTGTTTGTTGATAGTTGTGTTTTTAAGCATATTATCCTGAGTTGAGTTTGATTCTTATTCATATATAGAAAAAAAACTTTGCTGAGATAAATAATATCTACTTCAATAATCTCAAAAAAATTAGTCTCTAGATATTAGTTAGGATGCTTTTAGTGTAAAAAAAAAATTGAAGGATACAGTTTTTACTTTTACCAAGGTCCCTCCAAACTGCACTACGAGAGCCCAGATAGCACACATATACACGTGTTTTTAATATTCTTTTTCGTTATTTTTAATCCCATTACTTAGTAAAAAAAAAATCCAATTACTTGAAAGACACGCTCGAATAAAATTACTCACCATCCATTTGTATTATGATTTCGGAACATTTTATTAATATTGATGTCTTGGTTCCTATAAAATGAACATTTATTCAAGGGGGAAAAAACTCTAACTATGAAAGAGTAAACAGTTATTGAAATTAATTTATTTCTCCTCTAAAATAATAAAATTTATTTATTTATTGATTAAATTAGAGAGAGAAGCCACAAGAAAAACAGTTGGTACATGATTGATATTTTCGTAAAATTAACATGTGATTCAATTTAATTAAAATATACTCCCTTTAGTCCAATATATAGGGTTATTTATCCTAATCCTAAATATAAAACCCTTTACAATATACAATATAGTATTTATTATATATCTTTGAAAAATGTCCCTATTTAATGTATTTAAAGAAAAAGAAAAAGAGATTAAATAGAGTAGTTTTGAAAAAATATTAGGATTTTTAAAGAAATCGAAATAGTTAATTAACTTTAACTCCCATTCTTAATCCACATAATTCGATTAAAATGATTTTATATTAAGGATCAGAAGGAGTAAAAAATATTGATGATCATCGGTGAATTTTTGTTTGGTATGTGTGAAATAAACCAGACTGTTAAACATGAATATTCGAAACCCAATATATGTATCATGTATGTGCATAAATACGAAACAATAATTTACTTTTCCATTTTCCTTTCTTGAAAGAATTACTTGGCACTACACACACACAAATGCCATATTCATAATGTGACACAATATTCGTGTGAAAAAACGAAGGATCATGTATATGCATGGTTTCATATAATATCCAGTTCAGACAATTCTAGATGCTTTCAAGAGAAGTGAAGGTGAAGCATATTAGCAAACACAATTATATTAAATTTTTAGTTCACATCTGTATCAATAACCGTTAATGATAATATACTAGTGAAAACTAGCAAGCACCTCATTAATTTTTTTTTTTTACTAATGAAAAAATAGTTTCTGTAGATAGACGTTGATTTAAGCACCCAACAGTTTGAACAAATTAAAGATATAATTATCTTTATGATTATGGATGAAGGTTGGTGTAGTTGAAAAAATAAAGCTTGTATACCTCACATTAATTAATGTTATGTTTGCTTGTGTAACTAAAATCCTTAAGGAATCAAGTAGACGTGACGGTGACCCAGGAAATAGGCCTCATATGGCTTTGCATAATATCCAGATATTCGACCCGATTAAGGACGGAGCTCCGGACCCATGTGTGTCACAAAAAGAAGAATCTTGTTACCTTCCTACCCACTTCACTAAAGTTAGTAGCAGAAGAAGATTCTCTTGGGTTAGCCTCCTTTATCATTCTTTTTGGAGGGTGATTTTTATTTTATCTTTTATTTAACTCTACCTTTAAGCTTCGTGGGTTGTGCTCCCTTAATTTAGAGTCGCAGAATTGGAACTAAGATATTCCTTCCTTAGGGCCAAAATATTTTATTCTTTCAGATGAATGTCTCTATTTCTTTTATTTAATAAGATCAGATATTCCTCTCCTTCTCTCTCTCTCTCTCTCTCCCTGATCAATGCACTAAACCTCAGGACAATTATGCAACTTTCTAGACTAAAAAAAAAAAAAAGTTTTCGCAAGGTGGATTGATACTAAAACCTATTTGAATATGTGCTTTCCTCCCTCGCCCTCTTTTTTGTGCCTTTATCTTTATTCAACTTAATGGTAAAATCATATATATGCATGTTGGATGGTATATGCTCCACACAAAGTCTTTGCCATTAATTAATCATGCCAGAATCATTAGTTTCTGCTCCATCGTCAATAAGGACACCCACAAGTACTTACTTTGCCATACATTTGGCCAGCATCTTCCACCCCCTGCTTATTTCTCTCACACACATTTTTTTTCTTGGTCACTTCCTTTTTTGGGTTTTGCGGCCAGCTAGAATTTGTGCATCCATCTTTTGATCATTTTATTTTTTATATACAGTTCACTCCAAAGAATCTGAAATTTTCACAAAGAAAAATCATTCTCTCAACTGACTTGTACACTCCTTAAACATGAGAGCCAACATATATAGTTATAGGTGTACTTCATATTATAATTAGTATTGGCAGGTATATATATATATATATGATTGATCCTTTGGTTTACATATAGTATTTGGTAAAGATGGTGTTGGACAACTTTGATTCTATAGTATTAATATGCAATGGTTTTGGATATCCATTCATTGAATAAATTCAGTCTGAAATGGAAAGAATAAGGAACAGGGGAAAAGAAAAGTTAAACAAAAATGATTCACTGTTAATGAAGTTTTGATTTGAAATTGGCAGGAGAATCTGAGTTTCATTTGCACATAAATCTTTATAATTAGAAAGGAAAAAAGGAGTGCAATGGGCATAAAAGAAAGGAAGATTAAAAGAAAAAAGGGGGTGGTAACAGTAAGAAGAAGAATCCTCTTTTTATAATGGTGATTTTGAATTCGTACAAAGACTACTCAAAGGTTCTAAAACCAGGCTCTAAGCACATGACCCTCTAATGTCAGGCTCACTGATTCCTTCTCTCACACCACCTCCCTCTCAATTTTTATTTTTTCTTCTTTTGCCTTGGTTCTTTGTAGGAAGTTACATCCCTCTGCTTTATCCTCTGCTTTTTCTTTTGTCTCTCTCTCTCTCTCAAACACTGCTTTATTCCCTCTTGAACTCACCCTAAAAAAGAAGACGATCCTCCCTCGATCCTCCTTGTGTTCACAAAACATCTCCTCCTTCCCTCTCTCTCTCTCGTCCCCACCAGACTCAAACAAAGAAAGGAAGAGGCCAAATACCCTCTTTTGCTCTTGTTTTTTCCTACATACCACCCTGCGCCTATTTTGGCATGAACATCTTCTTAAACAGTGATTGTTAGGTGCTATTTAATCTTCCTACGTGAAAACTATGGCTTCTCCATCCGAACTAAGCCTCGATTGCAAACCCCACAGCTATTCTATGCTTCTGAAATCATTTGGAGATCAGACCGCAGATCATACCTACAAGCTTGAGGAGTTCCTTTCTCGCCTAGAGGACGAACGTCTCAAGATCGATGCCTTCAAGCGCGAGCTTCCTCTCTGCATGCAGCTCCTCACAAACGGTATACACCTTGAAATGATCATTAATATTAGACGATTAAATCAATTCAAAACCCTCCGATAAACTAAACGCAGAATCAGAAAGCTCACAGATTCAATACCTTGATGATTATACTATCAAACTGGCCGGGGATATTCATTCTTTTGAGATCTCCCCAATGGCTACTAAAATTACCTTTATCTTTATTTTGTTCTATCTATTTTTCCTCTTCTTTTCCTTTTCCTTCGTCGGATAGAAGTAAGAGATAGCCTTATCTGTATAGACAATCATTTGTCCAACTTTATTTCTTTGAATGCAAAGTAGTCAGCAATTACTTGTGTTCTTGATACTAACATTATCACATGCATGCAAACTATTTTCTTTTTCTTTTCTTTTTATTTTCATCTTCTTCTTTTGCATAGATAGATTCAGTTACCCTGATCATGCATATTTTGATTGTGGGACAGCAATGGAGGCTTCAAAGCAGCAACTTCAGGCCTTCAGAGTAAATCAAGGCACGAGGCCAGTGCTAGAAGAATTCATACCCATCAAGCGTTCAACCTCTGAAAGCTGTGACAAGGAATCGAACATATCAGACAAGGCAAATTGGATGACATCTGCTCAATTATGGAGCCAAGCAAATGAAGGAAGCAAGCCACAATCCGCAATTACATCCCCTAAAGAAGCTGATATTGGTTTCAGTGTGAGCCCTAAGCTCGCACTAGACAACAAACAGAGGTATGGTGGAGCCTTCCTTCCATTCTCTAAAGAACGAAACTCATGCCAAGGTGGCTCCACATTACGGGTTAACCCAGAGTTGGCCCTTGCCTCCGTTGAGAAAGAAATGGAGGATAAGAAATGTAGTGAGGCAGAAAATGCAGTGTCGTCGTGTCCCAAGAGGGAAAGTTCTGGTAAAGCCGGCGGCAGCGGTACTGGATCAATGGTCACTGATCAAGGAAAAGGAGCTCCAGTCGCATCTGATCCACAAACAACCAGCACCACCACCAACAACACTACCAACCAAACTCATAGGAAGGCAAGAAGATGCTGGTCACCCGACCTGCACCGCCGATTTGTAAATGCTCTTCAGATGCTAGGAGGATCTCAAGGTATAAATGAAAAATTTTAATTGAAATTCATATATACATATGCTTATATATAGAAATATATATATATATATGTATGTATAATAACCATCATATAATCACTATTAAGACAAAAGTTTTGGATATTTCATAATCATTACTGCTATCATATACTGATATCAAGTTTGATTTTTTTCTTTTTTGTTTTCAGTGGCCACCCCGAAACAGATAAGGGAGCTGATGAAGGTTGACGGTTTGACCAATGATGAAGTGAAAAGCCATCTCCAGGTATCTCTCTCTTTCTCTCTCAGGCTCAGGAATGGTGATGGACACGCAGGACAGGCATGAAAGAGGCCTCTGCCTTCTTTGTACTATTATAATTGCCTTGCCAGCCACACTGACAACGTACCACTCTGCAGGCTGCAGAATGTATATTCTGCATTTCCAAAACACACTTTTCTTGTGTGTCAATTTTCTTTTCCTTCTCCTCATGCTTTTCCTTTTTGTTATTGCACAGAAATATAGGCTTCACACGCGACGTCCCAGTCCGAGCCCACAGGCAGCCGGGTCACCCGCACCCCAGCTCGTAGTCCTAGGAGGGATCTGGGTCCCACCGGAGTACGCCGCTGCCGCCGCCCACACAGGCGCTCCTGCCCTCTACAGCCCACACCCCACCTCCCACGCGCCAACGCCGCACTACTGCACCGCAACACCAGTGCACCAAGAATTCTACACTGCAGCACCGCCGCAACCAGCTCCGGTGCACCACCACCCGCTTCTCCACCATCACCACCTGCAGATGTACAAAACGAATTCGCACCACAGCTCGCCGGAATCTGAGATGCGAGGAGGGGGAGAGAGGTCGGAGAGTATAGAGGACGGGAAGTCGGAGAGCAGCAGCTGGAAGGGAGAGAGCGGGGAGAACGAAGGGGAGAGGAAAGGAGTGGCAGCACTGAGAGAAGAGGGACAAGAGAGCAATCGGACTGAGACGACTCTGAAATTCTAGGGTTTATGGGATATTCAGCATTAGTATGAGAAGTAGGGTTTTTCATTTTTATTACATGCCGTGCTCTCAGTATGATCGATCATGTATGGTCAAGTATTATTATTATTATGATCATTATTATTCATTCAACAAGCGAAAAAAAGGAAGCTAATATCCTTTTTCATGCGTTTCTTTATTACTAGCTATCTATATTACTATATGTATATGTATTGAAGTGAAGAGGGTTAAAAGGGATATAGAAGTGAGCGTTTGTTTTGTTTCGTATGCATTTATGTTATTTACCTGGAAAATTTATTGTATCGATTTGTCTCTCTCTCTCTCTGGTTGGCTATATTACTCCAATATATATTATACATATGTATGAACAATGATTATGAACCGCTGATGCATACAAATTATCGAAGTAGAATTTTTCTTTCTCAATCAAATATTTTCCATATACATGGCCAATAATTGAACCCATAACAATATATGACTTAACTATTTAGCTACTGTGGCATGACCTTTAAATCTTAAATAATATTAATGTCAGCTCGCTTACAGAAAAAAAAAATATTTGTGTCAGAAAGTTGTTTTGGTTATTACTGCACACTCCAAGTAGTCTATTTTATTACTAGTGACTTTTTTTGGGTTAAAAAAAATTAAAAAAAAAAGTTAACATGAGGATGCACTAAAGAATTAATGTGCGCATGAAATGAAAGAATCATGGACGTTGGAGAACACCTTAGGCTCCTTACTAGAGCTTAGATTTTTTTTTCTTGCCACCGGAAAGCGTTTAGATTTTATTCAAATTAGTTACTATATAGGTGAAAAAAGGAAGGTATCCTTTTGTTCTTTGCTTAACATGGAATTAGGTTGGGTAGGGCCTCATAGTCATCAACTGAACTGTTAAACTATATCATCAACTAATTATTATTAAACAAAGCCCCAAAAAACGCAGACAATTATATAGGTTGGTCTCAATTCACAGTGTGAGTTAACCTATATGATCTGGCCATGTATAAAATCACGCTATAACGACACAAATTATATTAAATCGCCTCGGGGTTAACACGATCATATGCCTACCTTTACAATGTTTTGATCCAACTAGATATTGACACGTTAGGCTCAATGATGACTAATCAGTTAAAAAAATTTCTTCCAAACTTGTCTTTAATGCATGTGTATATATCAACTCATTTCTATTCACATTAGCTTCAACTAATTTAAATTAAATGACGGTAAAAATAATATATGGTTATATAGAATGGAAGCCTCACATAAAGAGATGAATAGGTGACCAATAATGTCATGGTGCACTTGGTAATGTCATGGTGCACTTGGTAGATAGTTTGGTTTCTTAAACATGCTATCATGGATTCGATCATTGACTGTATATTAAGAAAAGTAAAATCTACTTCAATGATCTTTACACTTCGAATAGATTAATCTTCAATTATTGACTGAAGAATATCCTTAATATTGACAAAAAAAAGGGGGATGAATATGTGATTGTGTAAAAATTAATAACTTTAACAGTAAATATTTAAATCAAAATTTTGATATTATCAAAGTCAATTGAAATGTTGGAGCTAACATAAGCTTTTCTACTAAGATTTTTTTTTTTTATTCACAAAGACTCAAATCTGTTTGTCTTACAATCCTTCCTCAATAGTAGTCAGATACTTTATATGCTCTTACATTCTACTACACCTATTTATGCAGTTATTAATTTAAGCATTGGAATCTTTATCAGAGTCTTCTTATCCTAAATTGCATGAGTATAACAAATTTGCAAGTAAATGTGTCAAAAATCAAAATACTGTTTACCAATCACGAAGTAGGACATAGGATTTAGGCAGATGTTGGAGGTTGATATATATGTAAAAGGGATGAGTTTCGTACTGTGAACCACAATTTGTATTTGTAATTTGTCTGTTTCTTTCCTCTTTTTCCCAAAAAAAAAAGAAGGAAACCAAATTTTGTGGGTGAGATTTAATTCGTAGAAATAGTATAAGAGTAACCTTTTAAGAATGCAAATTAGTAGTAAATGGTAACTTTTGTGAGGATTCCGTTGTTTATTTATTGCGTGGTGTGGTGGATAACATGCTCATAAGTCATATCCACCAGAACCAGAGCAAGATTCCAGTGCCGTGTTCATGCATATCTGTTTTCCTGATTCCAGATGGCCTTCCACCTTTTCTATTTGCTCCTGCGCCAGAAAAGCCACACCGAAAGTGAATGTTTATTACTCGTATTTACCTTTACACCTTGCTTACTTTTCCCCAATCCATTACTTTCTTTGCTTGTGTTTAGATGAGCTGGATTTGAGGATTTATAGGTCAGAGTAGGTTTTTAAGCTCAGAGCGTTTATAAAGGTATTTATTGACTACTCACTAATAAAACCCTTACCATGGTAGTAAAATTCAAACCCATATTCTTATGAAATATAAGCCATATTCTTACCAATTGAATCATCATACATTTGACTAATCTATTACTTTCTTACTTCATCTTTCGCTAAGCTTAGGTTGCATTTCTACTTTTTTTTGACACTAAGAATATCCAAGGAGAGGCTGCACTTTAATCTAACAATATATATTTATCATAAAACATTTCAAATTATAAAATATATATTTTTAATACATCAACTAGTTTAAAATTACCCTTAATTTTTTGGCAAAAAAAAACCTTTAATTTTAACAGCATTCCCTCCCAGATTTGATACTGCAATTTTGTTTTCATGCAAGACAAATAACCACTTATGTCGAGACTAAAATTCACAGAAAAAAAATCTTACAAATTCTGTCCCCAGAATATTAGCATGACTAAATTCAAATGTATCTCCATACCTAACCAATATATATTATCAAATCTATAGTATACTGTTAAGCTATTCATAAGCAACGGATACCATGGCTTTTCCTCAAATTGTATGCAATGCACAGAAAAATATATCTAATAATTTATACATCATACGGTAGCTTCACCAAACTAACACATGGAATAGATTTGATATTTGGAATTGGACGTATGAAAGTTTTTGGTCTCATTATCTGTGGACGCATCAAGAATGGCTAAGAGCACAACTGCGAGAATAAATATGCAGCTTGTTTAACTTGATCTGCTCAAAATTTACACAGCATAAGTCACAGTTTAGTCCAACTAGGGATAAAAAAATGTGATCAGCAAAATTCTACTCGGATTTATAAACAAAGGATTATGCATTTTATGCTCCTTAATCATCATTGCCATAATCATAACTACGAAAGCTACATACAATCTTGTCAGCACCATGACAAATCAATGCCGTATCAACCAGAGATCCTGAGTTTCCGTTTGTCTATTGTCCATCCTTTAAGCCAACAGCATCACCATCACCATCACTCTCTAACATTGCCGCATCAACCAGAGCCTGCAAGGAAAAATAAAACACAAATAGAATGCCACCACTCACCAGCACAAGTTCACTACCAGATCCACTTGGGGCATTATGCAGGAAGGAAGGAGGAGTTAAATGGCAAGATTGCAACTGGATTTCTTTAAGTTCTTTATAATTCTAGTCTTCATGGTAAACATACTACACAGAACAGGACATAATTTGCACAGTTTCATACATGAATCAAGATTGAAGGTGGTTAAGGCACTAACCTGAAGTTCTTTTTCAGAGGTTTTTAGTCTTTCTGCAAAATCCTTCACTTGCAGAAAACATCTGTGCAACTGAAGAGTTTCCCAATCCCAATGTCAGCATTCATAAATTTGACGTCAGAATGATAATTCAAAGTAGCTATTGTGTAACTAATTTTCTGGCGATTACCTTGTCTGATTGCATCTGACGATATGAAGAGTGTTTCTTTGCATTAATTAATGCGTCCTCCAGTTTCTGCAGTAGTTAACATCTTTTGGGTCAGAAACGGATTTTGTGTTCAAGTATGGGCAAGCAAATAAAAACAATGCTTAAAAAGGGGTAACACACCCTAGAATGCTTTTGCAAATCCATAACAAGAAGTCGTTTCTCTTGCAGCTTCTCTTCCATCTGAGAGACCTGAAAAACCAATAAATTTCAATTCCCTAAACTATCAACCCAGCAGAAGTAATAACAAATGGAAGGTTAAAGCACGACAGCTAGAAAGTTTTTATAATCACTTAAGAAATGATACCCTAAATCAGCATTTAGAAAGAATTAGAATTCTGAAATAGCTCCAAAAATATATTTGTTGCAACCCTAAACACACAAACACATCACAAAGAAGCCTAAAAGCATAGGCTTGATCATTTAGTAAATACTGACATGATATGTTGATTTAAATTATCACAAACCTCCTTTTTCAGTTGACCAAGCCTTTGAGTTGACCTCTCTAACTGATCTTCAATCTGGAATACACAAAAACATGTGAAAATATAACAGAAATGATCCACGATCAGCTTAAACTTATCTATGAACTAAGACACCTGAACAAGGAATTCCCAAATGCTTAAATTACCTCATCATTGTGATTACCATTTGAGTCTGATGAAAAATCCATGTTAAGCTGTTTCATAACATTCAACCTGAGAAGCAAACAGCAATTTATCCAGTGAAAAGAAGACATAAACACTGTATGAAAACTGAGCTAAGGAAGACTAACTGCAGATTAACTGATGACAAAAAAAGGCGTTAAAGTATGTAAAAAAATAGGATCCCCATTACAGCCCTCTATTGATCACAAACTAAGGACCATAGTTTTCATGATAGTTCATTTATTCTGCAAGATACCACCATGGTAGTAGTAATACCGATGACTATAGGATCAAAGGTGCGTATACTGATCCAACACATTTACTCATGTTTCCAAAGAGAAATTGCGTCATTAGCCCATTGGTTAATTTAAAAAGAAAAAAGCAAAAAAAAAAAAATCAACAAACATGCTTTAATGAATAATCCAACAAAAGTACATTTGTCACATTAGAACATAGCTCTGCGCAAAATCTCAGACAATATCTAGATTTACAAGGTTCCTACCATAAGCTCACCCTATTCTCTTCCAGAACCCTCACCACTATCATGCCAAACTTGAAGGAACAGTAACTAGAGACAGCAGCAAAGATAAGTTCTTAATCTTTTCTAGGAATCAGAAATACTAAAAGATAAATCAAGCCAAAAGATTCGAGTGCCCTGACAATTAGTGTTCATGAAAGAAGTGAAAATCAGCACTTGTTCTTGTTTAGGAATAGGGAACACTTAAAGATAAATCAAGCCAACAGATTTAAGTACACTGACAATGAGTGTTGATTAAAGATGTGAAGATGAGTTCCTATTCTTGTTTAGGAATAGGGAACACTTAAAGATAAACCAAGCCAAAAGATTCAAGTACACTGACAACGAGTGTTGATTAAAGATGTGAAGATGAGTTCCTATTCTTGTTTAGGAATAGGAAACACTTAAAGATGTATCAAGCCAAAAGATTCAAGTACACTGACAATGAATGCTCAGAAAAGAAATTATATCAAAGAAACATTTAACTAATAAGGCTTTCTTTATAAGAATCATAGTCCCTTCTAATGATGTTAAATTTGAATGATAGGAACAAGCTGCAAATTCACTGCGGTGTTGTGAGGGGGGGGGGGGGGGAGCAGGGGTGAACTTACCCATTGTTTCTCCTTGAGTGTTCATTTCTTTCCCCATCAAAACTTCTGTCAGGATCATCGTCCATCTTCCTGTCTGTATCCAGATAGTCTTTTTCCATAGCTTGACAATGAGCTCTACTGTGTTCTTGTTCATCATCTGCCTGATGTCTCTCTTGACTTTGATCTTTATCATGCAAAGGTTCTCTTTCTTCATCATAATAATGTGTATGCTCGTATCTTTTGTCCCCATCATGCTCAAACTCTCGGGACCTATCATGCTCTCGAGACCTATCACGCTCTCGAGACCAATCACTAATTCGATTCCTGTGTCCATCCCTATCACGATCATAATCTCGGTCTCGATCTCTACCACGATCCCAGTCTTCATTCCTATCAGTAATATGATGAACATGTTCTCTGCCAAAATTTGATCTTCCTCCTCGAGTCCTCACCCCATTTACTTTAACCACACGCCCATCAATGGTCTGATTCAGAGCAGCAGTTGGTCAAAAGAGTAAAAATTTTAACACAAAGGAGGACAACAAAGATGCTCAGAAACCATAGAGGTGCTGGCTTATGATTTATTCATTAAATAAATAAACAAAGAGACAGAGTAGATAAATTAGCAATTTCATACTCTGCCATTCATGTCATTGATTGCATCAATTGCTGATCGAGGATTTGTGAAAGTTACAAAACAATAGCACTTGCCCCTAGTCCGGATATCATTAATAATCTGCAAATAGAACCAAAAAATCAATTTAATAATCCCAGTTCACAAAAATTCATCGCGCATAAGCAGCAAAAAACGCTACTAAGCAGCTAGATTATTATCTTTTCCACGTACAGCACAACAAACCAAGCAACTAATAAAACCTAAATAAATAAATTCGATACCACAAGTTGCATGCCTGCAGCATCCGAATCGAATCAGAGTTAGCAATACAATCCAGTTCGAAAAAAAAAAAAAACCAGAAATTGACGGGCTCAACCAACAGAGACTACTTTCTACTGAAACTAAAATGAAAATCGAGCCATATTTAAACTCAAACAAAAAAAAATTTGTTTTGCACAAGCACAATCACCATATTGATAATAATACTGGGATCCCAATAATTTAAACTATCCTGTGTAATTAATCTCCGGAGTTTAGCAATGCCAGACTACAACAAAGACTGGTAGAGTACTATTAAGAGAAAAACCTAATTATTTTAAACCCAAAATACAAGAATGATACATGTTGGGGCGATGAAGGTGCGGAAGAAGATAGAGAAGAGTAAGACCTTGACATCAATAATGGCGCCATACAGATCAAAGACGGTACGGATGGTATCTTCGGTGGCATCGTAGGGAAGACCTCCAACGTATATGGAGCTCTCGTCGTCAATCGTCATCGTGCCCAGTCTTAGCCCTTCTCGTTCACTTCGTCTTCACCTTCCTACTCCTCAATCACCTCTTAGTCCTCTTTACTTGTCCCCCAAAATCTCGCACAATCATTTTTTTCTTAACCTATTTACAATTTTTTTAAAACCAAATTAAAACATATCCTCTCTATTATTATCTTTTTGGCCGACATACCCTATGTCCCTATCTATTGTAAACAAAGGTAATTTTACGGAAAATCACAGATCTTGTTTTCCTAATTTATACTAATATGATTCAGTAAGTTATCATAGAAACATATTCAATTGGAAATGTTTCCCTGCTTTTTTTTTTTACTCACAAATCTTTTCTTGATAAATTTTTATTCGCAAAATTAAATTCAAGATAAACATCAACTTTTTTTATTGAACCTAATTTTTATATTCAGGTAAAATACAACTATAATGAGTTATAACATTAATTAATATATAGTGATAAGTCTTACTATGCCTTTCAATTTGTTATTTGTCTATCTATTTATTTTATTAACTTAATAGACACCTTTATGACAGATTGTGAACTTTTAAATAATTACCTAGAACTTATTTTTTATTTCCAAATTAAAATATGTTGTTACCGAAAAAGAACATGAAAATAAAAGGAAAAATAACAGTCAAATACTTATAGTGATAAAAAGGTTTAAAAAATATACCTTAAACTTACGAACTTACTATTAGGTATTAAGGTATCTATTTAGAATTATTTTTGACCCACGAAATAACTATTTTGCTCCCCCTTTCATTTGTCTTAGAATTACTAATTAATTGAATAAATTCATTTGCAACCGATGTCCAATTATTTGTAATGGACGTGAGTAAATTTACAACTGAAATGATGGTCGACCATAAAAAATGAACCCTTTTGATAGTCGACCATATTAGCAGCTTAGTGGGAGCTTCTGCTGTTAGTGTGTCTTATCTAGTCGACCATTAGAGGGACACTTATTTGATTATTGACTATTGCATATTTACAATTGACAATCGACAATTTATAACTAATAATCGATAATTTATAACTAACAATTGATAATTTATAATTACTAAATCTACATACATTTTCTAAGTCATGTTAACTAAATAAATTTAGATATATTTACAATTGATATACATGAATTTGCAACTAATTCATCTGTACTTTCTAAATTAAGTTAACAAAGTAAATTCAGATACATTTGCAATCGATTCACTTAAATTTGCAACTGATCTACGTATATTTGCAATTGATCTACGCATATTTTCAAGTTAAGCTAAAAAATACATTTGCAATTAATTCACATAAATTTACAATTGATCTATATGTATTTATCACTGATCTACATACATTTCTATTTTGTGGAAGTTTCAGACCATCAAATCCACAATATTTAGCAAACCAAAATAAAAAAGAAGAAGAAGCAATAGCCATAAAAGAGAAAAGAAAATCAGAGAAGAAGTTGGGAAGCAACAGCCACAAAAAATAGAAAAGAAAATCACAAATAAAGATCTGGGTTTTGAAGGTAGGATGATCTTTGGTCTAAGTTGCCAACAGGAAGGTTGGTGAGTTGAGCATGACATGGCACGAATTTGGGTCAAGTGAAAGAGGGAGGGAGCACAACAATGGTAGTGGAGGAGGTGTGTCAATTGAGCACAATGCAGCATCACACGAGAGGGAGAAACACCGATCTACTTCGTTCTTCATTGTTGGTTTTGATTGTCAGACCTACGAGTTGCATCGATTCTTCACTGTTCATTCAGTAAGAGGAGGAAGAGGAAGAAGAAGGGAAGAAAGAGGAGGAGAGGAAGGACGAAGAGGAAAGAGTATGGAAGATAGAGGAGGAAGGATGATGGATGAAGGATAAGTGGGATAGAAGGAGAGGAAGAAGGAGAGGAAAGGAGAAAATGAAAGGGAGGAGGGAGGAAAGGGCAAAAAGAATGAGGGGTAAAATTGTTTTTTCTCACAACCAAAATATTTACAAAATGATACCTTAGTATGTTTTAGTAATTAGACAAATTTAAGGTATGTTTTTGGAATTTTTTATCTCCAAAAGTATTCAACCGTCATTTTCCCAAAATAAAAAAGGGAAAATTTTCAAAGTCACACCATAAGAATGAAAGTGTGCAACCCTTTACCATGATCAGTTAAGTGTGAATACACAATTGTAGTGGCCCAAAAGAATACACAATTGTAGATCCTTGGCACATTGCATTTTATGACCTTGACACAAAAAGAGAAAATGAAAACATCTACAATTGTTACTTTATGATCTAATGACGTGACATGTATTTTCAATAACCTTAGTGTTATTGGATTCACACCAAATCCATAAACAAAATCATTTGTCATTTATTAAGGAAAAATGAACAGGACCCAAAAATTTGTTGGGGAAAGTCATAGAAAAACTCAAAACATGAAAATAATTATTAAAAAGCCTCAAAACCCTAAAAATTACATCCAAGTCCCATCGGTGTAAAATTAGTGTAAACTTCTAAAAAATAGTATAAAAAAATTCATTGTTAAGTATAAAATCATGAAGTATGAGTATAAAATATTAGAATATAATTTTATATTCAATAATGAAGTTTTTTATACTCGTTTTCCTAGATCTTATATATTATCAACCATCTTAAGGCGGTTGGGAAAGAGTACTCTCAAAGAGAAAAAGTGAGAAAGATTTTGCAAACTTTACCCTTGGAGAAGAGTTGAACAATAATGCTCGAGACCTAGTTGGCCCAGTCTGACTCGGCCCCATCGAGCTAACTGGGTGGGGTTGGGGTTAGGACCAAGTGTTACTGACCCTACCCGGCCTAACATATATATATATTTCTTTTTATTTTTCATTTCTTTTCAATTATTTTATATATATTGATTGATTTTATAGGATTTTTATTTTTTTTATATATCTAATGGAATACATTTACTGTATAAATATTATAAAAACTTCTTAAGATTTTAATGTTTCAATTTTTTTAAAATTTTGAATTGATTTTTTAACTTAATATTATGTAAAAATAATGTATAATGGTTAAGTATTCATAACTTTTAAAAAATGTTATTTTTTAACTATTTTTTAAGAAAATTTATTTTTAAATATAAATAAGCATTTTTTGTTATTAAATAAAGTTATTTTTTATTTAAAAAAAAACTTAGTATCGAGTCGGCTTGGTACTTGGCTTGATACTAGCTTAATGCTAGCTTGAGTATTCATTTGGCCGGACAATGGGCAAGGGTCAACCCTAACCCAACCCTGCCCATGAACACCCTTGCCTTGGAGTGGTAGCCAAAGATGAAAGCTATTGACGTAGCAAGGGAAGAATCTGTAAACTCAATTGCTACATTCTTTGGGATCTTGGCTGAGTAGGAAAGCTTCAATAGCAAAATGTAGAGCAAAATGAAAGGAAACTATTCCTGTTTAAAGCTACCTCATCTCATAAAAAATCTAAAGATGATGAAGATGATAGTAGTAAAGATAATGATGAAAGTGAGGTTAGTAGCAATGACATTGAGGAAGATGAGCTAAAGGAGTTAACAATCACATTTGGAAGATTCCTTAAAGTCAAGAAGAAGGAGCTCAATCAAAAAAAAAATTACACACCTAGTGAGCAAACTGAAGAATCAAAAAAGGATACAGCGTGATAGTTTATATGAGGAATAGGAACATGCTCATTTGTGCTTAATGGCAAACATCAATAATAAGGTATCATTTTCTGACTCTAAATTTGAATTTTCTCTTAATGAGATACAAGATATTTATAATGAATTGCATGATAAACTGATTATATTAGTAAAAGTACTTGCACAAAGTAAGAAAAAAACTATTTCTTTAGAAAAAAATTAGAAAAAGGAAAAGGAAAAAAAGAATCACTTAAAAAGAAAATAAGAGTTAGAAAGTATATGTGAAACTCACACACACACATCCTATTAAGATTCATGTGATAATTTAATAAAAGAGAAAGATAATTTAACTAAAGTTCTAACCAATTTTACCTAAAGTAAAGATAATTTGAATATTCTATTGACAAATAGAAATATGTGTTTAGCAAGTCGAGTGTTAGCTATACAAATGAGTCTAAGAGAATAGTAAACTTCATTTAAATTTTTTTGTGCCTACTACTATCTCTAGTTCACTATTACACATATACTGTGGTAAAAATAGGCATATAGTTTATTTTTGTAATATGAGGAGAAATTGTTTGAGCAAAAATATGAAATAGGTTACAAAGAATGACACTAACCCTCATAGACCTAAATTTAAATGGGTACTAAAATGTTCTTCTAATGTTTCAAATGGGTACATCTCTTTGAAGAAGAAAGGACATGCTAGTACAAGAAAGAGGATACAACAAAAGAAAGTTTCTCAAGTAATTCAAGCTAAAGTTACAATTCATAAGGTGAAACAATGGAGAACAAAGTCCAATCCTTGAAGAAGTATGTCTTCATCTCAAGGAAGAAGCACAAACAAAAATCAAATCACCTACCTTGAGAAGACAAAGAATAGGAGATTGAATAATGGAATCTCACGTGTAAAGAGGAAATATGAACCACTTTGCACCATATTCAAGTCTGAAAGCAAAATGACATAACTTTTGGTAACATTTGTTCCTTACATTGCATTCTGAAATATGTTGGGTAAGATCTTATTTTGGCTCTTTTTGAAGTGTTCTCTTTGCTTATCTAACATGAGCATGAGCATGAGCATGAGAGTATTTGAATTAATCATTAGTGGACCCAAGTAAGATCAGGTACTAAAGAACAACAGATAAATTTATCTTATAGATATTCCTTGAGTTAAAAGTGGTCATGTTGCAGAAACTTTGGAATATCTGATGAAAAGAAAGACAATCCCCTGTGAACTTCAAGCCATATCAATAAGAAGAGGAAAGCACAAGGACTAAAGAGATTGTTGACAACAATCTTCTAAGGAGTTTCATCATTGGCCAATATAAATAAACATTTTTAAAACTTTTTTGAATTTATCTTTTGCTTATTGTGCATATCTTGAAGGAGGTATTGCTTTGATTGATTAGTTTTGATAATTTTTACTGATTTAAGCATCGAAGAATCTCTATAATCTATCTTGTAAGTACTCCTTGAGTTCAAATGGTTGAATCTTAAGAGACTTGGAGTATTTAATGCAGAACTGGTGTTAGTCATGTAAGAGCCACGCCTAGAATGAATATTGATCAAGCTCTGTTAGCTTCAAATTAGTTCTATTTGTATTCATGCTTTATCTATATGCTTTATGTGTTTTTTGTTCTACCTCCTTGTATTTACATCACATTAAGAGAGAAGGATAACACATTACATATGGGGAGAAATGTTATTCTTCAAACTTTGTGCTGATGTTAAATAGGGGGAGAAAAAGTTATGAAAAATATGATGCATTTATCCTTAACCATATTTTTCATAATTAATTTGCTATCATAAAAAAGGGAGAGATTGTTAGGTTTGATGATGTCAAATAGTTGAGCAAAAAATTTGTATAATATGTGTATTTAATGTTCATTATATCTTGTATATCATGCCTATCATATGATATGAATTGGACTAACTACTTTGCTTGAAGAGGGTTATATTCAATGTAGGTTGTCCAAAGAAAAGGAAGAATGAGTACTGAAGTGGAGAAATGGATTATCAACATCATGCTCAACTTAAATATAAAGACAAAGAAAGGTTGCTCCAAGTGTTGAATAATGTAAAGATGAAGATATCAAGAAGGGAGTAGATGTCAAAATGAATCCTGCAGAAGATTAAGATCAAATGTTGTATTTATTTCTTTCTCTTAGTATGTGTAGTTGTTGAACTTTGAACTTACTTAATCTTCTTACCACTATTCTTGTGAGTTTTAGACTGAGTTCTAGTGGCTTGCTCAAGGTTTTCAACATTGTTTTTCTGTCAGAGTTGAGCTTTGTGAACTAAGCATTATGATTTATCGACTAACCTCTTTGTTCATTGAAGTTCTTGCTTCTGGTAATAAGCTTTGTGGACAAAGGGTGATAAGTTAGAAGGAAAAGTTACATTGCAGAAAATGTTATCTCTCTGTCAAGACATGATTGTTGACTAACATATGAGGTTTGTCTACTATCTTGGCTAACTCAAGAGTAACAAGTTTTCTGGGTTGATAACTTTGTCAACTAAGTCTAGATGCTTATTGACTAAATATGTTTTTTGAAAAACCAAGTATAGTGGATTTGAAGCTTTGTAGACTAAGGTGATAGCTTTATCTTCTATCCTAGAAGTTTTCATGAAATCATTGCAGAGCAAATTCTGAAATCAATATCATAGTTCGAATGTCGACTAACCTGTTAGCTTTGTCAACAAACTTGATTCAACATTGTGAGATGTGTCTAACAGTTAGTTGGGATAATGCACTAACCTACTTGGTTTGTGGACAAACCTCTAACATGCATTTAATACTACAGGTTAACGTTATATCTCACTTAGTAATAGATAGTTCTTATCTCTAATGGCTTAATTAAACTGAAATCTATATATAGAATTAGATTTAAGTTGGTGGATAACAATAATAAGTATTTTAAAGTGAAAATGTTGTTACATTAATTCAAAGCTTTTCCTACCATATTTAGATGACTCTTTGAGTTATAATATTTCTTTGTACTCTTTATAAGTGAGAATTTATCATTTGTAATCATATTTTCTCTGTAAGAGAGATTCTCCAGGTAAGGTATCCTAGAAGGATTACTCAAGGTTTGGTTACTTTGGAGATTTTGTAATGACACAAAGGAAGGTATCGGAGTGTGACAAACTTGGTGAAGGAGCTTGAAATATACTAAAACTTTACAAGTGTTCGGATTGAACTTGTGGAAAATAGTGAAAAATCTCAAGTAGGTTATTTGGAGATTGGATGTATACCAAGTAGTTGGGTTGAATCAAGGTAAATTTCTTGTGTATTGCTCTTACTTTATTTATTTATCCTCTCTTTTGTTTATCTCCGTTTCAGTGGTTCTTGTTGTATCCTTAGGTTATTCTTCATCAAGGAAAAGTTTTTGCAACTATCACACTTGATTTTTAATTTTCTAATATGGAAATCAAAATAAAATAGAGTTGTAGCCAAAATTTTTAAAAGATGAATTTTGCATTGCTTTGTGAAAAAAATATGGTCTATGAAACATAAAGGGTTCGGAAGTTGATTGGGTTGTGATAAATGTGTTAGGTATCTCATAATACTCGTTTATAAGAATAATTACCTCAAGTTAATTATACAAAATTAACGTGATCTTAAATTTATTTTAGTTACTTTTATCAAATACATATAAAGAAAAGAAGAAAAATAACAATAATAAAAAAATAAATTTATTTATAAAGGTAGACTTGACCTGAAATAAGAATCTAGGGCCTACATACTCTGTAATAAAGATCAAAGTCCACATAATTCAAGTGTGAGAATTTGTGTCATTTGGTTGGTATTTTTTAGGAGAAAAATTATATTTAAAATATATAGTTTTTTCTAAGAAAAATTATATTTTTTATGAAAATAGTTGTGAGTGTGGATTTTTTTTATTTGTGGAAAATGAATTGTGTTTATTTAAGAAAAATAATTTATTTTTATTATTTTATTGGTAATCCTGCGGAGATTCCAAAATCTTGGTAACCATTCAACTTATATACCCACGAAAATTCTCAAAATCTCACATCGGATAACTCTAAAATATACTATGAAATTATTATTTAAAAGAGAATTATTTATCATATAATTTTTTAAAAGTCTTTTATTTAAGATAGATATGAAGCTTTCAACTTAAGTTTTTTAGGAAACTTTTATTATTTTATCTTTTAAAATGAAAACACACATAAATTTAAAAAAAAAACACACACACACAAACACACAATTTAATTGGCATACCAACAGAGGCACATCGTAACACGGTAAATCTATTAATCTGAACACCAATAGAGGTTTCAAAAACGACACTAAGTAAATCCTAAAATAATATTTAATGAGAAAAATATAGGCAATTTTTTTTACCAAATATGATTTTGTGTGTTAGTGTAGAAATAAATCACTTACTATACCAATCGCATTATCATCCCATCATTGAAATATCATCATCATTGAGTCATGATAAAGCATATAAAAGTTATCTTCATAAAAGTTATATACACGGCTTCTTCTACAATAACCTTGACATCAAACGGATTGTATGGTAGAGAAATCAATCAATGTGTGAAACTTGTACAGGGGCATTCAAGTGGGGTAAAACAAGGTAACCTCTTTAAGTCAAGATTAAACAAATTAATATCAAGGAAAAAGACAAATGCAATCAAGGTGTTGCCTTAGAAAGATGCCACTTTAACCAAAGTTAGCATCCAAATATGACACTACTTATATGGCAATTCATGGGTGTCTTATACTAACAATGCCAGTTTATAAAGCCTTCCAAAAATTCATTCTATTGTCACAAGGGACATAGTTCCTTTGATTTAGCCAATGTGTAGAACATGAACAAGACCACCATTAAAGTGGCTATAAACACTTTGACTTTTTGAAGCATAGACAACCATATAAAGTCACATAAAAATGGGTATGTTCATTGCAAAAGATGCCTCTATCTCTGATAGGGATATTCATAGGCATGAACAATTTATTTTTAAGATTTCATTAAAATATCATACTTTAAAATCCATAGAAACAAGTTTAAGAAAAAGAAAAGTAACATAAAGATAAAACAAGTATATAAATCACAAGTGCATCTTTACTTGCTGAGAGGTGTTCATTGTTATGAGAAATGAACCTATCAAAATATTGAATTTGGGATCCATTTATACTATATTATGGAATGCAAAAATAAAAATAATAAAGAAATAAAAAATAAAATAAATAAACAATAAGAATTTTACCATTTACCAAAGTTGATTTCAAATATGAAACCACTTATTTGGAAATGTAGGTACATAAAACAAGGTGAATAATGATTCTCTCAAAAACATATAATAGTATGTCTTTATCTCTACTAGAGATATTCATGAATATAAGAAATCATTTTAAACAATTCACAATGAAGAGAATATAAAGAAAAAAAAAAGGAGGAGTGAAGATCTAATAAACCTACATAAAAGGATCCACTCATTCTTTTTTTCTGTTTCCCAATGTTTCCTATGATGCTATTTTCTATGCGAGAGAATGTGAAACTCATAAACAATGCATAAAAAGAAAAAAGAAAGATGTAGGAGAAAGAAAGGCAATCATTAAACCATACTAACAATTCACTCGTTAATGCTCACTGTTCGCCACCTAGCATATACCAAAAGTGCATAAGTCGTAACAAGTAATATAATGATGAATAAAGTATCGTTCCCATGAGGATTTGGTTCCAAAACTCAATTGAGTGTCAATTATTACACTTTCGCTTAATTTGAACAACACAAATAACCAAAGAGAAAAATCAAATATAAAATAAACCTACACTAAAGTTAGAAATTAATGGTGATTCTAAATAATGGAGACAACCTAAGATTATTGTTGCTAAACTTATTTCATAGTATAAGAATTACCTACCCTTGATTGTATTTAATGATTTTTAATACTAGTCTAGGATTCAATTTTACCTCAAAACATCTCTTAATGTCAAAGAGGATTCCTAATTAATTTATTCACAATCTCTTGCAAGATTAATTAATTAGCAAAATCAATGGCAAACATAGTTTAACTATGTGAGGTCAAGGAGTGTATCTCTACCTCATTAGCAAAACCATCCAGCCAACCATGCTAGTTTCAAGTTCTCACACCAGCCAATTAAATGTCTATTCCAATTTTCTTATCTCTATGCTTTATTAGAAAACCCAAATCAATCCAAATTGATGGCCAATCAATAAGGAAACATAACTAGCATAAATGGGTAAACATACATACCATTAAATAGCAATAAAGAGTAGAAAACATACACTAATCCATAAATAAAGTTACAATAATCCCAAGAACAAGAGTTTAGCTACACATTGATAGCTTAACACATAAAATCAACGATATAAACTGATTAAACAACCACCTAAGTGAAAAGGAAGCAAAGGAAGAGGAGAAACTAGGAAATAAATCACTAAATCTCCATCCCAAGCCAAGCCCTAGCTCCCCAAGCCTTCATAGCTACCCTTTTGAGTTTCCAAATGTCCAAAATGTCGAAGAATAGCGGCTAGAAGCAATTTGTAAGGAACCCTAAGTCAGAAGCACGAAATAAAGTGATGTTGTGCATTTCAGGTCTGATGGGCGCAACGGCTAGATGCTGCTCTATTTCAATTTTTATTGTTTCTACTCAGCTAGCCGCAGCTAGATAGCATGCGGCCACAGTTAGCTCTGTTTCTTCATAAATTCTCCTTTCTTTTTGTTTTATTTTGCTATGGTTTGACCTTTGATGCTTGCTTCCCATCTTCTAATACTTCTTTGGATCTTCCACATGGCTTGATTAGCTTGAATTCTCCACCAAAAAACCCCTACAAGAAAGCAAAACAATAAAAGCTACCAAATATATAAACAAAGCTAAAATATGCAAATTAAGTAATAAAGTTCAATGGATAAGTCCTTCAAATCCAAAATTTCACATTTAAACCAAGAAAAACATGCAAAAATGACATGAATTTCTAGAGGTTAACACTCACCAAAGTTTTTCTTTTTAGCTTCTTTGAACTCTCTTTTTTTCTTCTTTTCAATTAATTCCCTCATCCCTTTCCTTTATCTTGTTCTTTTTGATTCTCAATCTCTTGTCCTCTCTTTTTCTCTCAATCTCTCTTTCTTTCTTTTATTCTTGTTGATGATCTTTCGCTTCTTATTTTGCCTCTATTTATAATATCAAAAAGAAATAATTCAATTAATGCTCTAAAATCACAAATATCATTTTTTATTTTTTTTATATTTATATTAAGATTGATTGATTTGCTTTCTTTTTCTTATAATTACTTTGATATCAAATCTCAATCCTTGATTTTTTTCTTTTTTATTTTTATTACTTTTTTATTTTTATGAAAATATCAAAAAGGAGAAAATCATAACTCCTTAAAATATAGCAATCTTTAGGAGATATTATTGTTTTTTTATTATTTTATCTTATGAAAACTTTTTTTCATATTTATTAAAAAAATATTATTTATTATTATTTTATTTTTTTAAAGGTATCTAGACAAAATACAATATTCACAGCAACGCTTAATTCACCCCTTCTCTTGGAAGACTAGCTAATCTAGCAATTTGTATAGTTAGATTCCTCACTCCCCATCACTTCTCTATTTGCTGAGTCATCCCCCTCATCATAGACTTCCTCATTCCCTCCATTGTTATCTGCAATCCCACATATATCATAATCATAGTCCACCTTTATCTAGTCAATTCCTCTAATATCACCTATTCCCTCATCTTCATTTACCTGCTCTTTACTACCTTTATTATGACTCGAAACTCTTTCACCTACACCTTTCCTACTTGAACTCTTTCAACTACACCTTTCCCACAATTAATTCCCCTGTCTTCCAATCATTCATTTCTCTCACATTCAATTCCATCACCTTCATTGGCCACCCTATCACTCTTTACACCATCAGAACCCACATTATCAGCATATATAGCATTAGAACCCACACTATCACCACCTACCCCATTGCCACCAACCACATCATTCACGTATCCCCAAAGTTGTCTCTTTGTTTCTCTTTGGCTCTTCTTTATCATCTTGTACATATTCATAACTTCAACTCTCATCTTGAAGTGTGGAGCCATGCTTGCATGAATTGTGTCTGCAAGTTTCTTAGATAAGTCCTTAACTTCAGAATTTTCATCTCCTCCAACATCGTCATCTTCCAGCACCCAAACAGCTTCATCACCAACATTCATCGCCTGCCATCGTTCTATTGGGACAAATTTACCAATCTAATCCAACCAATCACTGTATCAACCATGTAACAATCAAGTCATAACACAACTTTTAACAAGTCAATTAAAAATTCACATTACTAATCTAGGATTTCTTTTAGAATTTCACCATGTCATTACAATCAATATGCCCTACTAGAACGATTCATACCTATACCATGATATGTTGATTTAGAAGCTAACAAGAATCTCCCGACACATGCTTACCACTTAGTCCTCTCTTCGAAGCCCCGAAACAACCCCTCCTTTTGCTACGTTCTCATACGATGATGGCAAATGGTGATAATCTCTCATAATGGTGTCACGGATGGAATGATTTCATTGACACTTCTCATGTTTTGCCATATGGGAAGGAGGGAATAGCAAGCTAAGATGCTACATTACTGCCTATCCAGGAAATTTTAATCAATGTGGCATGACATGTGTGAGTTTACGGATGTTTGAAGCTTCCCTCAGGCTAGGGGCAACATTGCTACGATTTTGAAACGTTCAAGGTAACATTGCAACAAAAAATAGTTTTGGGAGCTAGTAGCAATTTTAGGAATACTTCGATAGCAGAATTACACTTTAACCCTATACATAAATGTTGGTTTGCAAGACTATATGACACCTTTAGGTAGAAGATTCAACTTTTTATTAACGTAATGTTGAATAGAACAATTTTTTTTTACAGAACACTATTAAGCTTCATGCCTTGAACCTTAATTGAATTTTTTTTATTCATATCTATTTTTATAATGTACAAGCAAACTTTTTCAAAGCATTACATTTATTGGATACTTAAGTAATTTGCTTTTTATTTTTCATGTATGTTTTAATATCATTATAATTAGTACTTAACAAATGGATTTTACAACAAATTTTCAATAAACATGTCCCATGCATGCATCGTAGTAAGTAAAGTTGTTTTGTAAGCTATTTCTTGATTAATTCATATTTTTTGTATAAATTTTTTACCACATGCGTTTGCACAGGTAAAAATTCTAGTTAGAATAAAAGACCCTTGGTTGTGCATTAAAAAATCACTTGGCAACCTCTTCATTTTCTCTTCGTACATTGAAGTTTCTTTAACATTTTACAAGGACTATATCCATCCACAAAGATTATCTTGACAACCCCTTGACAAGAGAACATGAACATTCTCCGAACTATATAGATTTTAATCCCTATCAAAGGATATATAGGTCCTAGATTTTCAAGTTTGCCTTTGTAATTATTTATAATTATTAAAATTTTATTTTTAATATTTATTAAATTAATAACAAAATTTACCAAAATTTAAAAATGATGACACATTATCTATCACCCTCATAAGTTTATATATAATATTAGTTATAAATTATACGTAAATATAGAAATAATACTAAAAAGGATTTATACCAAACATTAATTTATAATAAAACTGTAATTTAATGTGTATAAAGTATAATAGAAAAATGAAAAGGAATAGATATTTACCTTTATAGAAGATAGTAAATATCTTTTTTAAAATATTATTATATGTTATTATTTTATAATCATTATATATAAAGCACTCCCTCCATCCCATTTTATTAGTTGTTTTGAGGTTGTTTACATAGATCAATAAAATCATTAAATGACATATATTATAGTAAAATTTAATGATATTTTACCAAAATATTCTTGACTCAAATGCTAAGAAATAACTTGTATTTTACCTACCATTAGTTTGAATGAAAGGTAAAATAGTAAAAAAATAATTAATACTTCATTGGTAAAATAAAATGATAGATAAATTCATACATTTAAAATTATCTAAAATAACAAATAAAATGAAATAAATGGAGTAAATATGTTTATAAAGTAATATATTTGAGAAGTTAAAATATTAAATGTGGATAGATAAAAAAATTTAGAACAAATTTAAATTTTTTTGTCAAAAATATGTTAGATGCATTTATTATACATATAAAACAATATTAAATGGCCTTTTTCAAGGGAGAGAAAAATTGTACTATGTATTTGGCAATAATAAGAAGTTTGTGTTGGGTGTATTATGTTCAATATTGCTGCTATGCAATTAACACCTCATTTGATTTGATTATAAGGCATATGAAGGATATAAATGAGTTTATATCATGGATATCATACCTTAACTTCTATGAACCTTTTACATGTATTAGATATCTAATTGGACCAACTTAAGAGGATTTGGACACTTGAACAACCTAAAATCTCAAAACAGAAAATTTCTACCTGCAAGTATTATTCATTTGGCAGCTTCCATTTTTTTTTACTAAATTTTAAAAATTCATAACTAATTATAGAAATTTTTTTTTCAGATGGTTGTAGTTTTTAAATAAAGCTAATTCAATTCTCTATAGGGGAAAAATAATAAACTTGAAATTTATCATACTAATTCATACAGATTATTCCATAAATGTTACTATTTATATGGTAATTTTTAACTTTTCCAGTTTTGGTCTATTGATTTTCTTAGGCCATAGCTTTTTCCATACCAGGCCAATTTATGAATAATCTGTCTTGTTCTCAAGCTTATTTTGTCCCTAAACTAGGACAATCAAACTTGGGCTCATTTCATCAAACCTATGATACTAAACCATTTTTATATGTTAACATGCCAATTTATGACAATAAAAGAGTCATACATGCTTATACCATTTTCAACCTCACAATATGAGCTTAACTTGACTTATTACATTATAATAGGCACGTTTGACAAAATATAAGTCAAAAGTCATTTCATATGTTTACATAACATGCATAATTTCCAAAATATCTTCCAAAAGATTAACATAGACTTGAGTCCTCATCATGACTCTTTTCCTTTACTTCTATCCATTTCATGACTTGACCCTAACATGGTTAGTAACTTAGGGGCGAGATTTATATGAATCTGAGTAGTAACAAAACATTTCAAGCATGCATGGCACCATTAAGTAGTCATGAAACATACTTTAAATAATTCTAAAACATTTATATTAATGGTCAAATAAAAATTTTGACATAGTTTCTTCTAAAAAAATGGATATCTATGGCTATGCCAACAACTTAACAAAAGTCAATTTCAACTTAGCAACATATCACACAATAACATGGCATCGAGAATGTAATATCCCTATTTTTATGGGATATTATAAAATGAATAAAAGATGAGAAACAGAGTGAGATGAAAATGCTATATATAATCGAGCCTTAGAAGGAATTAATTTTTCATTTAATTTTTAGAAGAAGTTATGTTTGGTCCATAATTGGAATTAATTTTTCATAAGGTCCTTAGAAGAAAGTAATTTCAAAATATACCCCGGAAAATATGCAATCTACCACTTGAATGAAAGCCCGCTCCAAGCTGAGGGCAATGGTATAAGTATTACGTACCCGGGAGGTCCAGGTTAAGAGATAGACCCATTTGAAAGTTAATGTGAATAGTGAAAAAGGAAACAATAAAAAATTGGTCTTTAGGTGAAATTATAAGAAAGTGCTTGAAAGAATGGATAATTATTTTTTTGACCAGTTTTAAGGGCAAAACGGTCATTTTTCAAATTAGAAACAAAATGGGAATAACGCATTTGAGGTCCAAAATGGAAAAGTTGACATCGTAAAATGTAAAAGAAATTGGAAAAAATGGAGAGATACGATTAAGTGTAAAGAAGAGTAAAAAAGTCATTTTTCCTAGTTAAACGGAAAAATGAGAAAATTATATTTAGGTCCCAAGAATTAAGAATTTTTATAATTTAGCCCCTTAAGAATGTCTACAACGTAGAAGTGGAAGGAGAAAGAAGTTTGGGAAAATTACGAAGGACTCGAAAGTTTCAAAAATTATAAATTTACCCTGGGTTAAGGGTATTTTTGGAAATATGAAAATTATAGTCAAAATGAAACTTTCAATGAATTAGACCCAATGAAATATAGTATGGAATTTATTAAGATCAAAATAATATTTATTGGGTAATTAGGATTTAATATTAATATTTTACTCGATAAATGTCATTTAGACTGCAGGAAAAGGCAGTATTGATTCAAGGACAATGATTGGATCTTAATAAAATGTATTTTGGGTCTAGATAATGATTTTGGTCTAAAAGTAATTGTTGGATAATCTTGCACCAATTTAATGACAATTTTGGTGAAAATACTTAATCGGTATTGGTAAATTTAATCGGTAAAGGGTATTTTGGTTCATAAAAATTATTTAAGCAATTTTTGGCCAAAAAAGAAGGTGAGCCACGTATGAATGAGCAGATGGGACACATGTGAAATTTTCTAAAAGCTTTTTTAAGAAGAAAAGTAATAAAGTCAAAAGAAAAGGTTAATTGAATAATTATATTAAATAAATATATACATTATGTCATTTTTGCCTTCATCTTCAACCTCCCTCACGATGAACCATTGGAGAAGAGAGCAAAGTGGCGTGAAAGAGAGATAGCAAAAGGGAGAGGGAAAAATCACAAGTTTGGTTCCAAAAACTCAAGGTAATTTCTTTTAATCGTTATCTTGTGATCTTTTGAGCTTTTAAAGAGTTTAGTAGGCTATTCTCTCTAATTTTTCTCACTGAAATTTTGACCTAGAGAGAGAGTAGAGAGAGAAAATGAAGCCATGAAGAAAGTTATCCAGGAAAAGTGATGTATAGGCTTCAAGGATTAAGATTATGCCATTAGATTGCAAATTAATCGGGTATATATTTTTCTACAAATTTATGAAATTTTATGCCTATTTGGGGTTTGAAAATGAAATAGAATTTCATGATTTTGACCCCAAAAATGGATTCCTTGTGTCCAAAATAGGTAGATACAAATATGTTGTACAAGAAAAGTTTAAGGGAAAACAAAATGGAATTTTTAGTTCAAGTATACCACTTTGTGAATGAGCTTAATGAATCAGTGGCTCATGGCATTATTTCATGATGCTATAGGGTTTCAAGAAGTGTTTTAAGATCAATGAAAGTGTCCACAAAGTTTGGAGATCATTGGAAAGCAAGAAGGTAGTTATTTTCCTTGTTATGCTTAATGTTGTCATACTTTGTTTCCATGATAATATGACTATGCCATATAATTGTTTGAATGCTTTATGATATATTTTCATTGTTGGCTGAATGTTTGAAGAGTTTTATGACCCTAGGATGTCCATTTTATAAAGTGTTACCATGCCAAAATTTTTATGGAATTGTATGGCATAATATGAAGTTATGATTTTTATTGATGATTTTATGAAATGATATGATGATGTGAATGCATGATTGGAAATAACTACTGAGATTCTTTAAATCTCACCCTTCCAAATGATCATCATGTAAGGTTTAGTATAATATAAGTTTTGATGATAACAAATATAGAGTAATAAGAAACAAATGATATATATAATGTTCCTTAAAGAAGTAAAATACATATTAGCATGTATTTAATTATGGTTATAATACATATATTATGCTATGTGTAAATATATCCACTGTACTTTTACAATGAATAATATAAGTTGGATATATAAACTGGACTAACTACTTGATTTGTTAGTATAATATATTAAATGTAGGTTGGTTCAAATAAGAAGAGTAAGCATTGGAATATAGAAATGGAAATCAATATCATGCCTCACTCAAGAAAGAAGAAAAGAAAGGATGCTTCAAAAATGAAAGATCAGGGGTTGTGTAAGCTTGAGCAACTAGGGGTCTGCATCACCAATGTTTGATATTAGCATCAAAAGAATGTATAACAGCTCAAGAAAGTAAAAATGTCCCCCATAAAAGTGAAGCACAAAATGTGCAGGAAAACTAAAAGAATCTCTGATGATTCCATTATACCAAAGTATGAGTCTAAACAAGTCTAAAATTATAAGTCACTCTAGATGGGTATACATTATCCTACTCTTACTACCTAACTCTAAAACCATTAAAGACATATAAATAAGATATTGAGTTCCTGATTTATTTATATACACTGAAGATACTAGAAACTGCTCAATAATATTGAGGACCTACAGGCTTAGGTAAAGTAATGAGAAATTCTAAATTTGGGTCCAATCAAAATATTAATCTCATAAGATGACTCCTGATAATCTCAAAATAGTAACCAAAGCATAGTTCATACATGGCCAATGGAAGTTCATTTTGAAATCCAAGCTTTCATTTTCCTTTGTCAGTTGTTTCTGTCAACCACATATCGGGTATTCACACATGCTACAATCCTATTAGAAAATGTATGTCAAATGACTTGGTGTCTAATCTCTAATGATTTCACACCCAATCAAGTCAGGGGCAATCTAGTCACTTGCTTACATTTAAAGCAATCTTAATTCTCAAAGGTTAGGTCCAAAGCATAGTGTAGTTTTGTTAGGAGAGATCAAGTCACCCCCTTTTTGCATTGCATGGTTGACCTCACAAAATAGGTGTTCTTATCTTTACTCATTCCTTAGACAAAGTCTCAAAATTACATTTTTCGCCTTCACTTGAAAAAACAAGTAAAGAGTGGCAACTGTAAACACCATATTTTGTCCAATCCATTCAGCAAAAATAATAAATACATAAAAATAAAAAAAATTGTCTCTTTTAGGGTTTATAGGAAAAATAATAAAATAAATTCATAATATTCTCAAAAATTATCCCTTAAAAGATGAAAAATGTTAAATATAAAATATCCTCGGGTTGTCTCAAAAGATTTTATAATAGATTTTGAAGATTATCCCTTAATTAAAATACATAATATAAAGAAACAAAAATAAAAGAAAAAATCTAGAGATTATTTTTGAAAATCTAGCCAACTTCTCTAACCATATGATTTAAAAAGGAAAAAAGAATTAAATTATTTAAAAGTGGGTGAATAGAAAAATAATAATAATAGAAAATCTTTAAAGACCTTAAAAAATGGGATTAAATAATTTTCAAAATAAATAGGAGATCAAGATGTTATTCATCTATCATTCTTATCCTCAAATTTTAAAATATTTTGAATTAAAAAATAGTAAAATTCGTCCATAAATAGAGGGGATGAGAGCTAAGAGACATAAATAATTAGAGAGATTTTTAGGCAATTAGAAAAAAAAAACCTAAGAGTTTGGAGAGGCATAAAAAGGGAGAGAATTTTTTAAAAAGGGTAAGTGAAGACTGAGATTCTTTAGGAAGACCAAAGAAGAAAAAAAGCTAAGAGAAAACTTATATTTTACATAAATATAAGTATATAAAATTTTTTCCCTTTTCTAGTTGTCGCACCCGGAAAAATGCAACGAAAGGAAAAAAGAGAACAAATCTGGTTTTCGTGTGAAAATCGACTTGTAAGGAGTCGCCACCAAAATTTTAAGGAAAAATCTTGGGAAACTGAATTAAAAAGGAAACGATGGTCTGTGTAATTAAAGTTGGATTCGGGAGTCGATTGTGTGTGGGGAAGGTGTTAGGCACCCCACAACACCCGTTCCTAGGAACGGTTACCTTACGTTGATTGTGTAAATTAATATGACTTAAAAATGTATTTTGGTTTTCTTTTATCGTTCACATGCGAGAAAAATGATAGAGAAAAAGAGAATTAAGAAAATTTGGAAAACAAAATAAAGAAAATAAATTAAATTAAAATTAAGGATATTCAAGCAAAATGAGAAAAAGGGTTTGAGAAAACAAATTGGGAAACATTTATTAAATTAAGGGAAAAAACACCAAATAAATCAGAAAATATTTATTTTTTACAAAGGCGGATTTGACCCAGGATCAGAGCTTGGGGCCTACGTACCCTGCGATGGGATCAAAGTACACGTAGTTCGGGACTAGAGATGCCTGTCTGTTGGTTGACATTTTTTAATTATTGTGACAAGAGTAAGTTAATGGAAAATAATTTAACTTTTTGCAAACCAAACAATTTTCTGAGATTGAGTTGGTGTGTTTTAATTTGTAAAAGGCAATTCGATTCCGCTTACTTACTCTTATTTTATTTTGTGTAAAAATATTTTTTGTTTTTCTATCATTATTATTATTTTCTTTTTGAATGCATTTATTTGATTTTTAACTTTCGAAAAGCCATTGTATTTCATTTCATTTTATACACATATATATATTTCTTTGTTTCTTTTTTGAAAATTTTCCTAATAAAGAAAATCAATCCACCTGTTACAGACTCGCAGTCATGCCTGAAAGATCAATTCCCTAATTACTTGCAGAAGTTCTAAACCTTGCGGTACAAAGGGTTTATTACGTAAGTAAGACAAGAATTTAGAGGATATTATTATTTTCTTACTTTGAGACGTTAATTTCATTGTACATTTAAAATAAAATTGGAGAAAAGCTTGTCATTTTATCGAGATTGATTTATTTACATACCTATTATGTATATATATATATATATATATTTTAAATATACTTATTTTCTCAAGAACGTTATACGATCGATGCATCCACGTGAATTCACAATCTCACGCGACAGCTCGATAAGCTTGTATACCTGCGTGAGTCCCAAAAACTCACGTGGTGCAGCTACTAAAAATTTGAACATCAAAAAATATTATTCGCATAAAATATTTCAAGATATATATTATATTGCAAAATCGTGAAGCTCGTTTATTGTTTACATGGACATGCCGACTTACATGACAATGTGATTAATGGAGACACCTGCGTGGGCTCGAAAAAAAACCTCACAAGGTGAGGTTACATAAGCAGTTATTTATTTACTTTGCTACCTTTTATTTATTTATGAAGAAACCAAACCTTAAAGGCTAAAAAAATGTTGGGTCTTACTAGTTATAATCCCATATAATGTGCCAATACCCCCCTATGGGCTTCGGGTGACAGGTCCACAAAACGCAAAAACAAAACAATAAATAAGAACAAACAAAAACACAAACAAAAACTTGTAGCAGGCCTCTCCCCGTTAGGCCCATATGAAAGTTTGATTAGAATGTTCATCACCAAAAACTCCTACGGCCCAACTCATAAAGGAAACAGAGTGAATATCACAACGTGCGGCCCCACCCATGCGATGGACCATAAACCCTTAACAGGCTCCACTATGACAGGCCCAGATCAGGGTTCACAAGGCCAATGAGAAGACAAAACTGAAGATGCAGCATTCAGAACTGAAAATACACAGGATTCTTTACAGCATGATCCCTCAGATCACACAAAACTCTAACATCAATCGCATAACCACTACCCTGTTCCCTACTTACAATTTATTATCAAATTAGGAATGACAAAGCATATTAACACGTGAAGCAGTCATGGGATTTCCTCAACGAATGAACTCAACCACATTTTCCTAAACCAGCCAAGCATGAAGCTGAAGAACCCAACCGATGGACAATTAAAGGAGAACCAAGCAAAGTTAGCCGAAAAAGAAAAAATCTCCAGTAAACAAACTCAAACGTCCTAAGGTTTTCCAAGGCAAACAAAACCAACAATAGGCTTGCACAAATCATTCAGAAGAAAAACATGAACAACGTAAATCCAGGATTCCACAACTCAGAAAAGCGAGGTTGGAGAAACTAAGGAAAATGAAGGCTAATCGAAAATGAAGACATAATTGGAACAAGAATTACCAAATCCAAGCGTCTTTGATACTCAATTCCCAATCCCTACCATACCTCATCTCCAATTCGGCCTTCGGTCTTTAATTCCTTTCTGTGTTTTTTCTCAGGTCTCCTCTGCGTTTTCTTTTGCTTGGCTCTCTCTGCTTTTCGGTTAGGAATCAAGCTCCCTCTCCGGTTGCTTCCTCAGGCCTCTTCTGCGTTTTCTTTTGCTTCCCCCTTCTTCTCATGTTCGGCCCTCCCTTTTATAGAACTTCCGCGGCCGAGAGGAGAGGAGTCCCCGTGCGTGTGGTCTTCGGTTCTTCCAGTTACGTGCACATCTCCTCGGTCCGCCTTCGCAGCAGATTTCCGTGTCCTCTCCAGTCTTGTCTTTTCTTTCAGTCCGCGACCATCTCCCTCTGTTCACTTTTTCAGTCCTGCGGCCTTCTCCATTTCTGCGTTCACCTTTCCTTTTCACTCTGCCTCTGTTCTTTTTCGCCCAGATCGCTTTCGGCTGCTTCTGGCCTTGCTCAGACTGCTTGGCTCTGCCCTCTGCTCCTTCCTCAGTGTCTCTGCCCTTCTCTGGCCACGTCTTCAGCTTTTCCTCCTCGCGGCCATGCCTCCCTGTTTCTGTCTTCCCTCTGCTCGCGGCCATGCCCTGTTTCTGGCTCCTCCCGAGCCTTAGTGAGCCTGAGCCCAAATTAGGGCTCAGGTGATTATGGGCTTGAAATAGCATGTCCTCCCCCCTTTTTTGCCTCTTTTTTTTTTTGCTTTTTCATTTTTTTTTGTTATTATTTTTTGTGTTTTTTTTTTCTGTTATTATTTTATATATATATATATATGTTAGTATTTATTATTTATTTTATTTTATTTTACTTTCTATTTCTTGTTTGTTATTATTATTTTTATTTTATTTTATTTTTTATTTTTATATTTTTTGAATGCCCGGACAAAATGGGGTGTTCACAGTTGCCCCTCTTTACTTGTTTCTTATGCGAGAATGAGGAAAATGTAGTTTTTGGAGTTCTTGCATAAGGAACGAGTAAAAATTAGAACACGCATTTTGTCCGTGTAACATACATGATGACCTACTTGCCCTTGACGTGAAAAAAATGTACTAGAGCACATTAGGCTATATTTTGGGTACGAACGACTTAATTTGAAAAGAAAATGGTAAATGAATATCCTCATGCTAGACATGCAATGTATACGGGGACTAGAATATGACTCTAACAGATGCACAAATGATTGGTCAACTTTGGCTGGGACTAGAATATGACTAGAATATTTTTATATTTTTTGAATGCCCGGGCAAAATGGGGTGTTCACACTAGTCACCTAATAGTTTCTCGCATATATACATAGTTGCCGCATTAGTATTAGATATGGGAATATATCATTTATTGTGTAAATTCCGAAGCATGTATTCATATGAATTTGGAATATTCTATTCATGGCTATTAAAAATCATGACAATGACGCCTTGCTTCACTTTAAATAAAGAGGGAATTACATCCTGGGACTAACATCCCAAATTAATCATAAATAAAAATTTTTAATTAAAAATTAGTCGTAAAAATAGAAAGACTGAGCTGTAAAATTGGAAGAAAAAGTAGTAAAAAATTTTGTTTTGTAATTAATTTGAAATATTAGTCCCAAAATGTGATTCCCCCTTAAATAAACAAATGCATAAAAGCATTGTAACACCTCTTTTCATTTTTCTTTTACATTATGTGTCTTGTCCTTTAAAAATATAATATTCAATGATTTTTTATTCTCTTTGTTTCTTCTACTTCTATTCTTAAAAAAAAGTTTATTAGAGATGCTTACACTTCTACAAATATATATGTTGTTATTAAAAAGTGGCAAGTCATACTTATGTCGCCACAAGTTTAAATAATTTTTTCTATTTTAAAAGTGCAGAGAATGATACTTATGCCACCGTGAATTTAAATAAATTTTCCTATTTTAAAAGATTGCAAGTGATATTTATGACACCAGGATCAATTTAAATTTACCTTTCAAAACAAAATATTTTTCCTTTTATTGTAGACATTTTCCTAAAGATATATATAATATATAGTCTTTATAATAGCTATCCTTTTAAAAAGGAAAAAGGATAATAAAAAGTATCTATTTTTACAAAATTTAAAACACTCAAATTAACATTCGAATTACATGAACTTTTATCACTTCTAAAAGTACGTAAGTCTTAGGGTTATATCTTAGGTCAAGTTTACTCTATAAAAAATATTATATTTTCTTTTTCATTTAATTTTTCTTTGGATTTAGCAATAAAATGTAAATAATAAGGATAATTAATTATTAAGTCCTATTTAATAAAGTACAATAAATTTAGGGTAACTGTTCTCTCGAATGGGTAGCGTAGGGTACCTAATACCTTCCCTATATACAACCGACTAACTCTATTGTTCGTAGACCATTTTTTCTTATATCTTTAGGTTTTCTAGAATTTTTTCTCAAAATTTTGGTGGTGGCTCCATTTTCCATCTTTATTTTTTATTTTTGAAGAAAAATCTGGTGCAATAATACTATTGGAAAATAATATATTTTTTTTATAAATTTAATGAATAAAAATATATTTCTTGGTTCTTATATAATAAGTCAAATAAAACTTATATTTTAGATCGAAGGTAACATATGAGAACTAAAATACCCCTATTTAATTACTCCCCTTTTATTTAAGGATTATGAGAGAAAAGAAAAATGGGATTGAGTAAATAGAGGTATAGTTGGGAAAAAATATTAATTATACATTGGATTTTTAAAATAATAATAGTTTTAAGATAAAATAGAAATCCCAAAATAACAAAAGTTTTGGTGACAAAGGGAATATTTGAGACCAGAGGGAGTATAAGGGTAGTGGTAGGCCTACGATATGAGATCAGTGGAGTTGACGTAATCTGAAAGATTTAATTTAATAGTCTCTCAATTCTCTTCCTTACTATTTTGGGTTTTAGAAAAATAAAATGACATTTGTTATAAAAATTATTTGAGGGTTTAAGTTAGTTGAACTCTCCTCTTACTGATCACCGCAACATTGTATTTATTAAATTTAATAAAATCCTCACAAAAATTTTGAACTATGTATCCAAAAAAATTTGAACCAAAATATATTCAAAATTTAAGTTTAGAGGTGAAAAAAAAAATTAAGTCTAATGAGTCAAAATATCAGAATTATTAATGGTGTCAAAATACTAAAATTTTAAATTATAACATGCAATTTTTTCAAGTTGAGGGGGTCAACTGACCCCCTAATTTTTATGTAGGCCTGCTACTGTATAAAAGATAAATAACTAAATCATAAATGACCAAGAAAACCAGTTAGAATTGTTAAATTTGACAGAAATATATGGTAGTTTCCAAAAATGTCCGTAATATTAATATCTTCTATCATATAATTAATGAAAATAAATTGTATTTCCTATATCATTCAACTTTAATTATGGATATTTTTTAAAAAATATATATATTAAATACATCTAACAACTCTTATTAGCTCTTCATAATTTTGGAGTAAAACATCTTCTCAAACGTTGCTTATATTAAAAAACGGAATGAGTAAATACTAAAATGCAATGGATACTCATGTGAACTATCAAACTCAAACAGCAGGTTAGGATCAATTGAATGTAGGCCAACTATTTCCCACTTTCGGTGTCACTACATTTTATTTACTCCTTTCGTTCCCTAATATAAATGACAATTGTGGGAGTTTCCATGTTTCAAAATATAAGGGACATATGAGGTTTGTTTAGTGTATTTAATATTTTTTTCTAAAAATATCTCTAATTAAGATGGTATATTTTCAGTATAATTCATTTGTATTAATTGCATGATGGAAGAGTTATTAATATTAAATGAGGATATTTTTGGAAATTACTTTATATTTTAGACAAATTTATTACTTTTCTTGATCTGTGTGATTTTATCTTTTGTCCCTAATATTAAAAAACGAAGAGAGTATATTATACAATTATGGGGTTGGGGTCTCTCCTACGAAGACCTCATTTATTAGAGTCTTGCCATAGCATTTTTTTCTCTTTTTTAAAAAAATTATAAATAAAAATAGATTTTTTAGGGATCACGTAGATATATTTTTTTGGACACTTTTGAATTTGTTTGATATTTTTTTAATTATTAAAAAATGCACAAAATTGTAAACTGCAAAGATCCAGATCCCATTTTCACCGTATAGTTTTTTTTAATAAATAAAAAATTTAAAAATGTATAAAATATATATCTATATGATCATTGAAAAATTTACTTTTTATCTATAATTTTTAATTTAAAAAAATTAAAAAAATAATAATAAAACCTGTCACAGTAGGACCGTGGTAAGAGGTGGTCTTGCAGGAAAAATCCCCTATCCTACAATCATCACATTGTGATTTTTTTATATAATAATATTATATCCAATATTATCACTTATATTTAAGTATTATTGGATTCAGATGAAAATATTTCTCTAAGTGAACTAAATTAAATTTTTAAGTTGACTCAACTAATTTTTTTAAATAGATTGAATTAAATTTCTGAATGGAATAAACTAATTTTTAAAGTGAACTGAACTAATTTTTCAAATAATTTTAACTAAATTTTCAAGTAAACTAAATTAAATTTTCAACTGAATTAAAGTAATTTTTTAAATGAACTGAGTTAATTTTTTAAGTGGACTAAACTAAATTTTTAAATGAAATAAACTAAATTTCTAAATGAAATGAACTAAATAAATTTCCAAGTGTAATAAACTAATTTTCCAAATGGAATGAATTAATTTTCGAAGTGAAATGAATTAATTTTTCAAATGTAATTAATTTTTCATATGAATTAAACTAATTTTTCTTCATTTAGAAAATTAGTTCATTCCACTTGAAAATTTAGTTCAATTAACTTGAAAAATTACTACACTCCATTTAGAAAATTAGTTTATTCCATTTAGAAATTTAATTCAGTCTTCTTAAAAATTTAATGCAATGAATTTAGAAATTAGTTTAATTCACTTAAAAATTTAGTTCAATTTATCTGAAAAATTGTTTAGTTTACTTGAAAATTTAGTTTAATTCATTTAAAAAAATTATATGGATAATTCTGCCTAATCATTTTTATTATTTTTTCTAATAAGGATTCAGCTCTTTTTAGATTAAAAAAATAGAGATCCTTTTTGGTAAATAATTTTTTTATAGGATATTAAAATGTCTTTTTCCCTGATATTAACATGGGGCAACCATGGTTGGTACATTAGAGAGAGGAGATGGAGAAAAGGAAGACTTTAAGCCCCTATTTGGTGGGGGGTTTTGATGGGGAGAGGAGGGGAGTTGGTCCCCTCCCCCTGTTTGAATTCATAAATTCCTATAAAGAGAGGAGGGGAGCAACTTCCCTCCACTTGTTTGGATTTACTTTTTGATAAGGAGGGAAAAAGAGCTAATCCTCCCCTCCGAAATCCAGGGAATTTGAGACGGGACTATTTCTTTTTTTTACTTTTGTTTTCAGGCGATGATGAAGGAGATAGTGAAGGGAACAATTGGAAAGAAGAGAGGATGCGTTTTCAACAACCAAGAACCTCTAAACCCCCCCCCCCCCAAATTTGGTACCTCCCATCCAAAATTGAGGGTTTTGGAGGGAAAGAGTATATTAAAGAGGAGTAAAAAAAGTATATTATAAAATTTAAGGTTTTGATATTACTAAAATAAGAAAATAATTATTAAAATAAACAAATTATAAAAATCAATTTTAACTATTATAAAGGATAAAAAAATTAAGTTATTATAATTCTCCTCTCCTCCCCTCCTAATCAAATAACAAATCATTAAAATTCTTTCTTTATCTCTACTCAATCCCCTCCCCTCTCTTTTCCTCCATCCCTCATCTTCCATTTCTTTCATTAAAATCTCTCCCCTCCTCTCCTATCCTCTTCCTCCATACCAAACATAGCCTGAAAGTCATGGTTGAAAATGAAGAATAGGGGAAGAAGATGAGGACGAGATAAGACAAAAAGAGAAGGCGAGAAGCAAGCTTACTGATGAAGAGGCTAGCGATTTACAATAAACAAATAATTAAAAATATGGAGTAGAAGATATTACCGAGCACGAAGGAAGGAGAGTGTTGAAAATAAAAGAAGGAAACAGCAAAGGTGCATTTGGATGAATGAAGATGGTGCAAAAGAGTATTATTTGAAGCAAAAGAAATAAAGGGAAAGTTAGAAAAAGAAAATTTTTATAAAATTTTTTCATTCCAATAATCAAAATGTCCCCTAAAAATTTCAAACTTTATGGATTATCATATACAAAAAAATATTATATCAGATAGATTATATTCTCAATTAAATAAAATGTGACATAAATTAGATTAAATTTTGATTCAAGAATATTAAATTGATTGTGGGATAAATTTTAGTTCAATTTGAAGGAAAATTAAGAGGAAGAATAATAAAAATAAGAAAACTAAAATATTAAAAAATACATTTACGCTACAACCTATAAAGCATCAACACTTCAAAAAAGTAGACGTACTCGTATCTGATTCATGATACGATACTCATACCATATTTATACATGCATATCCATCCATACTACTTTATATCCATCCATACCACTTCAAATTTTAAATTAAAATATGACTATTTGAAATTGTTATAAATATTTTATGGTTTATTTTAATATTTATACTATACTTTTTAAAATATTTAATACCCATTTTTACTTTAATAGGTAAAGTTATTAATTATACATATAAATAGTTATATAAATAATATTATATATGTATAAATATCTCTCACACTCATATCTTAAAATTTTAAAAATTACCGTATATTTCGTATCATGTCGTATCGTATCTGATACACGTACCCGTATTGGTGCTACATAGGTTACAACTTTAATAAAAGAAAATAAATTTATGTTACTACAAAATTTTAATACATGAGATAAGGTTATGATATTCTTAAGATAAAAAAATAACAAAAGAAAATAATTTTTAAAATAAAAGAATAATAAAAAATAACTTTAATTATTATAAAGATAAAATAGTTAAATTATTATTAACTCTCTTTCTTCTCTTCCGAAACCAAACAATAAATTATTAAAATCTCTTTTCTCCCCACCTCTCCCCTTAATCTCCTCCATTTCCTTTCCCTCCACCCCCACCCCTCTTCTCCTATTTCCTACATTAAAATCCCTTTCCTCCCCTCTCTTTTCCTCCATCACAGCAAACACAACCTAACATCAATAATGGCGCCATACATATCAAAGACGGTAGGGGTGGCATCTTCGAAGGCATCGTAGGGAAGACTGTGCGGGCCGAAATGAGCATGCCGAGATTACAAGTCCGAGGTGGACGGACGTACTTTTGAAGCCTCACTTTCCGGGCTCATATACACCGAGCTATAATTCGGAGGTTGAGCTTAAGCGCAACGAGCCGAGTAATACATCGGTTATCGAACGATAGGGCCGAGTGATCGTATGGCCAAATGATCGTCCAACTGAACAACATCTCGGCCATATGGCCGACTACGGGTTTCTCCACAAAAACTGTATTGCCCCAAAAACACCCGGCTACGAGTAACAGTTATAGGATCGTAGCAGTTACGGAATCATAACTGTTAGACGAAAAATCAGGGATCATGCAAAAAAAGCACGATACTCCATAATGATCATTTATGAAATATCCCGATAAATTAGGGATTACAGGGAGAAGATGGTTAAACCTTAATGGTCAGAAGAAAGTCAATAAAAAAGGGAGGAGGGATAAGCAGAAGGCAGGATTGCACCGCACACGGACCAGGTGGAATAGTCTCTCGGTCTTTTGACGGAACATTTTGGCGCCCACCGTGGGGCCAAGAAAAACTATCCCACCACCACCAAGAATCATGGTGCGAACCAGGAGCAGTGCGGGTGCAGGAGAACGACGCTCCGAAGACAGGCCTTCTTTGGAGGACCACCCTGTCATTCGGGCAATGCGTGAGGAGATTGAGATATTAAGAAAGGAGAACGAGGAGATGCGTGAAAGGAATAGGCAGTTGGAACAGGAACGTTATCATGAAAGTACTTCTCTTCCTCGAGGAGGGGAACGGGGGAATACCAACAGGGATACTCAACGGTCACATCAGGAGGGAAGTCGACGGGAGGAAACACACCATTCAGAGACAAACATTGACAATTTGCGAGGGGATAAGCAGGCTGCCCGGAGACATCCGTTCGTCGATGGCATCATGGAGACGCCATTGCCAAAAGGGTGGAAGGGCTTAAACCTAGAAAGATATGACGGTACAACCGATCCGGATGAGCATGTGGATGCGTATGTTACGCAGGTGAATCTATTCACAAATGAGGATGCAGTTTTGTGTAGGGTCTTCCCTACGTCCCTGAAAGGAGCAGCTCTGAGTTGGTATACCCGGCTCCCATCACGATCCATCGATTGCTTTGAAACCTTAGTCAATAAATTCAACGCGCAGTACGCAACCAGCTAACCTCACCAGCTTACCTCGGCTGCGTTGGTAAACTTGTGACAAGAGAAGGATGAGTCCTTAAGGAGTTTCATGGAGCGCTTCTCATCAGTCTCGGTAAGGATCCAGGATCTAAACCCTGAAGTATCAATGCACACGATGCTGATGGCTCTCAAGCCGGGGCCGTTTGCCGACCACCTATGTCGAAAACCACCTTCCGACATGGATGAGCTTAGAAATCGTGCGGCCGGATATATACAAATGGAAGAGGAGTCGAAGTTTAGAAATAGGGTCAGGACTGATCTAGACAAGCGAAGGGACTCAAGCAACTGTGGAAGTTTGAGGCCAACGATAGAGAAGGGGAAGTTTAAAAGAGAAGGTACTAGTAGGGGGCCGAAGTATGACTTCTACACTCCACTAAACACCAACCGTGCTCGAATTCTGGAAGAAGCTTGCAATACCGAATTGATACGGCTCCCAGCTCCAGGACACACCCCGGAGACGGCAAATCAGTCAAAGCATTGCAGGTACCATGGCAATTATGGTCACACCACGGAAGAGTGCTAGACATTACGGGACAAGATTGAGGAACTGATCCAGGCCGGGCATCTCGGCAACTTTGTACATAGGGGTCACGGAAGTCGACCCTCCTATAATGGGCGAGGCCGTGGTAGAGGTCAGATCCGAGCTCAGGAAGAACCTCGGCAAACAGACAAGGAAAGAAGACAGCTAGACGACACTTGAAACAGGGAAGGAAATAGAATAAGAGGGGTTATCAACACTATAGCAGGAGGGTTTGCCGGAGGAGGAGCAACCAGCTCGGCCAGGAGAAGACACTTGAGGGCCATTCGGGCAGTAAATGCGACGATACACCGAGCGCCCCGGAGTTCTTGTTCCATCACCTTTTTGGATGAGGATTTTGAAGGAGTCGATCCTAATCAGGATGACCCCATGGGCATTTCGGTGGAGGTGGCCAATTACGTAGTCAGAAAGACATTGATAGACCAAGGGAGCTCGCGGATATCTTGTATTATGCCACCTTCCAGAAGCTTGGGATACCTGAGAAAACGATCAAGCCTTATCGTGATCCGTTGATCGGCTTTGCAGGAGAACAGGTTCATACCCGAGGATATGTGGAGCTGTTGACCACTTTCCGAAGAGATCTCGGATCAAAAATTATTATGGTCAGGTACCTTATTATTGATGCAGTAACTTCTTATAATATCTTGATAGGTCGACCTGCGTTAAACGAGCTCGGCGCCGTAGTTTCCACTCTGCATCTCACGATGAAGTTTCCCTCGGTAACCGGGGACATAATTGCGATAAAGGCTGATCAAAAGGTTGCAAGACAATGCTATGTAGGTAGTCTAAAAGTCACCAAGGGAAGGGTAGTTGGCAGCAGTGAGCATATGAAGAAGGATACAACATCAGTAAGCTTGGTGGAGCTTGATCCCCGACTTGATACGCAAGACCAAAGGCCAAGGCCTATTGAAGAATTACAGAAATTTCAACTCGCCGGTGAGGACCGGTGCACTAGCCTCGGAAGTAAACTCGGAGGAGAAACAAAGGAGCAGATAACGAGGATACTGAGGGACAATGCTGATTTGTTTGCATGGACTTCTTCAGATATGCCAGGAATTGATCCCAACTTTCTATGCCACAAGCTGGCGGTATACCCTGAAGCTAAGCCAATAGCTCAAAGGAAGAGGCGGGTAGGCGAGGAAAGGTGGAAGGCAATGAGGGAAGAAACGGTAAAGCTGCTGGATGCTCGGTTTATCCGAGAAATTGAATATACGACATGGTTGGCCAATGTGGTACTCGTCAAAAAGGCTAATGGAAAATGGAGAATGTGCACTGATTACACCGATCTAAACAAGGCATGCCCGAAAGATACATACCCCCTCCTAAGCATAGATCGGCTTGTAGATGGAGCGTCAGGATGTAGCCTGCTCAGCTTTCTGGATGCCAACTCTGGATATAATCAGATAAGGATGTACCCCCCTGACGAGGAAAAAACTGCGTTCATGACTGAGAACGCTAATTATTGCTATCAGGTGATGCCGTTCGGACTGAAGAATGTTGGGGCTACCTACCAACGGTTGATGGATAAAATATTTCAGGAGCAGATTGGGAGAAACCTGGAAGTATATGTTGACGACATGGTAGTGAAGTCCGAAGATCCCTCCAAGCATGCTGTCGACCTTGGCGAAGTTTTCGGAAGAATACGGAAGTACAACATGAGATTAAATCCTGAGAAGTGTGTATTCGGAGTCAACGGGGGGAAATTTCTTGGATTCATGTTAACTCATCGGGGTATTGAAGCCAATCCCGATAAATGCCGAGCTATTATCGACATGAGAAGCCCCCAGAATATAAAAGAAGTGCAGAAACTGACCGGGCGATTAGCATCACTATCCCGCTTTATACCGAGCTTAGCGGAGAAAGCCAGGCCGTTCTTCAAGTTGCTTAAAAAGGCCAAACGGTACGAATAGAACGAGGAATGCGAGCATGCGTTTCAGAGTTTCAAAGGCTTCTTTTCGGCACCTCCGATCCTTAATCGGCCGGCCCCAACAAAGAATTATTACTGTATATGTCGGTGACCGAGCATGCGATAAGCTCGGTGATGGTACAAGAGATAGGCAGGCAGCAGATATCGGTATATTTCATCAGCCGAATACTGCACGACACAGAGACGAGGTATCAGATTATTGAAAAGTTGGCTTTGGCTCTGGTTACATCGGCAAGAAGGTTGCGACCTTATTTCCAAAGTCACGAGGTTGTTGTGAAAACCGACCACCCTGTAAAGCAAGTCCTGAGGAAACCCGAATTAGCCGGATGAATGATCTCGTGGTCGGTCGAGTTGTCAGAGTTCGGTATAAGATACGAGCCTCGAGGACCAATTAAGGCGCAATGTCTGTCTGATTTTGTCGCCGAGCTTACCCCACCCGCCGATTCCAAAGACGGGGCCCAATGGATACTTTACGTAGATGGCTCCTCCAACACTAAAGGGAGCGGAGCGGGAATCATTTTGGAAGGTCCCGGTGGATTAATTTTGGAACAGTCTCTTAAAATTGATTTCCCAGTTACAAACAACCAGGCCGAGTACGAAGCTCTCATTGCCGGGTTAAAACTAGCTAGAGAAATGGGAGTGAGACAAGTCAGGTGTCGGAGTGACTCACAGTTGGTTTCTGAACAAGTCTCGGGGGCTTACCAGGCCAAAGATCCACAGCTGGCAAGGTACTTGGACAAGGTAAAACGATTGACTGAATGCTTTGGAGAATTTACGATTGAGCACATTCCAAGAGAAGGGAACTCCCGAGCTGACCTGCTATCCAGACTGGCTAATGTCAAAAAGCTCGGGCAACATGAGATGATCATCAGGGAAATAATACATCAGCCCAGTGTCGATTTTTATGAGGTTATGGTCGGAGGCAACCCGGACCGGGACTGGACAACCCAGCTAATGCCTCAGATCCTTGATTTGAACTCATGGTGGTTTGGAAAAATATAGAATGGTGCGTAGAACTTGAGAAAAGGGGAAAAAATAGAAGAGGGCGTACCTGGAAAAATGACGAAAGGGGCAAGGAAAAGGAGGCCAAAGACGACGAAGAGATTCAGAGGGAATGAAAAGCAAATGTAGTAAAAGGATGAGCACCCAAGCCCTACACGTATATAGTGAAAACTCCTTCTCGAAAACGAGCAAATTAATCATGACTTTAGGGAGCCAATCGTCACCATTGGGGAACGTGCTTCGGCTGATGAAAAGACGCAGCATTAAATAACGTTGCACGCAGCCGTACGTGTAAGCACATTACTGTTTCAGAAACCGAAACGTCAAAGAGCCTCTGGAAAGGTTCTGGAATCCCTAGGGGACTGAAACGATTCAAATTCCAAAAAACCAGTCTTTAGTCGGTCACGTGATTCAGAGCCCTCTCGTCCAAATTGGACTCGAGGCTCGGGGGGCTAGTGTGCGGGCCGAAATGAGCATGCCGAGATTACAAGTCCGAGGTGGACGGACGTACTTTTGAAGCCTCACTTTCCGGGCTCATATACACCGAGCTATAATTCGGAGGTTGAGCTTAAGCGCAACGAGCCGAGTAATACATCGGTTATCGAACGATAGGGCCGAGTGATCGTATGGCCAAATGATCGTCCAACTGAATAACATCTCGACCATATGGCCGACTACGGGTTTCTCCACAAAAACTGTATTGCCCCAAAAACACCCGGCTACGAGTAACAATTATGGGATCGTAGCAGTTACGGAATCATAACTGTTAGACGAAAAATCAGGGATCATGCGAAAAAAGTACGATACTCCATAATGATCATTTATGAAATATCCCGATAAATTAGGGATTACATGGAGAAGATGGTAAAACCTTAACGGTCAGAAGAGAGTCAATAAAAAATGGAGGAGGGATAAGCAGAAGGCAAGATTGCACCGCACACGGACCAGGTGGAATAGTCTCTCGGCCTTTTGACAGAACAAAGACCTCCAACGTATATGGAGCTTTCGTCGTCAATCGTCAACGTGCCCAATCTTCACCCTTCTCTTTCACTTCGTCTTCACCTTCCTACTCCTCGATCACTTCTTGCTCCTCTTTACTTGTCCTCCAATTCCCACCTAAACATTTCTTTTAAAATCTATTTACTATTTTTTAAAACAAAACTAAATTTTAAAATGTTACAAATGCGTAAAATTAAAACATACTCTATGTCTCTATCTATAAGCAATCATGAGGCAATTCTACGGAAAATCACACATGTTATCTTGTTTTCCTAATATATACAACTTAGTATGAGTAAGTTATCATCATAGTATTGAGAAGAAGATTAGTGTAATTTTGTTTAGAATCATATTCGATGGGAAAAGTTTCCCTACTTTTATTTTATACACAAAATTTAAATTCAAGATAAAAATCAACATATTTTTATTAAACCTAATTATTATATTCAGGCAAAAAAATAACTTTAATGAGTTGTAACATTAATTCATATATTGATAATAGTATTACTATGCCTTTCAATTTGTTGTTTGTCTATCTATTATTTTATTCACTTAATAGACACCTTTATGAAAGATTATAAACTTTGAAATAATTACCTAGAACTCTCTCTTTTTTTTCCAAATTATAATATGTTGTTACCGGAAAAGAACATGAAAATAAAAAAGCGAAAATTTTCAAAGAGACGCCGCAAGAATGAAAGCGTTCAGCGCTTTACCATAATCCGATTAGCGTGAATAGACAATTGTAGATCCGGCCCAATATTAGCGTCTCATTCGGCCCATTGCATTTTATGGTCTTGACTTTTGACACAGAAATTAAAAGAATGAAAATAGCTGCAATTGTTAATTTCTTATGTAACGACAAGACATGTTTATGACAGCCTTGGGGTTATTGAGTTCTCACCAAATCCATAAACAAAATCATCGGTCACTAACTAAGGAAAAAGGACGCGGACCCAAAATTTGTTAGAAAATGTTTGCACTTAAGTCTCAGAATGAATATGACCCAAAAGCTCTCTCTTCTGACTCTGCCTGGAGACAAGATTTGATTGGTTGGGATCTATTAGATAGCAGCTAAGCTCAAGAAGAGACCAGGATGACCAATTCAAAATGCGGTCAATAATAGAAACTCTCATCTTTTAGATAAATAGTAAGGAATTTGATTTTTAATCTTTATTCTCTATTTGGAATTTAAAAAAAAAATAAGAAAGAATCTAGGGATTGTTTGACAACTGTTTTTAAAATAATTTTTTTTATTTTTAAAGGTAGAAAAATAAAAAAAAACTTATTTGATAAATCTATTTTTCATGAAATATTTTGAAAAACAGAAAAATAAAATAATAGAAAACTCAGAATATCTGTAAAGTATTTTATATTTTTATTCTGAAAAATACAAGAAAAGATGAAAAATGCTCACTTCATTAATGATAAAATTATAAATTTTGAATAACTCATCTAACACTTATTAGTTATGATATTTAGAACAATTATTTAAACATTTTTTTTATTTTTCTTGTTTCCAAAACTTGTTCTTGAAAATAACTTTGTAAAACTGTTTTAAGAATAATAAAATAAAAAATACTGTCAAATAAGCCCCTAGATACTCTCTTCTCTAAATCCCTCTCTATTTTTTTTCTTAGTATTCCACTTCTCCTATTTTCCCCTTATTCCAAACAAAACTTTAAGTATGGAGTAGACGAATATACCCTTTTACCTTTCATATTTTGTAGAAGATTAGGGACCTGTTTGACTGTATTTTTTATTTTATTGTTCTCAAAATAATTTTATAAAACTATTTTTGAAAACAAGAAAATAGAAAAATCTGTTTGAATAATTGTTATCAAAATTATAACTAATAAGTGTTAAATGAGTTATTCAAAATTTATAATTTTACTATTAATGAGGTGTGTATTTTTCACCATTTTTTTGTGTTTTCCAAAGAAAAAAACTACAAAACACCTTAAAAATATTCTAAATTTTCTGTTCATTTATTTCTCTATTTTCTAGGACATTTTATAAAAAATAAATTTATCAAACAAGTTTTTTTATTTTTCTATTTTTAAAAACAAAAAAACTATTTTAAAAATAACTGTGAAACATGACATAATTCTAATTTTCGGTGGGAGATACTCAAGCCAAACCGAAAAAAGAGACCGTGATGAATTCTAATTGTCGGTGTCCATCTGTTTCAAATCATAATCATCTCAACTTTGAAACAATATAACGTTAAAAAGTAATTGTCTCGCTGCAGCAAAAAGACACAAATGCAGCGTGAACTTAAGATTTCTTGTTGAAAAATCATGAATGCTCTTCCTGTCTGTGATGTGGTATGTAAATTTGATTTAACGGTTAGTACATGAATTAACCCCAAAAATGAATTACCATCTTCTCACAAATCCTTTCTCATTTCACATTGAATTTCACCCTCCACTTCTCAATCTTTGGATAATTCATTAAGTCATATTGCAAGTTTTTTCTTTATCATATCGAGACATATATCAGTTTTAAAATATAAAAAAAAATCTAATAAGTCATAGTATTTATAAATCATTATGAACAATTAGGTTAGTTTCTTTTTATATAATTTATTTATTATTTACGAGTGGCATGAATAGTGGGAATTACGAGTGGTCAAAGAGGGTTCAAGAAATGGAGAATCTAACAAGGAGCAGCCTTGCTTGGTACAAATGGTCAGTGAATGCGTTCTGTTTTTACTTAACTCAATGAGACGTTGAGTACGTAGCTGCTCCAATGCCAAGTTGTGCAGAAGTCAGTAAGTATATATTATTCCGAAGCCCAATCAAACACATATTCATTCGAGGTTAATTCCTATTGCCCTCTCAATTCAACGTTTTGGCTTCCTATGTCCCACAAGTACGCTTGCTTTTGTCCTACTAACCCATCTCTTTTTATTAAAGTGAACAAATGATGAACATATGCACCAAGAAACGCCAAAACACAGAGTAGTGAGAAAGGCCAGCTTGCTCCATTTATCCTCAAAATTTCTATTATATCAAGGCAGGCATATCTCATCGTCTTCAAGAACCATCATTATTGCACACATATATATATTTGCTTTTTGAGTTTTGATGGGACTCACTATTTTGGTTCGATTTCTATGCAAATGCAAAGCGCACTCACAGACACATACAAGTGTAAGAGGTGAAGGGGGAATTCAGGAAGGAGGGATGAGGACAAGAACCTTTTAAAAGAAAAGGTGCTTGATCCGGGACAAGAATATTTGTCTTGTTGTATTGTAAAGTACAACACGTTATGCTGCTCTTTTTTTCTTTTCCTGACTCTTTCTGGATCGATCGAGTGTAATTTATATTGACACATCATTTAATTGGGAGGTGCTTGGTGGGTCTGTGGCCTTCAAACGAGATACTAGTGTGTGCTGGGTGATTCACAAGCTAGTGGAAATTGAATCAAAAGTTGGTTTTCTTTCAATTATACTCCTATTTAGAGCTTTGCTATCAAAGGGCTTATACCGCCATTATCTCACTCCCTTCGTAACTATTCCCCCCCTCCTTTCTTTTTTGAAGAATCTTTTCAAAGTACAATACTTATTTAAACAATAAATATTGTAAAGCAATATTGGAAACGGATTCCATGTGAAAAGTCAAATCCACGCACGGCGTGCATGGAGTTTTGTGATGAGTAATCTTTTTTTTTAAATTAAAAAAAAAGGAGGAGCAGTATATTTTTAATCAGGTCACACTCTTCGTGTGTGGATTCACGCCACGCATAAAACCAACACCTAGTAATATTGATCCTGTCAAATCGGATTTAATGTGGGGGTTATTAATTCTCTTACTATAGCTTTTTTTTTTCAAACAATATATATTGCAAAGCAATATTAAAAAGGAAATTTTGATGCAACTTGACCTAAAGTGAACATCTATGCATTTGGAAACTAGGGGTTTTGAGAGGAGAACTCATATGCTAGAGGGGGCAGAACACACGATCTCTAAGGAATTATTTTGAGTATTAGGATCCGTTTGGTTATTAGAAGTGGAGAATTGAATGATTATTACTATCATTTTATTTGGTACAATATCAAGAGAGTTGGGATCAAATTTATTTTTTATACTTAATTAAATACAAATAAAAAGTAAAAAGACACAAATGCACTTGGTGGAGACAAAATTTCCCATTCCCTCCTTTTTCTTTCTTCATTCTGTCAAACCACCCATTCTCCCGTCCACCACCCCCCCCCCCCCATCGCTGGCATCACTGCCACTCCTTCCTCATTCTTCCATCATCCTCCTCCTCAGCCACTTCATCAACAAATCCAATAAAGAAAAAAAAACACATTGAAAAAACAATTGCCCGATTATTTGATTCTTTTCAAGAAAAAAAGCATAAACGAAACAAATTGTTGAGCCCAGAAGCAAAATCGCATGAATGAAACAACAGAAATCTGAAATAAAATCATTGAGCCCCTATTTTTTCGATGCTTTTCAACAAAACAGGTTCATCTCTCTACAAAAAGAAAGGAAGATGGACCAACGATGTTTAATCTTGAAGACTAACGTTGGGGTCTTCAACCTTGAAAATTGATAACATCGTAAGGTGCGATACATACTCATGTGATTTTGGTCCATCGGCAAAGTTGTCAGAGATAAAATCTTGCTCCATCACGATGCTTACTCATGTATGACAGATGAAATTAGGTGAAACTGGCCTTTGGTCCATTGGCGAAGTCGTCAGAGATGACAGTGGAGCATGGCAAAGGAAGCATGGTGGTTTGGGTGTTCAACCATGTTGATGGTGGGTAAGGGTGAGGAACGGTATAGTTGTGCATAATAGGATTCCTACCACCAACAATGAGGAATGATAGCCCCTGAATAATGAACGAGGATTCAAAATTTTTAAGGGATAGGTCATTCTTGGGAATTAGGATTAAGACCTAAAATTGCCAACCAAACAATGTTGAGGTAGGAATGAAATGAGGGCACCTAGAAATCCAGCTTGTTGGAATTGAACCAAATGGGCTCTTAGTAATGAGATCTTGGAGGAGATCGAAGATCAAGAATGGAGGAGATTCAAGAGGAGATAAGCATCATGATCAACTACTTTTTTTTAATGAAGATTTCTTCTTCTACTATTCATGATTAATTAGAATTTCATAATTTGTTGAGTTTATATCTTCTATTATTGTTATGAATTGATAATTCCCGAGTTAGAGGTGTGAGGATGTAATCTAACTTGATGTTGACCTGATTTGATTTTTGGATGTCTCCTCTTTGTTATGGATTACCCTCATAATTGTGAGGGTCAAATTAAATTTATATTCATATATAGTTTGTCACACCCATAGGCGAATTCCAATATGGCGTTGTGCTCATTAATTGAATTACAGTTATCATTTAATTTGCTTTAGTTTAATTTACTAATCACCCAACTAAATTGATTCTTGCTTGTTTGACTAAAATTAGTTATGACCATGGAATACTTTTGGTATTTTATCACTACAATCGATCCTAGATTGCACCGGTCAACCTCTTTGTCCATGAAAAATCTTGTAAATAATTTTTTAAATAATAATCGTGTCAAATAATATTACGAAGATTGAAAAAAGATATTTTTGACAAATCTTTATTTTTTATTTTTACTGATGATAGTTTTCGAACCGAAGAGTTTTTCCCCCTAAAAAAATGTTATTCCCGGCCAAAAGTGTTTGATAAAGAAATTTGATATCAGTGACTCAATGTTATTACCAAAATTATTCTTATGTGCAAAAATAGATTTCTTGATTTTATCCATAAAATCAATATATATATAATGAACTAGTTAAAGCAATATATGGGATCCATCCTTAAGACCTTATCAGGCAAAATTCGAAAACACTTGTAGACATATAACATAAAAAAAGGCTAGTTAGATCATTTAAAAAAAAAAAAGCTACGTAATAATAATTTCTGATTAAATTAATCAACTAAATTTCCTTGTCAATGAAATCATAGGAGTAACTTTTACAAATTTTTGACATACTCATGATACAATGAATAACTGATTACTGATTGATAACTTCAAAGGAATTAAGACTGAAAAAACAATCAATCATGATATAGATTATATATATATACATATATATAAAATAATGCAACTATAATTAACTTTTTCCTTTGAGGATACAACCATACAGGAATATGCATTGAAAGGATTTCTTCGATCACTGGGGTAATGATTATATATAGCCACCACTGTTGTTGGATTTATGGCAAAAAGAATGTCGGTGAAGAGGAAAATTATGATCAAAACTTGCAAAAGTGATTATTTTTTTTCCCTCATGATTTTACAGAATCAGAAGTTTGAACAGCTCAAGAGGAAAAAGCACTTAATCATGAGTAAATGGTTTTTACCCATTTCAAAAACCCCCTCGCTCCTTTCTCCAGTCAAGGCGACAAATTAGAATTCAAACCTGAGGGCTAGCTATATATATCATTAATTATATCTAAAATAAAATATAGGATATCTCCAATGATCTCATGTATAAAGTGTACTTAATAATGTGGATCATTGATCTAAAAACCTTATAAAAATATAATATAGATAAATACTGCTTTTGAAATGATCATCTAAATCTTTTTTTGTCTGGTAAGGTGAGGCCAAGCCTAATAATCATTTTCACCTTTCTGGCCATACGATATATTTTGAAGGAATATACTTAGTCTTTATTTCAATCATTTGTTTTGGTGGGGGCGGCTGGTGTTATGTGTGTAACATTCTACGAGCAATCATTTCTTCACTTGACTTCAACATTTGTTTCTTTTGCTATCAAATTTTAGAGTTATTATTAATACTATTGCTTATTTTTCATAATTTCTCATTTGCCAATAAAAAAAAGTGTATATATATATATATATATTTTTTTTTGAGAAAGATATAAAATGTAAAATATGTATCAAGTTACACTATTTTTAAGTCATGAATAATACAATTTATTTTTTATATTTTATGTAATGCATGTAGCACACATACGTTTTAAGGTTATAGAAAGTGTTGAAAGAAGTTTTATGGAGGTGAGCAAAGTCAAAAATAACTTGAAAAAACTCAAACAGTTTGGGGGGGTTTTAGGAACTTTATTGTAATTCGTTGCTTAACAATTAACATGAGCGAATTAAATAAAAATAAAAGCATGTTTTTTAATTAAAAATTTCCTTAAAAGCCAAGGCCAAAAGAGACTATATATACATATGTCATTGGTCTTAAAATTAGGATCTTAAATATTATAATTGTTTTACTTACTTTAATTTTTATGTCTTGAAATCTTTTTATATAATTTTAAAGTTAAACAATTTTTAATCTAAATATTTTTAGCTATAAATTTATAAATTAATTTTGATCCAAAACAGAATAAACTGTAATTAAGTTTTTATAAATTAAATATTTATATTAATGTATTTATATATTTTAAAATATTTCAAAAATAACGATTGTGAGTAAAAAAAAAACTCATATTTCATATTCATATAAATTATATTATATTTTTATATATTTTTTATTTTTATAAATATAAAATTTTTTTAATTAAAATTTTTCATATCATATTTAATAATTTTAGTAAATAAAAGGCAAAAAGGTAGACCCTTTTAATAATGAAAAGAAAAGAAAGAAAATCATGGACGTAATCTTACAAGAGCATGTGCTCCCTCTTGCTTCCTCCTTTATAAAAGTTGTACCCACCACTCCCCATTTCCCCTTATAAGTTATATCAATCACCTTCTCTCTTTCTTCCGTCCCATCCCTCTCACCGGAATCTGCAACTCCGGCCAACTTGCCGTCGAAGAAACTGACACGCCCTCTCTTTTCCATCCCCACCCTTCAATTATTTCCTAAAATATAATCACTTCTTTATTATCCCCCCAAGAAGCACAGAACAAGTAAAATGCACTGAACTTAAAGCTTTGCCGCAGCAGAAGAGAGAGAGGGACAGCCATCAGCTGCAGACACCACTTCTCTTTTTTGTATGGAATCTCACACCTTTGCATACTCTTCAATATATATTATATATCACGATATTTAATTATTTATTTACTCTCTATCCATCCAAATCCTCCTTTCTGGCTTCATTTTTTTTCCTTTAATTTGTTTATGTTTTCTGGTTCCGAAAAGATAAAAAAGGTGTCTTTGAGTTTTCTTCTCTTTTAATATTCAAATGGAGGCACGCTCGCCACCTACCCTTTCATGCTCCAAAAAGCCTTTCCGCTTCTCGTTTAAAGCTCCTTTCTCAAAGGCAGTGAAAGATAAACATTACTTCTGGAACTGCGTTTTCCTTTCATTTCATTTCGTTTGGTTTCAACTCATTGATAGCCCTACCAATATCACTCTCAAAAGAAAAAGAAAAGGGAAGCATTCCCAATAGCCCCAAAAAATCCATGTTAATTTCCTCCAGTTTGGGCTGCCTTGCTTTGAAGGTATATTCATTCCTGTGAGAACATTCCATGTATCTAGCCAGCTAGGCAGAGCTTGAGATCACGAACTGTTTGCTTTAAGTCCTCATCGATCGAAATCCAAATCCTTGAAGGTAACTCGTTTCTGCGTATCTTTGCTCTAGTTGTAGCCTTAACCAACCACATAGTGGCAATAATAGTGGTTCTTGATCCTTAGTAATACTACTTTGTGGTGTCTTTAAGTGGGGCAGTTAGCAGTTTATGCTTGGAAAAGCTGTAGAGCTATAATAGGAGTGCATGTGGCCACTCTAGAGTTGAAAAGATTTGTGGTGTACAAAATATGCATATATATATACACACACACACACAATAAATGTTGAATGGAGAGGCTGCATGCTCATGTCTTTCATGTCATCCATAAAGGCTGCTTCTTTCTTTAATACATACTCTATAGTGGTGTACGCAGAGAGCAGAAGGGGGGCTGGAGGAGGTTGAGTTGGCTTATAACATTAAAAGCAGAGAGATCTCCATTCCATATATACTAGCTGGTACGTTGCTGCACTTACAATACTTAGCGTAAGGCACAAGGTTTGTTTCCCATTTACTACTGCTCTTTTACATTAATTAATTATTACTATTAGTCTTTGGTTAGTGATGTTTTTGGTTTGTTTGTTGGGGAAGGGAAGTCTGGGCATAAATTTAAGTGGGGGCTTTCAACCCACTGTGGGAAAATGAATGGGAAGTGTGTGTTTGAGTCATTCATTCATTTCTGATGCAGGGGGCGTGAGAGTTTGCAGCCACCCTTCTCTCTCACTTTGTCATCATTGCTATGGGTGGAACCTGCGCTTTCTTCACCCCCTTTTTCTTATTTTTTATAATATGGAGAAGTTCAAAAGAGTTAGATTTCAAGAGTCATTATACGCCTAAAATATGTCTTACCACTCATAAAACATTTATGGGAATAACTTACAAATTACTTGTTAATAAAATTCTCATATTGTTATCGAGATTTAAACCAATATTCTTTATAAGATATGAATCAACTTTTTACCAATTGAACTATGCTTTGTTGGCTGCCTTTTTTCTTTTAGTTTGTAAATGGAGTATTCCGTGCATTAATTTAATGTAATTACACAAACATCTTCAAAAGTTTTCGGCCTTAAACATTCATTTCTTTTTAACTTCTAAACCATATCATTTAACTCTATCCTCCCCCAATAGGAGATAGGAAAGTCAATGATGAAATTAAACATACAATTATCCTTCATTGCTTCCCTCTACTACTTACTTCTAGTTCCAAAACCTTCGTAGTTGAAAATTTCTCTCACTTTTTAACTTCTTTATTTTTGTGAATAAAAAGGTCAACTCATGGGTTAAGTTGGTCAATCTGCTTAATTTTGTGACTTGAACGAGCTGGGCCAAAATACAATGAGTTGAGCCACTTGGGCGAAATTCAAAATATATGTTCTCTTTGATTAATTACACCGAAATCAAGAAAAGTAATTTTGTTCATTGAATATGTAAAAACAATATATATTTTTTAATAGTATCCCTATTTAATGTATTACATTTAAAGTCTGTTATTTCCTATATATCTAATTGCAGATAAGAGTAAAATAGAAAAAAATTTAATATCCTAAAAATTAATAAATGAGACTTATATCTTGAAAAAAAAATTTTTGAAATAGTACTTATATTTTGAATAAGGCAGCATGTACTATAGTATAAAATTTATAAAAAAATTATATTATTTATAAATTATGATTAATATTATCACCT